>CM034151.1:111318586-111336430 GCA_019776745.2 Taxus chinensis
TGGCAAAAGCACTTATTATGTTGAAAGCAAACCTACCTACTCTACTCTAACCAAGATCAAAGGTAAGTTAAACAAACCCTATAACTGGTTGTGTAAAATAACTTCCCTTCTTCAAAATTGGCAGCCATGCAATTGATTTGGAGCTGATCATGGCTGGTTAGATGAGTGTAAAATCAACAAGAAGCTGTTCTTCTACCCAAATTAGTAAGGTGTCAGCTAAAAGTAAATTAGATACCTCTTTTAGTTGCTTTGCATTTGAATTGAAGAGGTATGGTAGCTGATCCTTAGAAATTTGTAGCTCATCCTCATGCTTAGAAGCAAGCATGAATGGTTGTGACTTCTCCTTTGGATAAAATGAAGCCAAGTACCTGATTGGGCAAGGTATGGTCCTTTGAATTTGCCCATTGCTTTGAATTTTAACTCCAAAAATGGAGTCTTCTTGTAGACCTCCTTAGGTGAATGGTGTGGAAGGAATGATGAAGTTCTCCTGCTCTTTCTCTTCGTTTATGGCAGTATGGAACTCTTCTATAATATGCAGTTCATCATTATTGATTGCAACATCCAATGAAGTTGCTTTTTCATTATTGTAACCTGTTGCAATACATGTTGGCTCCAGAGTTCCTCCATTGTAGCTGTTTGGAAGATCAAATTCTTCCAACTTTGATTCAAGAGCATGTTGCAAAACTATAGGTGGTGCTTGCATTTTCCTTCCATGGAAGCAGGTTCTTATGGTTGAAGAATGAATGATGAAGAAGGAAAAGTTGTAATTTCTATAGGCTCCTTCTCATCAAAACATCCTTTTAAGTCTGATGGAAAATCAAAATCTTCAATGTCCTACTGCAGCAATGTATCTTCCTTTTGTATGGTGACCTTCAAATCTACATTTTTTTCACCATGTGGAGCTTCATCTTTAAACATGAAGTTGTTAGCTCGAACTCATCCCAAAAGTCAGATTTTTGGAGAGATGAAGTGGGAGAGAAATCTGTAACTTCTTATGTAACCTACTCATGATTCAGTGCCTCTAATTTTTTTTTGGTCACCTCCATGATGGATTCATCAATCAAATCAGGCCCTTCAAATGAAAGCAAAAAATCTTCAATAATGCTTCCTTCATCTAGTTCTAATTATGCTTTGATTTCTTCCAGTTGCTCCTCTTCAATGGGACTTGGAGCTGATTGTTCTCCCTCCTTGTTGACTTGTTTTATAGCTTGGATTAGATCAACATTTTCTTCAAATAAAGTGCCAACATGGACACTACACTCAGAACAAATAGATTACTGGTCTTCTTGCTTCTCTGCTGCTACAAAATCAGCCTTGACCACCACTTGTTCTTCAACCTTTACCTCCTCTGTAGGCTTAACCAGCAAGGGGATCTTTGTAATCCCAAATTTGGCAGCCCAACTCTTCATATTGTCTGTCATTTCTTTTTTGTTGGGCTCCTCTTCTTGTTGTCCTTGATTGGTTTTCTAATTTTTATCTTCCGAACATGGATTTGGGAATGCAAGAGGAGGGGTGGGTTGTGACTCAACTGGTTTTGTAATTTTTTGTGGTGGTGGAGGAGGTAGAACCTCTTGTTTCTTTGGAGGGAATGGTTGTTTGGAAGGGAAAAGGATAGAAGAATTGAGATGAGGTGGAAGACTAGGGGATGGAGAATTGAAATCAAAACTTGGGGCAGCATGGGTTGGATTTGGAATTTGGCAAATAAGATGGTGCTACTTGAGGAATGGAAAGAGAAAAACCAGATGATGGTGTAGAACTTACCCATTGACAAGTTTTCTCAGCACCAAATTTATAGGCCTCTATCTCTACTGTCCATTGTGTAAGTTGGGGTAGTGTCTCAATCATGAAGTCCAGCTTCTCCTGAGGGCTGAAGTGTCTTGGAAAAGGGCCAACCCATGGACAAGGTGCTCTACAACCAATTCTGAAAGCCTCCATTTGAGCTGTTACTCTTGATTGCACCATGCCAATCTCCATTTTTTGGATCTTATCCAATAGACCAACATCTTGCATTTGATTGTCTTCATTATATGGATACCCCTGCTCTTGGAAAGATCCATAGCCAAACTGATTTTGGCACTGCTGCTCATATGGGCATGCATGTTGATCTTGAATATACTCAAAATGCTGATTTGAAGGAGTTGTAAAGCGCATTGGAGGTGGAATGTACTGCTGTTGCTGTGAAAGTGAATTCCATTATGGAAATGAAGTCATGATTGCACAACTTCATGGAATGGAAAAGAGTGAAAGGGATAGAAAGAAGAATGGATGAAAAAGGAATAGAAATGAATGGAAAGAAGGCCTATAACTTCAGAGATGGGTTTTTGATCATATGGAGTTACCAGATGTGCTTGAGAATGCCTCAAAAGGCTGAAATCTTCACATGAACACACCAACCTACAAAAGATGAAGTGGAAGACCTCTAAGGTCCCACCGGGTGTGCCAAAACTATTAGTGGTGCACGGTGGTGTAAGATTTGTTGTTTTTGCTAAGACACTAAGAGAAGATGAAATATCTAACCCTAGTGTCCCACCGGGTGTGCCAAAACTGTTAGTGCAAAATCACAACACCCCCAAAATGACTTTCAGATCTACTTTTCTAAGGCAATGTCATTTGGTGTGGACAACAGTGAGCTTTTCCAAAGTGTGGAACCTTTGCAAATGGGGAAAGCTCTCCAGAGAAGGATGGTTCCTCTTCCTAAACTACCTGCCATAAGCTATTCCAGTGCAGGTAAGCTAATCTAATCCTAATCTAACTTCCAAGGAGACATGGAGAGAAAGAAAATCAAGAAAAACAAAGCCTACACTAAAACGGTGATACACCAGAGAAGGAAAGTGTTGATTATCTATTAAAATTGCCATAGAAACAAAGAGAGGTGAGAAATGGAAGGATGGACAAGTGCATCACAGACCAAAGATGGATTTCACACAAAAATGTTCCAAAACTCCATGAACATAGCTCCAAAACCTGCAATGAACATCCAAACATGCAAAAATACTTGCAATGAAGAGAGGCAAGAAGAAAACAACCAAAAAATGAGAAAGGATGGACAAATGCATCACAAAACATATATTTTATTACTCCAAAAGTTTGCACAGAATCATCATTTCATGGGTAAGAGGTAAAAATGCCATTACAAAGCAGGGGAGGAGGTTCAAACTCCATTTTCGACCCTAGGGAAGAAAAGAAAGGAGAGGTAGAGAAGAATGATGAACAACTTTTACAAAATGAGCCAAAACTAGCTTTTATCACTTGAACAGAATGAAAGAAATGAGAAAACGTGGGAAAATTTTATTTGAAACTTCAACCACTGAAAAGATCCATTTAATTGGCCTACAAAATGATGGGTTTCCATGAAAAACCCCATACTTCGAAGTACATTGCTTTGCAGAGCGAGAAAGAGGCCCATACTTCATTAATTTTGGTGGTTAGGGTCATTTTCTTCCATTTTCCCTTGCCAGAGACATTTTCCCATTTTCCTCCCACAAATATCCATCAAAAATAAAAATTGAACCGTTTATCATGTGGATAATTTCAACAGCTTTCCATTAATACCAAAATCGTGAAAATCTAAGCTCTGGTGTGAAAGATATGCCCCTCTGAAGATTTAGGGAAAAAATTTGGTTCACGTGCCAAAATTTGAACTTTTTCCCTCTTTTTTCAAATTGGGAAAATTTCCCAAAAAATCTCCACGCCCTGCTCCTCCAATGACACGTGGCACCCTCTAGTTGATCCGTGGCTTCAAAACAACATTTTTCCCCTTTTCACAAAATTAGGAAATTTTCCCAAAATTCTCCACAGCCTCGTTGCTCCGAGACATGTGGCACTTCCTTAATGGTCAGTGGATTTCAAAATAACATTCTGCCCATTTTTCCCGCAAGGGCAAATTTTTCCAAGGTCTTCTGCCAGTGAAATCCCCACCGCTGATGTGGACACGTGGCATCCTTTCATTTCCTTTGTGGGCTCACGGGAGCGCAAATGACTTTTGCACTTTTAGCCCAAAAAGTGCTAAGTCCTCAATTTCTTCCTCTGCTTCGCCGGCCCAAGCCTCTTTGGCAAATTTTCCTCCTTACCTCCGTGGGCCTGCCTAGGGAAAATTTCCCCTCCAAACTCTGCCGAGCCATAACTCAAAAATTACAAGGAGTTAGGAGGACTTCCTTACCTTTCTGGAAAGGGGAAAAAATTATCTATCTGATGAAGCAATACCCATAAAATTTTGAGTGCCTAAAATGTGTAAAAATTTGACTGAGGCACAAAAAGGAAGCTAGTTAACCCAAAATAAGAGGGAGCTTATTTTGGTTAACAGGTACTCATTCTCATTTCTACTTTGTGTCCTTATTTATAGAATTGGGGATAGATTTGTCTACGGTGGTGTGGTCTATGGGGTTACAGAAGGTATCAAAGAAGATAAGATCTTCATACATAGTCCTTCCTTTCCTCTTACATTCAAAGGGGAAGATATCATAGTTTCGGAATGAATTTGATACATGATCTTCCTCCTTTCATGAGGTGCTTGGGTACTTCACTCTTCTTCTCTGCCCTTCATTTCTGTGTTGGGTTGCATGCACCTAACACTTCAGTTTCTCCTCGAAATAATTGGGAATTGATCACCCCCAATCCTTCAGAAAACTCAAGAAGGCTAATATCCAAGTTCAAGAAAAGAATGAGAAATTCTCCCTCTATAAAAAAAACAATTTTATTCCTTCCATGCTAATTTACACATCTTTATTTCATTTTGTATAAATGTAAATCTTATATGTTACATTTTACATTTGAGTTAAAGTTCAATTCTTTACTATAGATATTAAATACACTATGTGTTGTAGGTTTCATCATGGATCATGCCAACAAAAACATAACACGACTCTATAAAACAAAATCCAAGTGAAGATAAAGTGTGTCTACACAATCATGCATCCTTTCCTTTAAGCGTGTACATTTTATTTCATACTCAAAGGGGGGATGTAGACACTCAAAATTGGTAATTTACTCTTTGACGCTGTTGGTTTTGATAATGCACCCTTCCTAAGATAAACAAACTCTTTCTATCCCCACTTAGTACATCTTGAATATTTTATCTAACATTCTTAGTCATACACACTGATATGTCGACATATTCTAAGAGTTCAATACATAAAATCCATGGGAAAATCCCAAATGACAAGATGTAAAATCCAATTTTGAGGTCTCTCATCCTGAGCAAGGTTGTAGAGTTTGGTAAGGATTTTAGATCTGGTCTTGACCTATTTTTTACAGTTTTTCCCCTGCATATCCTCCATCGTTGCTTTTAGTTTCACATTCTTCTATGTGTCCTTATTCCCTCTAGGTCATCTTTTATTCGATAATTTACCTGCAGAACTCTATATAAATAAGACACTACCTAATTTACGAACTTGGAAACCTTATGGCACTACATTGATACACTCACTTTCAACACTTACAAAAGGCACCAAAGGCTCCATAAATATCATAAAATGTCATGCACATTCATTAATACATCAACCACAATAGGTCTGAAGCTTCTTACCATGTCCAAGCATCAATTTTTCTCATCTAAAAGCACTCAAACATCCTCATCTCAAGTATTAGCAAAATATTAATTTAAGTCAAGCATTTTCAAAGAGTTCTCAATTGCCAAATCTAATTGCATCTATTCATATATCACATGTTAGGTGGAGAATGACATGTAATTTGAGGCCTCTTCAAATTAGTGGTACTGTCAAAGGTGCACAAAGGAGCCCACAACCCAACTAATGTTTGTTTTATAGGGTCTCCCACCCATAGTTATGGTTTAATACTTCATTTATGATGTTTAGAGAGCTTCACAACATGATTGAAAACTAGGGTTTGATAGTGATATACATTTCCAGGTAGGTGACACTCCTAAAACATTGTAGGGCCATAATCCAAATAGGTCAAAAACCATACAATAGATTCAAGACTATATAGATAGTCATAGCAGAGTTATATGATCCTACATGAAGTCAATTTCAAGGAATGAAGCATCATTCGTCTCATATCTCCCATTTCCAGTGGTTTACACACCCAGAACTTCCCAAATCCATATGTAAATAACTAAGTGTACTCATCCTCTTGTGTTTTCAAGTTTATATCTTAGTTCATACAACAATTGTAAATATTAATGTGTTATTATGATATTGGATAATTAATGTTAGAAGTTAATTAATTATAATAACCTGGTGTAGATTCCCTTATATCCATTAGTGTACTTAATTCACTAATCTAATAAGGGTGTAAATAGTTCTAATCTAGCATGACTACATTTTAAATATTTTGCAAGTTTAACATTTACCAAATTAAGGTGGTTATTTCAACTTAAACACATGTTATTTTATTTATGTTAACCCTATATATATTCACCTACCATAAACACTTAATATTGGTATAAGAATAATTAATTGTTATGGTATTAGTGTATTTGTATGTTTATAGATAATTAGAATATTTTAGGATTTGGTTGGTGCTTTTTTCTATAGTTTCTTGATTTATTTTCTTGTATTTTTGATAGATAAATTGAGCATTAATAGGGCCCTCTCCCTTTTATTATTATCCCAAAAAGTTATTACAATTAGTTTCAATCTACCAAATTAGAAAGATAAAAGACAACATTTTTGTAAAAGATACAAAAGAAACTTTGGTGGCTTAAAAATAAAAATTGTATAGAAATTTCAATTATGCATCAAGAAAAAAATTATAGTGGTGTAAAATCATCGACATAGATCCCACAAACAAAAATCTTACTCTAGTTTTCCAAAATGACACACAAGCATAAGCTTCAATACAAAAAATCTCATAAAACCAATCTTGTGGTTATAAAATCTAGATCTTCTAATACATATTTTAGCTTTTGTAGCCACAAATGAATATTTATGTTGTCGCTACATAAAATATTACACAACCACTTCATAAATTATTTCACGGACACAACCCAAAATTCTCCATAACCACTATCAAAGGTCTTTTGTAATTTCAAAATTTCACCATCCAAACACTATAGTTTAGAATGTATAACATCCTAATCCAATCCCTTATTTCGAAGGGATCTAAGATCAATATGCCCAATATTATTATTTAAAAAAAAAAATGATGAAAAATAATGAGATTCAATTTTTAATATCACAACTTCATAGGAATAGATGAACAACTAAGAAAAAAATAATCGTATGAAATTTTTAGCTCTAATTTATATGGTTGAATGAAAATATGAAAAATTGTGTTAATTTACCAAAATTCATATAATCTAACGACAAAAATATGCCCTAAGAATTAAAATGGCCAATTTCCTTCCTTTGGCCAATTTTTATAAGTGTAAACTTTCTAGCTCTATATGAAACACACCTCTTAATTTTTAATCTTGATTATTTTTAGATCCAAATCCACCTCTACATCGACATTTTCATCCCCTTAACAAATTGACATCTCTAAAATTTATAACAAAAGGAAAATTTCAAAATATCTCAAACCCGCATAAGCACCTGAGCCTATGTAAATAGTTGTTAGCCAAGCCCAAACAATGCCAAACCTAGAAGATATGCAAAAAAGTAGGATTTGAAATAATAAAACCCAAGGTTTTACAAACTAAAATTAAATTTGTAATTATTGTAGCAAAAAATAAATAAAGACATACGGGATCTTTGGACTTTCCATGGAAAAAATATATCTTTTGCTTCCACTATACATAATCTTCTACAACTTCAAAAATATTTAGAAAAAATATTCTTCTGCACCCATTCCCAAATCTACCTTAGGCTTCACCTAGAACTTTTACAACCATTTATTTACATCCTAATAATTAGAAGAATGTGATATGAGCAATATATGATGTAAGGGTTTATTACAATAGATTATTCTAAATTAATCAATTAACATTCACCATACACATTTATAATAATGAATTAATACTTGCAACAATGATAAAATCATATGACTATTTCTCAAAATACAAAGGGACAAAAATTTAGATGTGTATATTGGTATATGGAAGGTTTGTGTATACAAACTAGATGAATGAGTTGTTCTAAACCTAGAGGCGCTTCATCTCTAAAATTTGAATTGGAAACCACTTTTGTTCAGGACTATACAACTCTAACTAGATTATGGTATGATTTCCCTCATTCTATAGGTTTTAGACCTATTGATGGTAGGGTTATGTAACTTCCTCCCTTTTCTTTCCTAGAAATGAATGTTAGTATGTTTTTGGAGCTTACACTACTTTGGCATAACCTATAATGACATTCAACAAGTATAAACCCTAAATACATACAATACCCTTCATTAAATCATTAGATGACAAAAGGATAAATTAGTATGTGGGCGAGGCTATACTACCCTTGGTAGTCAATCCCTTCCAAACTAATCCAAATGTTTCACTACATCCTCTCAAGTGGGAGAAAGCCTCTTGTAGTTCTCCTAGAGTAAGTGCAAGTTGTGTATGTAATATAATCCAACCCTCTATATGTTCCCTTGCGTCTCTTGATACAAAGATAATGGGATAACTATAGAGTAGAGAATGTACCTAACATGATAGTAGTGTGATGCAGTGTGCTTAAAATACTAAATTAAAAAAATTTGTCCCTTGAAGACCTTTGAAAATGCTTGGAGTGACTTGTTCTTGCTAAGACTTGATTTTAGGACCTTTGAAAGCTTGGAAATAAAGGAATCTAGACTCTTTGGCCTATTTGAGTGCTTTAGAACTGATGTAGTGATTTCTTTAAATGTTGTACAACTATTTTGGGGATATTTTAGAGAGACTTGAGTTCTTTTTTATATTTGTAATAACAACTCATGAGAGTTCTAGGTGAGTTATGAAGTGCAATTAACTTGCTTATAAGTTTCCATAGGTTAGATATTTACATTATGGATAACATAGGAAGATGAATTGACTCACATAATGATTTTAAAATTAAAAAAAATATTCAAGAGATGGAGGGGTACAAGACCATATAGGTTAGCCAAAATCATAGTCCACTATAGACCAAAATTGTAAAATTTCTCCTAAGCAAACAATAATATAAACTATATGGTTTGTGAATGATGTTTGGGGTTGAATTATTTCTTTAGTTAATTAATATTTCGTGATGAATGGCATAGTAGGGAGTAGAGATGAGAAAGTCAAAAGATATAGAGCAAGTTTGGTGTACTTATTGTGCTTAGAATGTGAACATTTTTATTATCATAGGAACAAGGCCAAACTTGCCATTTCCAAATGATAAGTTGCTGAATTTGAGTGTCTACATTTTCCCCCTTTAAGTATGTAATTAAAAATTTCATACTTAGAGGAAAAACATACATGAATTTGCACGCACACAATTTTTATTCACTTGATAGTTGTCCAATGTGTTAGTGTTTACATGCTCTATGATCAAACCTGCAACATAGAGTGTAGTCAATGTACATAGTATAAATTGAATTATAACTCGAATGTAAATAATTCTTACAAATTTGTAAAATTAAACTTGTGCATGGTAAAATAAAATAGATGTAATGAATGCAAGGGATATACATATTAATTTTGTGGAGCGAGGAGATCCCATTTTTGTTGTACTTTGGATATTTCAATTTTTTGTTGAACTTCCAAAAGAATAGGGGTGATATGTCCCCAATTTTGTCGAAGGAGAAACCAAAGTAGGAGAAAAATGTATTGGAGCACCCCGCTAAAAGGGAATATTAGTGTATCAAAATATTTAGTAACCTTGATATCTTCCCCACAAAAGTGAAAGAATAAAATAAGGACATACTAGGAAGAAATTAGCCACTTCGATAGCTTCTAAAACCCCACGGACCACACCACTACAAACATATCCACTCTCAATTTTGTAACTATGTTTTGTAATTGTTGGGTATGATTTTTTAACTACTAAGTAGTGTGAAGGATAAAAAGTCTCATCCCTCAGATTCATGTATCTATTATTATGTCTGAGTTGTGCAATGGAGAAGGAATAAGGTACTTGTGCCCATTGTATTCTACTTTGAATTGTGTCATCTATTTCTTAATCTATACTAGAAATCTATAAATGTCTATAAGACTATAAAGTTGTTGATTTTTTTTTGAGAATTTTCCCCTAGGTAAGGAACATCTAGTAGGTTTTATACTGTAGTATGGTCTTGACCTAAAGTGTATGATTTTGCACCATTGTAAATG
The DNA here is from genome assembly GCA_019776745.2 of Taxus chinensis. Lineage (NCBI taxonomy): Eukaryota > Viridiplantae > Streptophyta > Pinopsida > Cupressales > Taxaceae > Taxus > Taxus chinensis. The sequence continues at coordinate 111,328,746 of CM034151.1, forward strand.
TTTCCATTTTTTTGTCTGTCTAATTTTTTTTCTGAGGATTTGTACCCTATAAAAACTTGTGTTTATATCCTATAATTTTTCTATACTAGTTTTAGATATAGAATATATTCCGATGAATGTGCCCTCTTTTGAGGTGTGTGATAAATCATTTAAATGTGCGGATCAAAATAAAATATGTACCCATGTTAGATAAGTTTGATAATTTGCGTTGGATCACATAGAAGGATGTAGTGGTGGCCACCATTGGGATCATGTTCCTGTAAAAGGGATGGAAAATGGTGGATATCATGGTACAAAAAGCAACACACAACAATAAATAGTAGTAAAACAACATGAAACAAGAAACAAGCAAGAGTAGTGATTGTAGACACTCAAATTTAGTAATTTACACTTTGAAAAAATTTGATTTGACAATGCAATATTTTCATGATAAATACCATCTCTCTGTTCCTGCTTAGCAATTTCTAAGGTCTCATGTTTAGCTTATTTATCCTTGCACACTGACATGTCAAAAAATTCTAAGAATACAATGTAAAAATTTCATAGACAAACACCAGTTGACAAGTTCCAAACTTCATTTTACATTTTCCTATTTCCAATCAGGGTTGTATAGTTTGGTTAGGAATTTGTATCTAGTCCTAACCAACTTGTATGGTCTTGGATCGACATGTCTTCCAATTTTGATACCAAATTGGTATCTTTTTTGGGTCTTATACTTCATCTGGGTCAATTTTTCTTGAAAAAATCATCTACAGATCCCTATACAAGCAAGTACACACTAACTCATTTACTAACCTAGAAATCTTATGGAAATGCACTGATACACTCACTTCTTACACTTGCAAAAGGAACTCACAACTCCCTAAATCTCATAATAGCACAAATCTACAATTGTTAGGGCAACACCCACATCAAGTTTGAAGCTTCTTACCAGGACAAGACAAAATTATCTCATTTGCAAGAACTCAAACATCCTTCATCCAAGTATTTTAGTAAGAGCCAAATTCAAAGCAAGTATTTTCAAAGAAGTTTCTATATCTATTTGATCTATCTAGATATCACATGTTAGTGGATAACGACATGTGGTTTATTTCCTCTTGAAAGTAGTGTCAATGTTGGAGGTGTGTGGGGGTGCTCATAACCCAAATAATATTTATTTTGTAAGAATCTACATCCATGGTTAGTGTTTGAGAATTTATTTAATATGTTCAGAGAGATTTGTTGCATGATCAACAACTAGGGTTTGACAGTGAAACACAACTACCATAGAAAATTTCAAAATTATAAACAAAGCAAGTCCAAGACCATAGGGAAGGGTCAATACCATATGATATTGTCCCAATAGATTGGTATGGTCCTTCTTCAAGATAGTTTGCAGTTGCAGTCTCAGTTTAGAAGTACTTCTAGGTTCAAATCTCGCTATTTCAACTTACACAGTCCTAGAACTTCCCAGAACCTTATGTAAGAAGCTAAGTACACTTATTCCCCTGTGTTTCCAAGTTCATATCTTGTATTACATCTTCAAACCACTATTTTGATATTGTATGATTAATTTTGGAAGCGAATTAATCAAAATAGCCATCTATATCTAAACTATATCCATTTAGTGTAAATTTAACCTCACTAAATCAAATTTAGATTAACATTAGTCTTAATCTAAAAAGGGTGTAAATGTAGTGCCATGTGCCCCTACGCTTAATCGGTGAGGGAAAATAACCTTTCATAGTCATTTTTATCCTACGAGCGTGATAAATTTAAAGTAAATTAAAGCAATGAAATAAAAATAAAAACATGCACATGTATATATAGATATGATTAAACAATAAATTAAAATAATGATTATAAAGATAATAATAAAGGAAAATCTGCATGAGGGGATGATTTAGGGAAAAAATTTCCTAGAGTTTTCTTTTATTTCTTTAGGGTCTTTTTGGGTCGATTTGGGGTGTTTGTAAGTTGGTATACTATATAAACTTCAAGAAAATGCAGTTTATTAGGTGTTAAAGTAACATCCACAACCTTCACCTACACTCTTCCAGCCTACAGGGTATATAAATCCATAAAGGTGTTGGAATCATAACCACTGAGAGGGGAGGGGGGGAAAATCAGTGGGCCATTAAAACTTTAATTCTCTTAAAAATCAACATCCATCAACCATTCAAAGCATTCATCAACATATAGATTAAGCAATGATTAATCAAACACATGAACATGCACCATGAGAAAACAATAACACAAGTACACCAGATTTAAGTGGGAAACCTTCAAGTGGAAGAAAACCCACTAAAATAAATTTATTATATCCATATTTCAAATTTAGTTGAGCACCAATCCAACAAGAGCACCAACTCCTAGATTTAGTGAGACACCAACCCCACAAGGAGCACCAACCCTTGATTTTAATATAGAACCAACCCTAAAAGGAGGAACCAACTCCCTAGATGACTCAAAAAAAATAGAGACACATGATGTGTTTTTCACCTCTAAAATGTTTCCTCAATAACTGATGATGACACTATGAAGATCACTTTTCTTCTATCTTCTCCAAATCTTCCCTTCTTGCTAACTCGCTCAAACACTTATTATTTTAAGTTGATTAGGTCCAATGAATATCTATCCAACATATGATCACTCTCTATCACATCACATCATATTCTCAGCTCTCTCTTAATGGTCACAAATAAATCATTCACCTCTAGAAACCCGCTTCTAGCTCACACTTTTCCTTACTTGCTCAATGATCTCAAATGAGCTTTCTAATTCACTTTTATACCTGTCTTATGTTCCTAAAACATGTAGTTCATCCATCATAGGAAAAATTAACTTAAAAAATCATAAAAAATAATTCATAATACCATATAGTTCGGCAACACCATCTTCATAACGAAATCTCTCACTAAGACTCTATAAGGCCTAATAGACCCAAAAAGCCTACTCACCAAAACCAGATGTTATTAAGCAAAAATGATGATAAAAAAAACTTAGAAACCATTTAGGAATGTTTCATAATTCCAATAACAACCTCCAAAAACCTTGAATCACTATGCACCATAATCTCATGTAAAAACACCACCAAAAGGAGCAACCTTCTTCATTAGGTCTAAGACCCAGAAAACTAGTCTTTAGAGATTGAGGTCAAACTCACTTCAAATCAACTCAAATATACATGTGTAATATATCAATGGAAATATCATGAACTTGGGTTCATCAAAAAATTCATATGATACTACAAATCAGACCGAATAGCCACCAAAACATCTCTGCAGCCAAATCACCTGAAACTGCCCAAAATTGCCCCAAAATTAGTCATGCAAAATGAACCATTAAAAACCTCATATAGGAAAACCATGATCTGAAACCATCAATGAAATGTATAATATATTCCATAATTCCTAAAAAAGCAAATTAGTGAATAGGTAAAATGCACAACTTTGGAGAAAACTGAAATTATTTAGAAACATGACTTTTTGAGTGGGGTCCACACACAACCATGACTCCTAACTTACACCTGGAGAAATTTGGAGGAGTCTTGTACAAAATTCAATCATAAAAATTTCACAAACAATCCATTTTGAGCCACTACCATCAAGATCTCTCCTGTCACTTTTGAACTATGGTTTTAAGAGGGTTTAAAAGCTACTTAGCTTCTTAACGATTATTCATAAATCCTGGGGCATTAACTCCTGAAGTAATGCTTAGAATTTCATATTAGGACCTTTCCCCAACTACCAAGAATATATTATCCTCCCATGTAAACTTCACATGTGCCAACGAGTATCAGAAAGCTCAATTTAAGCTCAAAAACTCACTTTTAAGAACTCAACAAGGGCAAAAACTCAATATCTTGCTCAAATTTGCAAATAAACACCCAAAACTTGGAAAACATCTCAAATAAAATATGATTCACCTTTTTCAATTACCATATTTTCATAACCATGATTAAAATAGTCCAACCAATCTCATTTGTCCTCTTAGGGATTAAGAAAAGGTCTAGTGTAGACCTAGAAAACATACCCAAACCATGATCCAACACTCTAAGACACTTTTGAATGAATATAAAACTCATAATTATGTTACCCATGCTCTTACAAAGCTCAAAAAACTACTACATACCTTTATTCAATCATCGCATACCATACATGTTGACTATGCCTCCTAATTAGGCCACTAGAACATGTTTGCTTCACTAAAACTGACCTCCTCATCACTTTTCCACTCTTGACAACCTATAAGGACCTTCAACATATTTTATGACATCACTATAACATAATTATACCTTTTCCATATCTCTGCAAGTCACTATGAGCCATCATACCTACTCAAGAACTCATGAACTATTACCAAAACCAAGTAACTCAACTGCCACTAAGCTTGGCATGACACTACCAATCAACCTTCATGCTTCTTTTTCCATCAATGATATTGAATACATAAATTACAACATCACATACTCATTCTTTTGACATCAATGACAACATAATTATAACAACCTCCCCCTTTGTTATTGATGGCAAGCCCATTGATGGTAAAACATACAAAACTCATTTTTCCCTTAAGGAATATACGTGCCATCAACTCCTTCTTCCCCTTTTGAAATTAATGTAAAAGATACATCCAAAAAATTCCTCTAACAATAGAATAGGCTCACCTTTTTGTTGGAAACATCGACCAAAATAATCAAGGTCCATTTTACCTTCTTCTTCTATGTTTTCAATCTTTATAGCAACACAACTCCTCCTTAGCAAATACATATCTTCAATTCCGACTTCAAACCTGACTCACTTACCTGTGAATGAGCTAAGAACACAACACATTCTCCTCCTATGATCATGCATACATGGCTAGACTGAATTTATTTGAAACATACCTTTGATATTCACTTAGCCCTATCATGCAACTCCTAGGTTTGATCAAGTCATCAAACCACTAGACATAGTCTTCTTCAACCTGTTTTCCTCCTATCGGGTCTTCACATGAGCTACATTTTTTATTGAATCCCTTTGAATCACATACTTCTTCATGGAAAGAAATATCACACCATCCTTATGTATTTTTCACACTATATGCCTACTTATCTGCTCATGGAACTCAAAACACACATGCTCTTTGAAAATCCTTCTTATCATCTCCCCTTGAGACCAAATTATCCTTTGAACCATAAGACGTGATGTCATCATACATCTTACTGATTCCTTTGTCTAACATAACTTTCTTAGACCTCTCTATCTTGTCTTGAACCATCATCATGCTCACAAACTCCTTCTTGATACTTCATAGAATGAAACATCAGTCCATCATGCAAGAGAGGGAACAACATGGTATGTTTTATCATCAGGATTTAACTATAACAATCCAATGTTCACAAGGAAACAATATGTTATCTTCAATAGGAATACAACATCATGACCATAACTGAACTGATAAAGTCACATGTAACTCAACTTGTAAGACCTCATACCCATTCTTGAAGGACCTTGCTATGCAACATAATAGGAACAAGGCAGAATTGTATTTGTAACTCACAACCATCCTCATAGACCTTCTTATAATTTTTTGTCATCTTGTAAAGCCTTTAATCCATCTTGACATAGATTCAGGCATATTCATATTGTCAAACAATATTAATTTACACATTTCTATACATCTTCTTGATCAAAACCACACCTTGATGCAATTGAACCTAATGATATAAACCTTGAACCTCCATGCCATCTTGCCACTACACATATATAAGATATCAAGAAACTTATCTACTTTACTTAGGACCTATCATACTTCCCCCAGACTATGTACACTACTAGATTTCAAACACATTCTTTAAAGCTCAACAAATTCTTCACACACACACACACACACACACACACACACACACACACACACAGCACACACACACACACACACACACACACACACACACACACACACACACACACACACACACACACACACACACACACACACACACACACACACACACACACACACACACACACACACATCTACCAATAGTATTGACACCAATTGAAACCACTACTAACACCAATTTTACAACTTAGATCAAGATCAACTAAATGGATAAAAATAAGATACATATTTTTCTCATATTTCATGATGCTAAAAATCTTCTTGGATCACCTATCCTACTTATGGAGCTCAAGAATCAACTTGCTAAGCTTACCCTTATACAAAACACACCTATACCATTTGCAAACCCATTTTCTTACAACAAACATTTAGGACTCCCCTTGACTTAATGTATTCTTTCTCAAGAACATAAAACTGCTCACTTAGACTTAAAACTAATAGTTCAATTAAATCTTGTTTCCAAGGCTACTTACCAACTAACAAGAAATACTTCAACTATTTTATGATGCAAAACCCTTTCTCAAGACATAATATGCACCCTTATATACTAAATTGGAAGATACTTCCTTCTTGACTATGTTAAAAAATAGTTAGATCAAAAGACACAAGGAAATTATTACTCAACACAACATAGACATTAGCTTACCTTGATCCTCTGCAAATAGAGCCAAAAAACACTAATCTCTACCCATTCATGCGCATACCATTCTTCTAGACTGTCAAACCCACATGCTAAGAGCTTTCAAACCTTCATAGCATAACTCCATTCATTGAAATGATCTGATTAAGTCCTATTTCTTAGAGAAAAACATCGTACTCTAATTTCTCTGTCTGCAAACATATTTTTGAGATAACATCATGCCATCAAAATTGACTTCCGAATTTTTGGGCATGCAAAAAAATTCTTACAACATTCAATCATCTTATAGAGCCTTCAAACCAAATATGATGCTTTAAATGAAAGGAACTTCATATAAAACAATATTTTTTTCAAGTAGGTATGTCTTACACTTCAAACTCAATATTGAATCATGTTAGGCATCAACAATGCAACTCCATGACTAAAACTGATTCCTCAAACACTTCACAAACCTTGATCATGACCTTACATAATTCTACAAACTTCAATGCTTAAATAGACACATACCTTTCATTTTACATCTTGTCATTAACTATCAGGTCTTCATGACCTTATTTGATTTCAACATGAAAGTTGGTAATACAACCTCAATCCAATGACATACTATATCAAACAACAAATGCATACCTTTCCTTCATACTCATGTTTGTGGCACAACTACAGATCTTCAAGAGCACACCTATTAACTTGCTTCTCAAGGTTTATAATCAACTTTTGTAGGTCTCTTGACTGTCTTTCCCAACTGTGTCATACTAGTATCACTTGAAAACACATCTTTTTGCAACAACAACTTGAAATACCCTGATCATGATCATACATCTTCTAAGGAAACCAAAGACACATTGTTATAAAAAACCAATTAATAGATATTCAAGGGTTACAGTCCTACAGATGTTATTAGCATCTCTTAGAACCATTAACTTACAACATGGCTATAATAAGGTAATATTCCTTCCATCACTTTACATTGTAATCCTTTGCAATATGACCTCTTTTCTTGTAGTTGTAACAAAATACATTTCTCTTACCTATCTTATTTCTCCATGAGGAATGATGATAGTAGTCCACAACTCTATGAACAAATTCATTGCATAAAAAACAATATTAATTGAATAAACTTACACACCTTGTAATTATTGAAGACTCGTTAAATTTTGAGACCTGACCGTCTATATCCACC
>CM034151.1:112536929-112837552 GCA_019776745.2 Taxus chinensis
GGTGACGTGTGACAAGAAGAAATGTTGTTGACACAGCGACAAGAAGGTTGATGCGTGATAGGATGAAGAAGGTTGTTGACATGAGATAGGAAGAAGGTGGTTGATGTGTGACATGATAAAAGATGATCCAAACATGTTTGATGGCGATCCATCTTTCCTCGTAACCTGACTGTCCAAACAACTTGTATTATCTCAATTTTGACTTATGATCCATCCTGAGATTTCTTTCTCTTCTAACACCCATGGCTGAAGTTGACAACCTCCTGCACATCCCAGAAATTGAAAGGCTAAGTCCATTTATTATGAGTTATACAAATTAACTTGGGGGGTGAATTTGGGATAAAAAATTTGGCAACCTCTCAGGGACATTTTCCTGCTAGATGTGTGACCAGTGGCTTTAAAGGATCCATTGTGCATAGAGTCATCCTAAAACTTTGAAACTAATTTAAACCTTGAAAACTCACCCCTGAATCTATCTAGATTCCTAAATGAACCTGTAATTTCATGGAATTGATTATTCATACAAAACCTTTCTTATAACTTGAAAGTGCAATAGAAAAGAAACACAACTATGTACAAATAACAAAGTCATACACATCCCAAAGGGAAAATGTAGAGAGTACATAAGAACTTATTACAAAAGAAACATAAAATACCAAAGAGTAATGTGCTACAAGCACTTAGAGGAAATGAACTAATATAATATTTACAAGGAAGATACTTTACTTTAGTAACAATGCTTGAGATAGATTCCATTGACCAGAATCTGTAATTCTTCTCCATCCAACTTGACGATTGGAAAACATTGTTACTCTTACATCCTGAAATCATATAAGGGCCACTCCATATTACATCAAATTTGGAATGCCTACCTAGTTTTGATTGATCTGCATCCCACTTTAGCACTAAGTCTCCTCTTGGAATGTCCTTGCTTTGGCCTTCTTGTCAAGCTTCTCTTAATCAATACTTGATCTTTCTCCATGGTTTTCATTGCATGATCTTTTGTTTCTTCAATCTCCATGAGTTCCACATACCTGACCTCCATAGGTTTGAACTTCGCTAACTCCAGCTGCTTGAGAAGTTATAGATTTGAAAATTCACATGATATGGGAAACCTTGCCTCCTTTTGTAGACTATTTTGTATGGACAGCTGCCTATTGACCTCTTTGGTGTTATCCTATCATCCCACAAGGTTGATTTGAGTTTGGTGTACCAAGTTCTCTGATTTTCATCAAGAGTCCTCTTGATAATTCTCAGCAAGTTCTTTTTTGTGGACTCTATTTTCCCATTACCCTGGGGGTAATAGTTGGATGAGGTGTTGAGATATTTTCCATTCCTGACAGCCCACACTAGTGATATTTGTGCCAAGAAATTCTAGAGCATTATTTGATATGATAGTGGAAGGTACACTAAACCTTGTTAATATCCCCTCATAGAAGTCCAATATGCTAGATTCATTACCTCCTTGAGTGCTACTACTTTGGTCCACTTGGTGAAGTAATTCATTTCCGTTAGAATCCACTTGTGGCTCTAACTTGAGTTTGGATTGATGACCCCCATGAAATCCATCCCCCATTGCATGAATGGTTGGTCAACCGAGATTGGGTGCAATGGTAGCACTACTAGCTTCTCTTTACCTGTGAAGAATGAACATTTCTTGCACTTTTTAATCCATCTGTAGTTTTCACTAAACAATGTAGGCCAATAGTAACCAACTTTCATGATCATGAGAGTTGTTACTCATGGAGCAAAGTGGCCTCCTGCCTCTCCATCATGGAACTCATGTAGTACTTTCTCAACCTGATTTGTTGGGACACACCTTAGGAGAACTCCATTCACATCCTTCTTGAATAAGATGCCATCAATAAAGCATACGAAATGGATTGTAATCTAAAGTACCTTATTTTTGCCTTACTCAAACCTTGAGGGATTTGACCTATTTGGAGGAAGTGTACTATATCCTGAGTCTAGCAATGAGTGGGCACACATTTTAGCTACTTTTCCTTGATCATCTTGTAACACCAAAACAACTTAATCTTCCTTTCTTGACTCATCATGTTGACTTGAAACTAGTTGTTCACATAAAACTTTTCCCCTAAAAGCTTTGGTCACCTTGATATCAATATCATACTCCATCACACGAGTGATCCAACCTGCCCATTTCTCATTCAAATCTTTGTTCAGGAGGAAGTATTTAACCTTGACATGAGACACCAATAGATGAATCTTATTGCTTGAGACCAAGTTCCTAAAATTTTTCAGGATTTTAATCACAGTTAGAACATGATTTTTAATGAAAGAATATATTACCTCATAATATTCAACTACCTAGCTAAGAATGCAATAGGATGCTCCAATCCTTCTTGATTTGGCTGTACTAGTATGGAAGATATTACAACTGTGCCACCAAAAGCATATAGAGTAAAGTCCTTAAAAAAATATGGATTTATGAGGGTTTGAGCCTATGCAATGGCCTGTTTTATAGCTTCAAATATTTATTTTCCTTTGGTAATCCATTTGAAAGCCATATTCTTCCTCAACATCAATGTTAGTGGCTTGACAAGGGTAGAAAAGTTAGGAACAAACTCCTAACAAAATTAATTTTCCCCAAAAAACTTTGGAGAGCCTTCTTGTGACTTGGCAACGGTAGAGCACAGATAGCCTCAACTCATTTAGGATCAATTTTCAATCCCTCCTTAGAAACTATGTGGCCTAAGATCTTTCCTTCATGAGCTAGGAATATACACTTTTTGGGATTCAAGGACACTCCGAATCTCCTACATCTTTGAAACACTTGTCTGAGGTGAAAGAGGTGACTTGCTGTGTTCTTAGAGAATATAATAATGTCATCTAAGTACATAAGAACTATCTTATTTATCAGCCCCTTAAATGTCATGTCCATAGCTATCTGAAATGTAGCTCCTGACATGTTTGAAAATCCAAAAGGCATTTTCTTATAGGTGCATGCCCCAATTTGTGGTGAAGGATTTCTTGAATTGATCTTCTTCTTTCACCATGATTTGATTGTAACCTGAGTAGCCATCCAGTAATGAGAACCTTTTGGAATTTGATACCACCTGCAAGATTTTCTCCATAGAAGGAAGTGGATAGTGGTATTTGAGGGATGCTCTGTTCAAATCTTGGAAATCTACACACAACCTGATTTCTCCATTTCTTTTCCTAACCGACACTAGATTTGTAACCCAACTTGAGTGCTTGATCTGGAAACATGATGCATGCCTCAATGAGCTTGTTTAACTCCTTCTTCATGAGAGGCTCAATGTGAGGATTGACTGGTCTTGTTTTGACTAATAGGCCTGGCTTCCGGATCTAATTCAATAGTGTGTTGTGCCAATTTAGGATTAAATACCCTTAAGTCCTCATAGCTCTAAGCAAAGGTATCTAAGAAATCTTGGCAAAGGTGTATGAAATCAGATTTCTCTTGATCGGTACTCACCTTGCCATTTAGAGCATCTTACCTTCTCCAATTGAAATAGGTTATGAATCTTCACCCTTCACCTGAATATTTTCCTTCTCTTTCTGAAACTGGTGATCATTGGGGTTGAAGATTGACTCTAAGGTCACTAAACCCTTTGGAAACTTGTTATTTCTTAGCTAGACCACTTGATCACCATACTTCCACTCTAACTTGTCTTGATTCCTTATTGAGAACTCAGCTTCTTCTTGAAGAAAATTTATGATTTGCTGATCACTTTCAAATACTTTCCATCTTGTATTGTTATCTAGAATAGATGGCCTTATAATCACTCTAATATGAGGCTGATTTTGATCTCTCTTGATACTATCAACAACATCAAATGATGCCCCAACTATTGCAAGTCTTTCCATAGCCTCATTATTCTTCCTTGGTATGGCCTCAATGTTGAATGCTTCAAAGTCTTCAATGAGATCCCATACCCTGTTCTTATAACTCTTTAAGAGATCATTCTTGTCAGCATGGGATCCCTTTGACTTGGTTTACAATCAACTTGCTATCTCCAAAGACTTACAAGTTCTTAATGCCTTTCTTTCTCTACCAATGTAATCCATGGATCAATGCTTTATATTCAGTTGTGTTATTTGAACAAAAAAATTGAAAACAGAAAGTTGAGTAGTATTTTATACCTTACGGTGACACAAGCATTTCTCCTCCTCCAGCACCTTGTCTACTCCTTGAACCATCAAAGAATAGTTGCCATACTCCATTGTCATCCTTTTCATCTGATGTGGTGATGTTAGTGAGATGTGGATTTTCTTCGTGCAAACAATAAATCCCTAACTCAACTTCCTCCATCTCTTTGTATGGATCAAATGCATGCCTTTTGTTTTCCCATTCATCAAGAGTCAATTCTGGAAATGCCTCCAACTTTGGTATTCATTTCTGAAGTGCTTGGGAAATCTTCTTGATCAAAATATGATAAATTTACATTGATTGGCTTGATACATGAGGCTCAATATGGAGGTTTGCAATAGGTTCAATCTAATTGTAGCCTTAGCACCATACCTTGTCCTAAAGATCATATGAGACCAATCAATTGATAAGTACCTGCCAATTTTTACTTTGAAGTCCCTTGATAAACATAAGGGAAAGAGTGGCGGAAAGTCAATCATTGATACATCTTACAACAATATGTGACATTAAGGCATGCATGCAATGTGAGGCTCAATCCTTTGATTACTCCAATCGTTGTCATTGTTGTCCCATCTAATTGCACCACACCTTTAGAAATGACTTCATACTTAATACCTAGTTGATCAGAAACTTGATTGGGCATCACTGTGCTACTTGATCTTGAATCAATCATGCAGTTGTGTACAAGATTATTTCCAATGATCGGAGATATATAGAATGGAGGAGGCTTCACATTTTTACCTTGTTGACTTCCTTGAACTCCTTCTAGATATGCATTAGTGAGCACCTTCTCTTGGATCTTTGGATGGCTCATTTGATACGGAACAATTTTTCATGGCTTCTTGTAATAAGTCTCCTTTGTCCTGGGATCACCAATGACTCCCACATAGAAATGCTTACATTATTATTCTTCATTTGATCAATATATTGAATGGAGAAGAGTTATCTTTTTTCTTCCCCTTGCTTGGCACAACTTTATCTTAAACATGAGCTGCTACAACTTGTACATGAGATGGTCTAGAAGGTGGTTTGGGATGGTTTTGCGCACTTGGAGCTACACTTGGATTTATGGCTCCTTGTAGAGTGATAAAAGGTTGAGAAAAACTTAGATTAGATGACTTCCCTTCCTCTATATTCCTCTTCTTAGACCTTGTTAGCTGCCACACCTTGAGAATGAAATTGATTTATTCCGTAGAAATCCTCAACTTGTCCAATTCACCAATGTAGTGTCACTTAGAGGTACTCCTTGAGTAGCTGTTTGTTGCTGCTTTTCTTCTTGACTTGTTTCTTGAGATACACCAACTGTTTTCACCATTAAAGCTTGATTTAAAGCACAACAGGTTGATTATGGAAAGCACCATTCATCTCTTTGCCACATTGTTCTAGACAGGAACCAAGGCTTGGGAGGTTGAAAAGGCCGCTCTAGGATTGTAAGGTTAGAATGGCCTAACAGCTGGGGGTTATCCCTAATTTTTTCCAGTAGCTTGAACAAGGGGTCTATTAGAATGATATGGAGGCCTATTTGGTTGGGCTTGAGGCTGATAAGGTCTAAAATTTTGGTTCTATTTCCTCTTGAGGGTTACCAATTCATTCCCTAGGTTCTTCAATTGTTTCATGACTTCTTGGAGTTCAGTTGAGGTACTAGAAGAAGAGGTAGAAGCCTCATTAGAAATTTGATTTTTTGGAGTAGGTATATGGGCTATTATATGTGCTTGACTAGTGATTAGATTCCCCATGTATAGATAGATAGGCATAGGTGGCCTAGGTGCAAGTTTACCATCTTGAATTAATTAATTCTCAACTCTAATGGCTATGGCATAAGATCCTGGTAAGGTTATTCCTCCCATAGATTGAATCATTCTAGATATATCAAATTTAAATCTTTAAGGAAATAGAGAAATGCACCTTCAGTAGCTGGTCTCACAGTGATTGGGATCATATCCCATGTCCTTTGAAATCTGAAATTAAATTCAACCATCTATTTGTTTGGTGCTCTCTTGATTATAGTTAGCTGCTCCAATAGAGACAAGTTGTCTTCCCTTTCCCCAAACTAGTCACCAAGTCCCAAGTACAAAGTTCATTCTAGTTCTAGATTGATCCAACCACTAAGCTTCTAAACCATTGCAAATATTTTCCGTTGAGAAAAGAGGCAAGAATTTTTACTGCTACATCCATATCAACGATATTATGAATGGCACAAACATTTACAATGTCCTAGATGATAAATTGGAGTTGTGTGATTCTCTCCAATGAAATATGGAATGTTTTTCAATTGCCACTACTAGAATTAGATTTTGTTCATTGAGATTAAGCAGACTACTACCGTGAATTTCAAAAAGGGATTTGGTGGTGCTTGTGGTGCTTGTTGATGTGATATCCTGATTGGACTAAGAACTCTAGTTGATTGAAGGAAAGGTCTACTAGGTTTAGGTGTAGATAAAGTTATGTTAGGTGGAGACAATGATCTCTGAACTCATCTTCCTCTTCTTCCTCTACCTAGAGATAACTACAAGTATTCAAATATTCCTTCTTCTCTTGTCCTAGACCTTATTTGAATCCTTCTCATGAATTTGGACCACCAGCACTATTGAAACCAGTTGATTTTCTCATTGGAGTCACCATATGTGTGATTGAAAATCCTCCAAAGTCTAGAAATTCATCAAGACACACACCAATCCTGATAAACATGGAAGTATTGACTTCTAGTCCCACCAGGCATGCTAAAACTGTTATCACCAAATTACAACACCCTCTGATTTTTCATGAACTTATGAATGAGAAATCAGTGTAACTGGGTAACATGGGATTATCAAGGTGTGGGACCTTTGCGAATGAGAAAAACCTCCAGAGAAGGTTGGTTCCTCTACCTATTTTAATGCTAAAACTACTCCTAGGAAGGGAAATGCAACTATTCTAACACTAACCTAGATTTCCAAGGGAGTAGGGAAGAGAGAGATGCATAAGATGAAAATCTTAAACTAAGGGAGGTGATAACACCAAGGAAAGGGGCTAGAGATATCCTTAGTGAGTGAAATGGAAGAAAATGAGGTAGAAGAGGGCAGACAAAAGTTCCACAGTTCAAAGAACACATTCAAACCTCCAATTTCATGGAGCACAATGAATTTAAATCCTGTAAAAGAATATAACATGCATAATATACCTAAAAATGCAATGAATGGAAAAGGAGGCAACACAACTCAAGCTAGGGAAATAAAAGCCTCAAAAAACCAATTTTATTGCTTAAAATGATGCACAACTCATTACAATATAGGCACAAGGCAAAAATCCTTTACAAAATGCATAAATTTGATTGCTCACAAGAGTGCTGGAACAATTTTGGACAGAGTTCCTTTACATTCAGAATCTCTCCCCTTACAAATGAGGGGAAAATACATATATATAGAGAAGGGGAGATACCAACCGATAACTTTCATTAATTGTCTGTACATAGGTATGTGCAACCATACTGATTCACTTTCCTAATGGTACTTTTCTTGTACAACGAAAATGGGTGTCATATCTCATTAAACCGGCTATTGAGCTACCTTGTGTTTCAAGATGGAATGTTGTCACACAATAGCAAAGGGAACATGACACAGGAAGGACAGATGGCATGTGATAAAGAGGGAGAGTTGTCACACGAAAACCAAGAATGCTATCACATGAAAAGAAGGAGGTGGTGACTCGAGACAAGAAGGTGGTGGTTGACACATGATAGCAAGGTGGTTGACACGTGACATGAAGAAGTGGTTTGAGTGTAGGAAAGAAGTGGTTGATGAGCAATAAGAAAATGAGGAACCAAACCTTCACCATGGTTTGTCATCTTTTTGCGTAACCTGACTTGTCAAACAACTCGTATTATCTCAATTTTGACTTGCGATCTATCCTGAGCTATCTTTCTCTTCTAACACCCGGGGATGAATTTGATGGCCTCCCACATGTCCTAGAAATTTAATGACTAATTCCATTTATTATGAGTTATCCAAATTAACCTGGTGGGGTAAATTTAGGATAATAATTTTATTTTAGGTGCTTGAATCTAATAGCATGGTCTTATGAGACTTTGATATGTTATGAACAACATGGAAAAACAAACACAACTAATGCCCAAAGAGTTTTAATATATAAAACTTTACTGTAAAAATCAAGATATTTCAGAAAACCTTCCATGCTTCCATAATGGGAAGTTTGACCAACAATTATAATGGTGTTATCTTAAAAATTTGAAAAATGCCACTTTAGAGTCACGAAATGTCCCGCATTTATTCCACATTTCAGATTCTTTCCACCCAAACAATGTTTGGATATTGTGTTGTAATTATCATCTCAATTTCACTTATATTATTTACGTGAATGCAAATCACCCTTACAAAAGACAATAAAATATAGGGAAAATTTACATCAATTCTAATTTCTTGTCACACTTTGCACCCATACTTTTCAGTTTTAAACTCAATTAAATTGATGTAAACAAGCGACAATTGAGCCCCTCCATCAGTTGGTCTTATGAGTGTTTATGGGGATGATACGGCAGACGAATGGCTCTTGGGTCGATTCTCAGATGCTTGGGTTTTGTTAACAGGGTTAATACAATGGCTTCTGGGTTGATTTTGTGATGCTCAATTTTTGTTAGCAGGGTTGATACAATTAAAAGTTAAAATCTTTTATTTTAGGTGCTTGAATCTAATAACGAGGTATTATGAATCTTTGATATGCTATGAACAACGTGGAAAAACAAAAACAACTAATACCCAAAGAGTCTTAATATATATAACTTTAGTGTGAAAATCAAGATATTCAAAAAAAAACTTCCACACTTCCACAATGGGAAGTCTTATCGACAATTATAATGGTTTTATCTTAAACATTTAAAAAATGCCTCTTTGGAGTCACAAAATTTCCCAAATCTATTCCATGATTCATATTATTCCCCCCCAAACAATTTTTGCATATTGTGTTGTAATTTATCATCTCAATTTCACTTACAATATTTACGTGAATGCAAATCACCCTTATAAAATACAAAATAAAATATAGTGAAAATCTACTGCAATGCTAACTTCTTGTCACACTTTGCACCCACACTTTTCAGTTTTAAACTCGATTAATTGGAAGTAAACAAGCAATAATTTAGCCCCTTCATTAGTTGGTCATATGAGTGTTTGCGGGAATGATGCATCACATGAATGGCTCCTGGGTTTATTCTCATATGCTCATTTTTTGTTAGAAGGGTTGATACAATGGCTCTTAGGTCGATTCTGAGACACTCAATTTTTGTTAGCAGGGTTGATACAATTAAAAGTTAAAACCTTTTATTTTAGGTGCTTGAATCTAATAGTAAGGTATTATGAGACTTTGATATGTTATGAACAACGTGGAAAAACAAACACAACTAATTTTCCCAAAGAGTTTTAATATATAAAACTTTAGTGTGAAAATCAAATATTCCAAAAAACCTTCCACACTTCCACAACAAGAAGTTTGATCGACTATTACAATGGCGTTATCTTAAAGATTAAAAAAATGCCACTTTGGAGTCATGAAATGCAAGCAAATTCCACATGGCAAAAAACAACAGTTATAAAATTATGGTTGTCTAGGAAAACCCTAATAGTAACAACTACTAAATATCTTCCAAGCCCTCTTATGAAGCAAGTTTTAAGCAACATGTTCCTACACTAGATTTGGTCAGTTTGCGGCTATGAATGTTGTCACAATAAGGAATTGTTTTTAAGCTCAAGATATCAATGATCAGTACAACTATTCATGTCCCTCGTGGAAGGTTTGACATTGTCCATACATGTTTACAAAAGCATTTGCAACAAAA
This sequence comes from Taxus chinensis, assembly GCA_019776745.2. NCBI lineage: Eukaryota > Viridiplantae > Streptophyta > Pinopsida > Cupressales > Taxaceae > Taxus > Taxus chinensis. Next base: position 112,546,889 of record CM034151.1, read on the forward strand.
ACATTTGACAAAATTCATCTATCTTTTATGCTTTGATGCAGGGTTTCTTTTTAGCTAGTTATATAGTGATTAGGGTTTCCCCTCATCAACATTCATATTGATCTATGGAACAAGTGTGGGACATGATGAAATAAGTATTGAGTAACAAGATCCGCCTATATGAAAAATAGTAGCGAGCTTCATAATAATGTTTATATTACATCTATGTTAAGCTATATGGAGGGTTCACTTAGTCGATGTAATAAAATTGTCTGCCAATTATAGGGCACTAACAATTAGCCTGAACACTACAAAAAGAAATAAAATATGGGGAAAATGGGATTTGCTAATATTTTATTTTGTTTCATATTGTGTCTAACTTTTAGATTTAATGGTGTTTAATTTGTTACGTAAGACAAAGTCATGAATGAAAAGTTGGAGAAAAATATGAGAATTAAATAGTTGCATGTCCCACATCTATTCCATAGCTCATATTGTTCCCACCCAAATAATGGAGTATGAAACCATGCATAAACCCATATATATATAATCAAAATTTCAAATTACATGTGTCTGTCAAATCAAAATTTGTTGACAACCTAGTTGCTTTAAGGGTATGTAAATTCTAATATTTCTAATACTTATTTTGAAATTTTCTTCATATATATATATATGAAGATGACTATTTATAATACTATACGATTTTCTAAATTTTCAGCCTGTCATTGTCTACGGCTACTAATTATTTTACTAGTAATATACAGTTAAAATCACCAAAAACATCCTACAGCTTGTCAATTTCCAGGCCACCACCACACCACATAATTCCAAGTCGAGGATACACAATCCCCACATTAATACATGTCATACATAGACCCACTCACCTCTCTCCATCATAACTGTGTTGACAGGGCGTGCCATGTGGAGCAAAATCCAAGTTGACAAGATGACAATAAATTCATCATGTCTAAAGTCATCCAAAGCACCCGTAAATTTCATTTTCTACTTAGATTTAATTGTAGGCGGGGCCACCGTCAAATCCTGAGGCTATCCTAGCGACAGATCGCATTACCCGCATGCATATCACATGATCCCTGTGCATATACACTATACATACACATCACATGTTTCCAAATAATCACCTACCAACGTGGCACCATTCCACCCGTAGTAAAATATCACCACCATAATCCATGAATGGGAAAGTGACCCAATTAGGGGTGAGATGGCATGATTTCGCACACCAACCGAAGAGGCATAGAGAATGTCATGCCACCTTCTCATGTTCTTACAATATTTAATTTAGTGTCCCTCCCTCCATCTATTACACCTTTCAAATTTTCTCACGCATCTCCCTATCTTCAATCCGTCTCTGCACTCCTCTCTCACATAAATATCCTCCTATCTCGCGCTTGGGATCTCTTACAAAAGCTTGTGGTACCAGCGTTAGCAATCAGCTCCAACTTCCAAGTTGAATGTAAATTAATTTTGTAGCACATTGGGATATATTTTTTTTCAATTTTATGGAATTTCGTTCAAGTTTTATTTTTTAAGGTTTAGGGTCGCAAAAAATTCTCAACACATTATCTAAATTATCTCAAACTTATATCCTTTAGATAAATAAGTTATCTCAATTTATAGCATTTTCAAGTTTATATCATTTCTGGCGGTGCCTTGTAAAAATATTTTGCTTTGTTATCTAAATTTGTCACCTATTTTTTTCTCTGATATATTCTGTTTTGGGGTTTCATAAAAATGTCTATCTATGATCTCTCTTTTCTGGAAATGGAATAGTAAAATACAGGGTGGGGTTTCATGTAGGATTTTCAAAAAATGTCTATCTGTGAACAAATTTACTATCTAAAAATTACATAGCCTTAGTAGTTTCATTCACTTGAATATTTATTTAAGATCTGTTGGGTTACAAAAATATGGCATGGCTGTTTTTGTGAAGAGGTTTCCATTTGTCACTCTGGTATGTGTATAAGTACATGTATGAATTTGAGTCGGTATGTGTATGAATATGACTCAATTTAGGCTTGAAACAGTGCACTATCAAGGTTATACTTATCTCCAAACATTTTTAAGAGTAAAAAAGAGTTTTTAAATTCTCTCCTTGTCTTCCTTAAGCTATACTGATGATTTTAGAGCTCCCCCAATTTTAAGAATGGATTTAATTTGCAAGAAACATAGTTCTTTCTTCCTAGCACAAGTGTGACACACTACAATCACAAAGATCTCTCTCAAATGGAAATGAATCAACTTGATTCTTTTTGTAATATCTTCATGAACACTAAACAATGATTACTTCAAAGACTCATAATTTTTCATTGGTTAAAACTTGAGATATTTGGTTTTGATTCCTCGAAACCCTAGTTTGAAGGGTATACATAACTGTAATAGTATGAGATAGGTTTTGAATTAGTTTCTCACCCATTTATCACTCTCACTTGAATCTAAAGGATTTATAATGATGCTCACACCTATACAATTCAGTGATTTGTTCTAATTTTACTCCTATCAACAAGATATAATGCACACTCCTTCACAGTTACACCTAGGAGGTTATGTAAACCACAATCACATCATAGATTTCTTCTCTCACAACAGTTACACACACACTCACTTACTATTGTATGCATACATTCACTAACATCAAAACATTTTTTGGGGCTCCAATGTACAACACTTTTATTTCTTAATGAGTACAACAATAGTTACAAGGTATGTTTAACCTCCTTAGCTCAAATCCTTCATTAGTAACTGACTTCCAACATCAAGAATCTTAAGGGGGCAAACTTGGAGTATTAGATGTACATACATACATACATACATACATATATATATATATATATATCCCTATACATACATATACATATACATATACCTATCATATATACATACATGCATACATATATATTGTATTTGTATTTGTATGTTTATATATGCAAATGCATGTGCATATACATGTATGTACGAGTATACATATACATATGTCTATGTATTTTTCTCACATACCTAGACCTTTGTATTATCATATGGTAATGTTGTTTGTGGCATACACACTATGTATATACCAAAAAAGAGAGATAAAATTTGTATATACTCTTGAATTTTTTGGATAGTCACTGAATGTCTTGTGACACCTACTCGGATTCATACACATACTTATACATATGTATACATGTACACATACTTTCATGTGAATACATATATATTTGTATTTGTATATGTACGTTTATACATGCATATGCATATCTAGATACATACATATGTACATGTATGTATGAGTATATGTATACATATGTATATGTATTTTTCTCGGATACTTAGACCATTGTATTATCATATGACAGTGTTGTTTGTGGTATACATATTGTGTGTACACCACAAAATAGAGATAAAAACTATATATACTCTTGAATTTGTTGGTTAGTCACTAAATGTGCTTTAAAACCTACTCAAATTCATACACATACCTATACATATGCATACATTTACACATTCATGTACATACATGTATATATATATTTGTATATGTATGTTTATTCATGCATATGCATATCTAGATGCATACATATGTACATGTATGTATGAGTATACATATAAATATGTATATGTATTATTCTCACATACCTGGATCATTGTATTATCATATGGTAGTGTTTTTTTTCATATACATACTACGTGTATACCACATAAGAGAGATAAAAACTGCCTATACTCTTGACTTGGTCAATGATGCAGGGGCTAATATCAATCAACAACATAAAAAGAAATGTATATTGGAATCAAACCAAATTGAATGCATTCCACAACTTTTAAATTCATGCCACCTTTTTTCATCACTTTCCTCCGTGACTTTCTTTTCCTAGTTGTACCATTGTATTATCATATGGTAGTGTTGTGTTTATCACATACCACAGAAGAGAGATAAAAATTGTCTATATTCTTGACTTTTCTTGCTAGTCATTGATTGTGTTGTGACACCTACTCGAATACATACACATACCTATACATACGTATACAAGTACACATGCATACATGTACAAACGCAAATGCGCACACACACACAGACACACACACACACACGTACACACACACACACACACACACACACACACACACACACACACACACACACACACACACACACACACACACACACACACACACACACACACACACACACACACACACACACACACACACACACACACACACACACACACACACACACACACACACACACACACACACAAACACACATTTGTATTTTTATATGTATGTTTATACATGCATATGCATATTCATATACATATGACCATTTATATGTGTATGTATTGGTATCACATACCTTGACCATTGTATTATCATAGTGGTAGTGTTGTTTAGAATTTTGTAGGTAATTTCCTTGTAGAATGAGACCTTGATCTAGTCTCCTGAGCCTGAGATTTGTTCCATGACCCTAGTGTAAGTTGGATGAAACTATAAATGGCTTGGTTGGTATGTGAAAATTGTTAGTTCTCATGTAGAACGAATAAAGATCTATTGCATGCATGAATTTTAGCATGTTTTAAAGTCATTGGGGAAATTAGAATAGAAAAAATCCTTGAAAGTGATGATATTAGATAGGATTAAGCTTGATTTGCTAAGGAATACTATGTTTCATTTGTGTGCGTATGGGACGGAAGACTTATTGTGATGTTAAGTTTTTGATAGGATAATGAGAGTGTTGTTTTATAGGTGGAAACCATGAGTAAGAGGTGACAAAGCCACTATTAAGTATTAAGAGTCATTCTTTTCTTGAAACCATTGGTTGTATGCATAATCCTTACGTGCACAATTCATATTTTCTTAAGAAAAAAGGTGTATTCAAGTTTTTTTAAGTTGTTGAGTGCCACTGTCAAGTTTTACACGTTCATGATGTGGAAATATACACCTCTCATCCACATCTTAAGCCTTGAATCAAAGATTTAGAAAGTTTATAACTAAATGACTTCTCTCGGGTTCACTAGGAGGGTTACTTGGTAACAAAGATATGGTTTGTGATTTGATACCCCTAACCAGCATATTTCACTCTAAATTTCTCAAGAAACCGTGATAAGAATGTTCTTTAACTAATTAAATAATAAATTTAAACTTTCATTAGTGGAATCCTTGGATATTCTTGACAATCCTTCAATAGGTTTGGAAATACATTTAAAAGTCTAGTTTGAAGGGTGGTTTTACAAAGGAATCTGTAGTTATACGTAGATCCTAACATTGAAACTTTATACACACCTAGAAAACCTTAATGGGTGCACTAAAATATGTACCTTGTGTCTTGATAATTCTTTCAATTGAAAATATACATGACAACCTATAAAGGTAGACCTAGAGAAGGTTTGAAGGCAAAATTACAAAATGTGAGTTGGTAGGGAGTTGTGTAAGAAGTCAAGCTCTGATATTTTTCGAGGCATATCAAGGATGGTAAGGGTGAGAAAGTTGGGCAATATAATTGTTTGTGGAAAGACACGTTGTTTTAAGGAGGATAGTAGGGCGCAGTTTTGGTAAAGTAGTGCAAGATTGAACTTTGGAGGTTTTTACATCATCTTAATGGAGGATCTAACAAATGATTTGAGTGGGGGAAATAGGGGTGGAGGCTAATAAGCATTGAAGAGTTCAAAAGAGAAGAATATTAAGCCAAGAACTAGTGGATCCAAAGGAAACAATAATTCAAGAATATGTAAGTGCAAAGTCATTTGATGAGGAATGAGCTAGGTCATGAAGGAATGATGTTGTTAGAAGTGTGAAGAGTGGGGGTATAAGGATGATAAATCTATTCAAAGTGATATTGTGTTTACTAAATGTAAGGTTTGAGAAAATAAAGTAGTTTTTAGCTATTTTGGCCTAGTTAGTAAATTTTCTCTGCACCAATACACACACACACATGTTATATGTATTAGTCTCTCATACCTGGACCTTTGTATTATCATATGGTAATGTTGTTTGTGATATACACACTATGTGTATACCACATAAGAGAGATAAAAACTATATATAATTTTGATGTTGGTGGCTAGTAACTGAATGTGTTGTGACATCTACTCGAATACATACACATACGTATACATATACACAAACATATGTGTTCATATACATATATATCTGTGTAATTTCATATGTATGTTTATACATGCATATACATATATATGTACACATATGTAGGAGTATACATTATACATATGTATATCTATTTGTCTCACATACCTGTACCTTTATATTATCATATGGTAGTGATGTGTGTGTTATACATATTGTGTGCATACCACATAATGGAGATAAAAAACTGGTATATACTCTTGATCTTTGTTGGCTAGTCACTAAATGTGTTGTGAAACCTTCTCATATATGTATACATGTACACGTACATTCTTGTATGTATACTTACATACATATGTATAGTGTGTGTGTAATTGCATATGTATGTTTATACATGCATATGCATATCCATATACATATATATATGTAAACATATGTATGAGTATACATATACATATGTATATGTATTTGTCTCACATACCTGGACCTTTGTATTATCATATGATAGTGTTGTTTGTGGTATACACACTATGTGTATACCATAGAAGAGAGATAAAAATTGTTTGTACTCTTGACTTTGTTATCTTTGTGATTTATCATGCATACTTTATATATTTTTTAAGGTGATTGCTGGTGGAATTTCTGAATTCAAGAATCAGTCTTATCTTCAAGGATTCAATGCAAAGCTAGCTAACAAGAAAAAATCTTGATATAACTTGATGGACTCCACAATCTCAATTCTCATTATATATGTTTTCCCATTCCTTATTTCTAATGAATATCCTCATACTAAATCAGAATCTTGACTCTATCTTGATTTCATAATTGTACATATGTGTGTGTGCGCGTGCATTTGTATTTGCATGTTTATACATGCATATGCATATACATATATATGTACATGTATGTACAAGTATACATATACATATGTATATGTACGAAGACCTCCAAAATTTTCAAGTCCCTAAGCATATCCCAAGAAAGAGAAAGGTAAAGGAAAGGATGGAAAAAGGTGGCGAACATTAAAGATGCATCGCTTTGGTTTTCATTGCCCATTCCATCAATTAAACAACAAAAATTTTAAGTGCAAAAATTGTGTAATTGTTTTCTATGAAAGTCCTTTGCGGGAGAATTTATAAGAATTGGCGAGAAGGTCCGTTGCACAAGAATTGGTGAGAATCCTTAGATCTAAAAAAATATTCAGGTGAATGAAATTGCCTGAGGCTATGCGATTTTTAGATTTTAAAAATTGTTCACAAATACACATTTTTGTATTTTTTTTGTTTTATAGATTTGTGAAGTATTTTACAGGAAAATATGTACTTATAGTATCAATAGCAATACTTATATATGGTATTATATATTATCATATACACACTATGTGTATACCAAGTAAGAGAGATAAAATTATCTATACAATTGTCAATGAATGTGCTGAAATAGAAATTCAAGAGAATAATAATAGGATATACTAGATTTATAGATGTCTATTTTTTAGTGTATCATCATGCTTTGTAAATCTAAAATAGTTATGAGTAAATCCAAACTAAAAGCAAGAAAATAAAAAATTTGCAAGGAAATAAAAATTAGCATGAAGGCTTGTACCTTAATTGTGATTGAAGGAAAGGAAGCAAAGGAATCAAACCTTAATTGTGATACAAAAACTAACAATAAAAAATTGTTATAATAAATAGAGGAAGAATAGGTTCACATGTTAAGTATTTTCAAGGTCACATGATGGTTGAATAAAGTGGGCACAAGATGTAATGATTACCGGTTGTTATCATTGTGATGCCACATGGCACATTCAAACAAAAAATAATTATGACAGTTATAATCATGTTTAAATCAAACCAGCTGGGACAAGAGTATAGACATCGTATTCATTGACTAGTCAGCCAAGACAAGAGTATTTACACTAGCCACGGTCACAAACCAATAATTTACTTACCATCGAAGACAGGATCGTCTAACCCTCATAAGTTACACCTTAAGATATCATACATGTATCGTCTATTTTTGTCTTTTTTCGTATACACACAGTGTGTATATAACAAATAGCAATATCATATGATAATACAAATGTTCGGGTATGTGAGATCATTACATATACATACGTATATGTATACTCATACATATATGTACATATATATGTATATGAATACACACACACACACACACACACACACACACACACACACACACACACACACACACACACACACACACACACACACACACACATAAACAAATGTGTGTGTATGTGTATGTGTATGTATATGTAAGTGCACGAAGTTGGGGGGCCAAAAAGTGGACAAAAACCTGAAAAAAGTAAAACGCGTACGCATTCTATTATAACGTGATCACGTTTTAATATCTTAGGTTTGGGATTTACTAAATCATAATGTGTACATGTTATGTCTGCTATAAATATTTAAAAAAAAAAAGACCCAAGCCTCTATCATTTTATCTCCCTCAAACGTGAGTTTCAGAGCTTAACCGTGCCCTCACGTTTTTTCATTTAGTTGGATCTCAAGCTCAAAGGATCATTTCTGGATCACCGGGAAGATCTGAATCGACTCAAAAGTAGATAAATGATTGTGTATGTCGCTTTATAGCTGGGGAAGCAATTTATCTGACTTTTTAGCACTCAGGCTTTGAAGAAGTGGGTAGCACCTTAAAAGGATTTGATCTTATCCTAACTATTTTAGGTTGTTCCTTTCAACCAAGGTAAGAGAACCTATTTTGTAACCTCTGTTATTGAAGGAGACGCATATACCTTTCTTTTGCACAAATTTTATAAAGAAAACCTTGGGAAAATATGATCAACACACCAAATCTGACTCTCACGAGTTGTCACTTCCAGATTATGGAGATATTTTCAATACAAGGCAAAGGTTACTAAAGACATTTGGAATCCTAATTGTTCTGCATATTTTTGCAAGTAGATTTTGTTCCTTTGTTGATACACAGGGAAAAATAGGGGTAGTTCAGGGTGGATCAATGGTTTTTGAATGATTTTGGTGGGAGATGAAGCAGGATAAAGTTGATTATACCGGATCTTTGGAGGGACTTCACAATAATGAACAACTTCACAACAGAAAGCTATAGAACAGTCAAGATGTTCCTTCAACCAGAAGGTGTGCTTCAATGGAGGCCCAGATCAACATGTTTTCACATAATCTTTGAGACTCCAACACGAAGGCTCGAATTGGAAGACTCAATTAAACACTAAAGTTTCTGATTAATCACGCCTAAGGTACACCCGAAGACTTACAGACAATCTTTATCAACAAATGACAGTAAATTGATTTTAAATTTGTTTATCTCATCCAAGATGAAGGCTCTTCTTGAAATGAAATTGCAAATACCATTAGACTGTCACAGGGATGAGATCCTGTGTGATTTCACAAAAAAATCAGTATAATATTACAATAGGAATGAAAGAAACTATTTGCAGACATTCTGAAAATAAAAGACACAAAATTGCTAGAGATTAGACACAAATTAATTCCAAAATTACTTAGATTCATCAGCAGGGGAAAGCTTTCAGAGTAATCTCAGTGCTTGTCAATGGCTATACATTCTGCAACCAACTTGACACGATATAAAATCTAACACAGAAGAAAATAACAGGTAATCTCGGCTTTGGCCTCTCGGGAAGATGAATTTCTCAAAATTTTTCTCAAGAATTCATACTCCGACCATTTGCAAGAGTAATCTCATTGCATTTATAATACACCCTTTACATCCAATTCCCCCCCCCCCAAAAGAGGAATATTCGAATCACCTTTGTTACACATATCGGATCATGATTTCAGAAAGTGACAATCAACAGATTCACAAAAAAGTTGCCAAGTGTTTTCAAAAAAGGTGAATCATTACAAATATTTCCATCATTATTCTAACTGGAGGCATATTCTTCACCCTTGACACTTGCAGCACCTTTTCCCCTCAAAAGAGAAGAATATTTGAGGGACCTTTGCTTGTTACAATTTATTTCAGACAGAGACATTTAACAAATTCAGATCCAAAATCTGCCAGGTGGACCAATTATGAACTGATCACATCTCTGGGACCCTCAAATAATGACTAGGATACCATGCCACAACTTTTCAGGAGTCCTTCTAATCATTCTAATTTTGTCATGCGAGAAATCCCCTTTTTAATCATTTTTCAGAGCCTCTGCATAGCTGGACTTGATAGGTCATCCCTTTTTGCTCTTGAGGCAATGCCTTTTTCACCTTTTGTGCCTGCACTTTCATCATTTCATCTCCTTTTCCTCTGAAATTTTACTCTGTAACTTCTGGATCTGGCATTTTGCATTTTTGCATGAGCCCGAGTAAAAAATCCACTTCAAGAGTACTTCAGATTTACAAATTGAGCTCCCAAATTGATTCAATTAAACTTTGCAGACCAAAACGACACAAATTTGCCAAAATTTGATGAAGAATGATGCAAAAAATGCATCTCCAAACATCTTGGAGCTTCAATGGAGGAAAAATCAAATGAAATGCATAGCTACCATTGATCCTTCCTTTCAACTTTTAATCTGAGCCCTCCACATGGAAAAATGTGATTGGAAACGGGTCTGGGAGCACCTTTTGACATTTTATAACTTTTGGAAAAAAGGAAAAACATTTTCCTTTGCCCCTCCATAAAATTTTCCTCCCGCGGGCCTGCACCTCCATTTTTTGACTATTCAACGCTGGCATTACTTTCCTGTCGGGACCATGCTTCAACTTACAATTTTATCCCTTTTTTACAAAAGGCAAAAAACCTTAAATAACCCCGAAGCTCCGTTTCTCCATTTCCCCACCTGCTACGTGTCTCAATGGCACATTTTGAGATGGTCTCGAAAAGTAGAGACCCCAAACAAGCGCAGGCCCAACACGTGTCTCAGTCTGGCAGAGTCAATTAAAAAGTTTGAAGGTTCAGCGGAAGGTGCCATGTGTCTAGGGTCTGAGGTAGTTTCCTTTGGCTGTTGAAAAGTCCAAGCAAAAAAGGTAGAGTGAGTGGAAGCCTCCAAGTGTCCTCCTGGCACTTCTTCAAAATAAAACTCAGGGGTCAGTCCCCAAACATGCGCGGTCCCTCCACATGTTCCTAGGCCCTTTAGGAATTTGCTTGAAAAGTTTAAGTAAGGGAAGGCTCGGTGGAAGCCTCCACGTGTCTTTATGGCGCAACTTCAAGATGGTCCCCAAGAGCGGAGACCCTGAGCAAGCGCGGGCTCACCACGTGGACATGTTTTGGGTTGAAGTGAGCCTTAGAATTTTTAAAGTGCCCCACAGATCCGCATCCAACCAGAAAGGGCCACATTTCAACTAATGCTGAGAAGTAATTTTGACTGGGAAACTACACCCGTCAAACCATAAAATGTAGGAGAACCACCATTTGAGCCCAGGCGAAAGAATCAACATAACAGAGGAGGCCACAATTCTGGGCTTTGAAGAATTTCAATGAGGAAGGGACTGACCATGGGTGAGACTAAGTTTAAGCACCAATACGGGGAGACCGAAAACTAACGAGGTCGAAAACTGAGGGATTTCAACTGAAAAATGGGGTGAGACTAATTTGAGCACCAATAACTCAGGGATGGGCACTCCCTATGAGTGCCACAAGAACAAGTAGACCAAGTGCCAAAAACATACCATTGGGCAACAGAGTCAAAGGATAAGCTAGCAAAGCAAAATAATCACAACCATCCTCCAAAAAAGGAGCTAAGAAACTAGCAAAACTAGGTCACCAAGGACCAGAATGAACAAAACACAAAAATAGACGAGAACAAAGAACTATACACTGTATAAATGGAGAGCATCCTGATTCAAAGAAAACAATCAAGGAAAAACTTCAAGTGCCTACCATTCTGGATATGACCATGCTAATCAGTTCTGATATGTTTTTAACAGCTGGTCATATGATTGCCTCTCTTTTCCATCCAAGTCACTATCTGACCACATTTCTTCAGGCTTATCCTTTGTGCCTGGGTCAAGTTTTCTAACATCTTTCGAGGCTGCATCAAACATCAAAGTCTCAGGAAAATCATCCTGCTCATGATACCTGCATTGATCAATTTCATATTCCTTGAAAGCAACATAACTCACAGAGTTATCAATATCAATATCTGCATGCAATACTTCATAAGAAGCATTGTTGGGGTCCTCAATAAGATATAACATCTTCTTTTCACCAGGTAACTTCACAAGGTTTCCTCAATTGGTATGGTGGCATAAGACATGTCCATCTGAAAATTTCCACCAACACTTGCAGCCCACTTTCTTGATAACAACATGCCCCATTTGGCAGGGCAATCAATGAAACAACATCAAGTTTCAAGTTCTTACCTGGATAAGTTGCAAGTTGTACCACCAAACCTTTTACACATCCTACAACAAGCACCTCTCTAGAATCCATTGTAGTACACTTGCCATAAGCTACTGTCACTTTAATGTTCAATTCATTCATGACTTCTAGAGGCATAACATTGCATGATGCTCTGGAATCAAACATACAATTGTGCAACAGTCTGTCTTTAATAATCAGTGTTGTAAAAAATGGATCAACATTTAATTGAGACTCAACCAAATATGTTCCCAAGTAAACTTCAGGTGGTTCACCTGGTTCCTCCAGTACTTGGGGTTTTTTCAACTCTGAAATGGTAGGAGGAGTCTCAACATTTCTTCCTTGGGTGACTTTTTCTTCTCTAAACCCAAAATATTTGAATGCTCTGTTCCTATGCTCAGGGATTCTAAGCAATTCAACAATAGGAACATAAATCTTAATCTGACTCAAGATATTTGGGCTATGTCACAAGGAACATATTTGGGTAATGTAGTGTTAGGAGGGAGGTTTACAAATTCATCTGATGGCACAGGATTTTTTACAGTCTGAGCATAGGGAGGGACACAAGTTCTACTTGAGACAACAAGGCCTTTGCCAGATGTATCTTTCTTTGGAGTCTCTTTTGGGATACTGGTAAGCACTGGAATTTTTGGTTTGGCCTGAGGCCCTGCCCTTTGGCAACCCTACTCCTGGTATTATATTCTTTTTCATGGCCAACCACAACATTCATTAACAACTACCTATCCTCCTCAGAAGGTATCCCTCCATCATACTTCTCAATCATTAGAGCTCTTAGGTACTCAAAATCATTATTAGGAAGTTCAAAAGCTTGCACCATATCAATTTCAGAAGTATGAGTGGGAGGAAGAGGTAATACCCAGTGAATGCAATCCCAGAAATTTTTAGCAGTTTTGGCACTCATCAGCTCAGTTGAGGTTGCTCCCTGTTGTGAACTCGTAGAGGAATCCACCATGCATGCATCATCATCAGTACCATCATCATATCAACTTCTTCAACTTATTGATTTACTTCACATGGAGGATGGGGTAAGAAAGCATTTGTCACACCAATCCATTTGATTTGGCTTCATCAACAGCACAACCCTGGCAGTTAGAGGATCAGGAAAAATTCTACTTTCACCTGCTTGGGATGTCTATTTCTAGATCCCATGGGTCCTTTACCTCTGTCATCTGACCTCTGATCACCCCTAGGATGATTGCCAAATCTGTCATGATTTTGTGCCTTTTGTTGACCTTGTGAACTCTTCCCAATTCCTTTCTCTGCCCGGGCTAGTTTGTAAGAGATTTCTTTGACAGCCCCTACCAAAGTTTTAACAACCTCCTCAAGATCCACACTCTTGCTTGCTTGAGGTTTTTCTGGGTTTATCAGTTTGACACCCTCCCTCTTAGGAGGTTTTCCAACTGCTTTGATGTTGTTCTCAATTTGCAGAGCCATATTAAAGGTATGCCTCAAAGTGTCAGGGTTTTTATCCCTCAAATAGTATGCAGCCTTCTTGTCAAATGCATCAACATACTTTATAAGACAATATTCATCACATGGACTCAAATTCATAGGCAATCATTCTCAATGTCTTATTGAATCTCATATTAAAATCATGCACTGATTCATTAGGATTCTTTTTAATATTCTCAAATTCTGACAAAAGAAACCTAGGGTCTGTTTTGTCACCATACTGCAATCTAAATGCATTCTTCATTTCAGTCCAAGAATCAATAGAGTTATCAGGTAGAGATTTATACCAGTCCCTTGCATCCTCTTCTAAGAGTATGAATAAATAATTTAATGTATACATCTTCAAACTCTATTTTGAAATCCTCCATCATATTGACAAAGAGTTTCAAGTGCTGATCACCACTTATAACATTATTTCCTTGAACTTTAGGCAATATTGTTTCTTACATCTTGTGGCACAACATTTGGATAGCCATCCATACCTATAAAACTGATGGGACCAAAAGTATTAACGAAAAATGGAGGTCTGGGTGGAGGCTAAGCCATGTTATTCTGAGGAGGTGATCTTACAGGAGAAACAAAGTGATGAGGAGTGAGGGGTCTATGCGGTACAGGGATACAATTTTCAGAATGACTATCCCCTAATGGTTCTTTTTCATGGAAAAACTATCAGATTTGGAAAATATAGGGGTAGAATGAGATGCAAATGTTTCAAATACAGATAGAATGAGTACCCCTCTCTAGATGGAGAATTAAGATTTACAAAGAGACTACCTGATTCATAGAAAAGTTGAGGAAGCATTGCAATCTTCAATCATGTGCCGATCAGTTTCACCAATGGAGATCTCTTTTCTTGATGCTTGATCTCCAACAACCTTCCAAATTCTTCCTCCTTCTGAATTAGACTTTCCAAACTCTGGAAACAACCTTCTACTAGGGTCCGCAGCGAAGAAAGATCTTCTTCCTTCCAGCTTTGCAAAGATTAGTAACAAATTTACATTGACAGAGGTTAAGACACTGGCATTTACCAAAAACAAATCAACTTAGAGTCGCCACTAAGGATTTTCACCCTAGTTGTGCAAAAATGCACTAAAATAATCTGTCAAATATCTGTCAGCACTAAAAATCATGCAAAGCTTTACAAATTAGACCTTCCTTCACCCAAATTTATCAATGGTGAGGCAAACTTAGTACAATAACTGCTGGAAAAATTGGACATACAACACGCAGAACTTATAACTTTGTTCAATTCTTACAGATATGATCAGAGAATGATGTTTACAAAATGTATTTACACACAGAACTGTAAGAAACATTACCAGGGTTTGGAAAAATTCAAATTCTTCAAAGAATCCCTGACAGACGGAACCATTTGGGTGTTGTTGATCGGCTAAATGGATACGAACTAGCAATAAATAAAAAAATCAGTCTCGGCAATGCAAATCAGTTCCCCATAAACGTAAATCAATTCCCCAGAAACGTAAATCAGTTCCCCAGAAAATGCCATTTAGGTGTTGTTGATGGGCCAAATGGATATGAACTGACAACTCATCGGCAACACTTATCAATTCCCCGACAACGTAAATCAGTTCCCCAACAACAACGCCATTTTGGTGTTGGTACCCAGATTTACTCTTCTTCACAAACTGAGCAGCATCATGGATTTGGAAAGACACTCAAAAGAAGATAAATGATTATGTATGTCGTTTTGTAGCCGGGGAAGCAATTTATCTAACTTTTTAGCACTCAGGCTTTGAAAGAAGTGGGTAGCACCTTAAAAGGATTTGATCTTATCCTAACTATTTTAGGTTGTGCCTTTCAACCAAGGTAAGAGAACCTATTTTGTAACCTCTATTATTGAAGGAGATGAAAATACCTTTCTTTTGCACAAATTTTATAGAGAAGACCTTGGGAAAATATGATCAACACACCAAATCTGACTCTCACGAGTTGTCACTTCCAGATTATGGAGACATTTTCAATACAAGGCAAAGGTTACTAAAGACATTTGGAATCCTAATTGCTTATGCATATTTTTGACAGTGGGATTTTACATTTGTTCATACACAGGACAAACAGGGGTAGTTCAGGGCATGGATTAATTGTTTTTGAATGATTTTGATGGGAGATGAAGCAGGAAAAAGTTGATTATACTAGATCTTTGGAGGGACTTCACAATAATGAACAACTTCACAACAGAAAGCTCCATAATAGTCAAGACGTTCCTTCAACCAGAAGGTGTGCTTCAATGGAGGCCGAGATCAAAACGTTTTCACATAATCTTTGAGACTCCAACACGAAGGCTCGAATTGGAAGATTTAATTAAACACTAAATTTTCTGATTAATCATGCCTAAGGTACACCTGAAGACTTACAGACAATCTTTATCAACAAATGACAGTGAATTGATTTTAAATTTATTTATCTCATCCAATATGAAGGATCTTCTTGAAATGAAATTACAAATACCATTAGACTATCACAAGGATCAGATCCTGTGTGATTTCACAAAATTTTCAGTATAAGATTGCAATAGGAATGAAAGAAAATATTTACAAACATTTTAAAAATAAAGTAGACACAAAATTCCTAGAGATTAGACACAAATTAAATCAAAAATTTCTTAGATTCATCAGCAGGGGAAAGCTTCCAGAGCAATCTCAATGCTTGTCAATGGCTATACATTTGCAACCAACTTGACATGATAGAAAATCTAATACAAAAGAAAATAACAGGGAATCTCAGATTTGGTCTCTCGGGAAGACGACTTTCTCAATTTTTTTCTCAAGAATTCATACTCCGACCATTTGCAAGAGTAATCTCATTGCATTTTATACATTTTGCACACTCACTTTTCCCCTCAAAAGAGAATAATATTCAAGGAACCTTTGCTTGTTACCAATTTGTTTCAGACATAGACATTTAACAAATTCAAATCCGAAATTTGCCAGGTGGACCAATTATGAACTGATCACATCTCTAGGACCCTTAAATAATGACTAGGATGCCATGCCACAACTTTTCGGGAGTCCTAATCATTTTGATTCTGTCATGTGAGAAATCCCTCCTTTAATCATTTTTCAGAGCCTCTGCATAGCTGGACTTGACATGTCATTCTATTTTTCACTTAAAGCAATGCCTTTTTACCCTTTTGCGCCTGTACCTTCAATCATTTCATCCCTTTTCCTTTCCAACTTCTTCCTTGCAACTTCTGGATCTAGCATTTTATGTTTTTGTACGAGCCTGAGCAAAAAATCCACTTCAAGAGTACCTCAAATTTAGAAATTGAGCTCCCAAATTGATTCAATTGAACTTTGCAGGCCAAAACGACACAAATTTGCCAAAAATTTGATGAAGAATGATACAAAAATGCATCTCCAAACATCCTGGAGCTTTAATGGCAGAAAAATCAAATGAAATTCATAGCTACCGTTGATCCTGCCTTTCAAATTTTAATCTGAGCCCTCCACATGGAAAAATATGATTGGAAACGGGTCTGGGAGCACCTTTTGACATTTTATAATTTTCCAAAAAGGAAAAAGTTCCACATTTTTCTCTTGAGGCAACGCCTTTTTCACCTTTTTCCCTACTTTTCCTCTCCTCACTGGAATTTTCCATTTTTGGCCCGCACCTCCATTTTTGACTATTCAACGTTGGCATTACTTTCCTGTCTGGGCCATGCTTCATGTTACAATTCTATCCCTTTTTTACAAAAGACAAAAAACCTTAAATGAACCTGAAGCTCTGTTTCTCCATTTCCCCACCTGCTACATGTCTCAATGGCACATTTTGAGATGGTCCCAAAAAGTAGAGACCCCAAAAAAGCACAAGATGAACACGTGTCTCAGTCTAGTAGAGCCAATTAAAATTTTTGAAGGTTCAGTGGAAGGTGCAATGTGTCTAGGGTCTGAGGCAGTTTCCTTTGGATGTTGAAAAGTCCAAGCAAAAAAGGCAGAGTGAGCGGAAGCCTCCAAGTGTCCTCCTGGCACTTCTTCAAAAAAACTCAAGGGTCGGTCACCAAACATGCACGGTTTGTCCACATGTCCCTGGCCCTTCAAAAAATTGCTTGAAAAGTCTAAGTAAGGGAAGGCCCAACGGAATCCTCCACGTGTTTTTATGGCGCAACTTCAAGATGGTCCCCAAGAGCAGAGACCCTGAGCAAGCACAAGCTCACCGTGCATGAACATGTTTTGGGTTGAAGTGAGCATTAGAATTTTTGAAGTGCCCCGTAGAGCCACATCCAACCAGAAAGGGCCATGTTTCAACTAATGCAGTGAAGTAATTTTGACCAGGAAACTACACCCTTCAAACCATTTGTGAAATGCAGGAGAATCGCCATTTGAGCTCGGGGAGACAAAAAACATAACAGAGGCCGTAAACTGAGGGATTTCAATGACAAATGGGGTGAGACTAATTTGAGCACCAACACGAGGCAAATTGATCTTTGGAAAACTTACAGAGAGGTTTGTAGGGTTTATTATTCCAACAAATTGTCATATGTGGATGTAAAGAAAAAATAAATTACAAAAGACCTCATATGCACCTTATTCATGGACCCCCGCACTAATTTTCATGTTCTGTTGTTATGTAACCAATTTCCCATCCATTGGCGTAATAATAATTTGATTAAAAATAATTTTTGGGACCAATGGTGTTATTTGATTTTCCACCTTGTAATAACAATGAGGTGCCACTATACTTTCTAAGGAAACTCGATTGCGAGTTTATCCTCAACGAGATCCCAAATTATTTTGATTTCTAATTTTTCCAAGGCCGAGGAAAAGGATTTTCACAGGATCGACCATGTGCACAATGTGCACCTATTGAGCAGGGTAGATTCCCCACACAAAAGCTCCCTCACCCTAAGATTTTCCCTCAAGAGGTGAAGGAGATAGTAGAGATTGATACACTCCACATGTTTCAGGGGCTATCTATGACCCTTGTTTGATATATGAGGGATATTTCTGAGCCAGATGCTCACAGAGGTACACAAAGTATTCCCTCAGGGAGTACTAGCATGAGACCACGTCTTTTCTCATCATGTGGTAGCATATGTTTGGGGCCCGATGAGGACGATACTTTCATGCGTACTGATTTTTGTGGAGTTGGTGCTAAGGGTGCACATGATTTTGTCACTATGTCAGATGTCCTTTTGAGTGAGACATTTGGATTACAGTCATCAGCGTCACCTTCGTAGGTATTTCCTATGTTTTATTATGTGTGTTACAAAAATTTTAGAGTACTTAATTTACTTATATATGTTAAATTTTTGAAATAATTGTATTTGTACATGTACATGCATGTATATTACAATGCACAGGAGGCACATCTTCATCCCAACCGCAGGTGGCGAGCACCATGCATACACATGCATTCACAAAGGTAATTTAGAATGTTAATTATGCAAAAATTTCACATACATGCAAATACACACACACACACACACACACACACACACACACACACACACACACACACACACACACACACACACACACACACACACACACACACAGATGTATATATATAGTTTTGAAGTCAAATATATGTATGTTCTTGTATGTCCATCTAACTCACGTGATGCATGTTTGATAAAGATGTTGACTTCATTAGACACCCCACCCTCTCTGCGACAAGTAGAGAAAGGTGTTGCCGTTGGGATTTCATCTATGCAGAAACTCACTGAGGTATTCAAACAACATGTAAATTTTGTTAAATCTCTCGTGTAATTCATATTATGTTAAATTACATGTTAGTAATATCTTTCATTGTAGAAATATTAAATTATGTTAATAATTTCCTTCATTGTGTATATGCAAGAGTTACCTACGATAGATAGCAGCCCTATTCATTTGATTCACAAGTGTGGTGGGGTAAAAACAATAGTTCTATATTGATAAAATTAGTTAAAATATTGTCATTATGTACATACATGTACTTAGTTCTATTTTCGCTATTTCTGATGTTAGATTTTCTGATCTTATGTGTATGTAGGAAACTTCAACCCCTTCCATTTTGAATTCAAGGACACGAACTCCTCCATCTCATTGTCTTCGTACCCCCGTTCGTACTCTAGGAGCTCCCAATGACTCATCTGAGCATGAGATGAAAATTCAGCGTGATCGACAACTTGCGGTAATTTTGTGTATTTATGTAAATACTTTCATTCTAGCATGGTCTTAAATACATGTTGAAAACATATATAAATTAAGTTTTGACAAAAAAATATTATTTGCATTTGCAGGCTCATCTACAAGCGAGTATTTAGCGGAAGAGGACTCGTAGCATGGGCTCAGATGATCCAAAGTCATCTCATAGATCTCCATCTTCGTCTAAGGGAGGGCCTTCTTCGAGCAAGGCCAATAGAGGGATGGATTATGATGCCATGCATATAGGCATACAAACAAAATGTCATGTAAGACATATATGGCATTGTATGTACGCCTATATGGCATTTGAACTTGATGGTATATGACCTATTTGGGAATTTTTATATTTATTATGCACATTAAAATACTATTTGCAACTGATATTTTTGTATGAGACCTTACATTTCCGAGATTATTTTTGCATAAAACTAATATGATGTGTACTTGACAATATTTAAGACATTATAGATTATTTTTGCATTTATTGGTGATGTACATGTACTAGCATTTTCAATGTATCATATGCATCAAACTTTGGAAATCAATAATTATATAATGTATGTATATAAAGAGTTACCTAATCTAAGTAATTATTCATTCAATTTATCAATGTGTATATGTGTATTTACCTTACTTGCGCTTCTTCTTGCTCATGGTATCTTTGTACTGGTTCCTATCTTATCATGCACTTACTACATTAATCTATTCTTCTTAGTCTTCTCCCTGCTAAAACACCTGAGAATCGTCACAATTTGATGCCTTTCATCTGTTGATATTTTGACAATGTCTCTCCATAGACATTACTCCAATGCTTTAGAATGTCTCCATATGCAATACCATTCTGATTCGGACACTCAATGATTCTTGATTGTCTAATCATGTCCAATTCTTGTTATTACCTTTAAATTTGTAGGCATTTCAAGTTATTTGGAAATCACAGCACACCCTTCACTAGGCTTGATGACTACCCCTATCATTTTGAAGGCACTTTTGAAAGCATCCATGGGTTTATTATAGCATAAATTATCAATGAATAGAAGGTCACTAAGCCGTAGGCCAGCTGACTCCCATTCAAAACTAAGCAAGAAATATTTACTAGGTGATTGATAACTCCTTTGTGTTCTTAGACATTCCCCTATCAAATTCATTCTTAATCCAATCTAATTATTCAAGGCTCTTAAGGGACTACGCCTGGACGAGGTAGCCCAAAAGCATGGGGAGTGTAGGGAACCAAAAAAATCCTCCACTAGTTTTTACCTGGCCACCCCAATGAGTTGGCGTAGCTGGTTCGGCGCCAAGAGCTTTTGTTTGCAAAGTATTGCGTTTAGTAGCCTTATATTGACTCAGACTGCAGTATTTCACATGTTTGCAAAGTATAGGACAACGAGAAAACCGAATAGATATGGATAAAACCACAAGAGGACTTCGTAGAGGATCCTGACATGGAGTTTCCCATCTAACGAGACGTCTCTAGGTGCCACAAAGTCCGATAAATCACCCATCGAAGATATAGCGTGTTTTGGTCTTAGGGCTCTTAAGGGACTACGCCTAGACGAGTTAGCCCAAAAGCACGGGGAGTGTAGGGAACAAAAAAAATCCTCCACTAGCATTTACCTAGCTACCCCGACATGTTGGCGTAGTTGGTTTGGCGCCAAAAGCTTCAATTTGCAAAGTATTACATCTGGAAGCCTTACACTAACTCATACTGTAGTATTTTATGCATTTACAAACAATAGGATAGAGAGAGAACCGAATGGAGGTGCACAAAAACGTGAGAGAAATTTTTAGAGGGCTTTGACATGGAGGTTTTGGATCTGACGAGACATCTCTAGGTGCCACAAAGTCTGAGAAATCACCTATCGAAGATATAGTGTGTTTTGGTCTCATGGCTCTTAAGAGACTACGCCCAAACGATGTAGCCTGAAAGCACGAGGAGCGTAGGGAACAAAAAAAAAGCCTCCAATAGCATTCACCAGGCCATCCAGATGTGTTGACATAGTTGGTTCAGTGCCAAGAGATTTCGTTTACAAAGTATTGCATCTAACAGCCTTACTCTGACTCAGACTGCAATATTTCACGCGTTGGAAAACAATAAGACAATGAGAGAATAGAAAGGAGATGGAAAAAACCATAATAGGATTTTGTAGAGGGCTTTGACATGGAGGTTTGTGATCTAACGAGACATCTCTAGGTGACACAAAGTCTGAGAAATCACCCGTCGAAGATATAGCGTGTTTTGGTCGCAGGGCTCTTAAAGAAACTACACCCGAACAAGGTAGCCCGAAAGCACGGGACACATAGGGAACCAAAAAAATCCTCCACTAGTGTTCACTAGGCCATCCAGACATGTTGGCATAGTTGGTTTGGTGCCAAGAGCTTCCGTTTGTAAAGTATTGCATTTGGCAGCCTTACACTGACTCAGACTACAATATTTCACGCGTTTGCAAGTAATA
Source organism: Taxus chinensis (assembly GCA_019776745.2). NCBI lineage: Eukaryota > Viridiplantae > Streptophyta > Pinopsida > Cupressales > Taxaceae > Taxus > Taxus chinensis. Next base: position 112,569,366 of record CM034151.1, read on the forward strand.
GGACAGCAAGAGAACCGAATGGATATGGATAAAACCACGAGATTATTTTATACAGGCCCTCAACATGGAGGTTTCAAATCTGACGAGACATCTCTAGGTGCCACGGAGTTTGATAAATCAACCATCAAAGATATAGCGTGTTTTGTTCTTAGGGCTCTTAAGAGACTACGCCCAAACGAGGTAGCCCAAAAGCATAAGGAGAGTAGGGAGCCAAAAAAAATCCTCCAATAGCATTCACTAGGCCATCTGAATGTGTTGACCTAGATGGTTTGGTCCCATGAGCTACCATTTGTAAAATATAGCGTATGGCATCCTTACACTGACTTAGACTACAATATTTTGAGCGTTTGCAAACAATAGGACAACGAGAGAACCAAATGGATATGGAACAAACTGCTAGATTATTTTGTAGAGGGATTCGACATGGAAGTTTTGGATCTAAAGAGTTGTCTCTAGGTGCCACAGAGTCTGAGAAATCACCCGTCGAAGATATAGCATGTTTTAGTCTCAGGGCTCTTAAATAAGCTACGCTCGAACAAGGTAGCCCGAAAGCACAGGGAGCGTAAGGAATTAAAAAAAAGCCTCCACAAGTGTTAACCAAGCCATCCAGACATGTTGGTGTAGTTTTTTTGGCACCAAGAACTTCCGTTTGTAAAGTATTGCGTCTGGAAGCCTTACACTGACTCAGACTACAGTATTTCATGTGTTTGTAAACAATAGCACAGCGAGAGAATCGAATGAATATGGAAAAAACCATGAGAGGATTTCATAACGGGCTTCCATATGGAGTTTTTGGATCTAACGAGACATCTCTAGGTGGCACGGAGTCCAAGAAATCACCCGTCAAAGATAAACCGTGTTTTGGTCTCAAGGCTCTTTAGAGATTACGCCTGAACGAGGTAACCCGAAAGCACAGGGAGCATAGGGAACCAAAAAAAATCCTCCACTAGCATTCACCAAGCCATTCAGACGTGTTTTCCTAGACAGATTTGTCCCATGAGCTACCGTTTGTAAAATATAGTGTATGGCAACCTTACATTAACTCAAACTACAATATTTCACGCATTTGCAAGCAATAGGACAGCGAGAGAACCAAATGGAGATGGAAAAAACCATGAGATTATTTTGTATAGGGATTTGACATGGAGTTTTTGGATCTGATGAGATGTCTCTAGGTGCCACAGAGTCTGAGAAATCACCTATATAAGATATAGCGTGTTTTGGTCTCAAGGCTCTTAAGAGTCCATGCCCATACGAGGTAGCCCGAAAGCATGGAGAGTGTAGAGAACCAAAACAAAGCCTCTAATAGTATTTACCTAGACACCCCAATGTGTTGACGTAGTTCGTTCGGCACCAAGAGCTTCTGTTTGCAAAGTATTGCGTCTAGCAGCCTTACACTGACTCAAACTGTAGTATTCACGCGTTTGCAAACAATAGGACATCGAGAGAACCGAATGGAGATGGATAAAACTATGAGATAATTTCATATAAGGATTCGACATGGAGGTTTCGTATCTAACGAGACATCTCTAGGTGCCACAGAGTCCGAGAAATCACCCGTCGAAGCTATATCGTGTTTTGGTCTCAGGGCTCTTCAAGAAACTACGCCTTCACACAAAGCACAGAGAGCATAGGGAACCAAAAAAAATCATACACTAGTGTTCACCGGGCCATCTGGATGTGTTGGCCTAGATGGTTTGGTCCCAAGAGCTTCCGTTTGCAAAGTATTACGTCTAGTATCCTTACACTGACTCAGACTGCAGTATTTCATGCGATTGCAAACAATAGGACATCAAGAGAACCAAATGGAGATGGACAAAACTATGAGAGGCTTTCATAGAGGGCCTTGACATGGAGGCTTTTAATCTGATGATACATATCTAGGTGCCACAAAGTCTGAGAAATCACCCGTCGAAGATATAGCGTGTTTTGGTCTCAGGGTTCTTAAGGGACTACGCCCGAACGAGGTAGTCGGAAAGCATTGGGAGTGTAGGTGTTGGGTTTAATATTTACACTTGGAATGAAACCACAGTCAAGGGAAAAGCAAGTCCCTCCTCTTTAATGGGATAGGTTCCCTTATTTAAATCAGGGGAAAAACCTATGTAAAAATACACAATCTTTCATGCAATGGTGGTTTCCCGATATCTTGAAATGTGTTTTATTCCTAGAAAGTTATCAATACATGAGGATAGAAGACATGAAGAGAGGAGGGAGGTAGAAGAAGACAATACTTTCAGGGAAAAGAGATGGCATAGAAAACCCTTATATGGATTGAGGAAATGAGATATATAGTAGAACCATTCATGTTTATAACAGGCACAATCCGCAGACTCAAAGTTATTGAGATTGTATAAACTAGAACACAAAGTTTCTAAGCATGCAAGGATTAAATGATTCACATATCAGAGCAAGAAGGAAAGAGAAAACATAGGAAAAGGAGAAAAATCTTGTATTTATTTCTTCCGATTAGAAATTATAGTTCCAGAATATCAAAATTCCCAACCCCGCACAATGGCTTTGAAAGCCCCTAATATAGCTCGCAAGAGATGGTTACAACTTCCTCGAGAAAACAATAAATAGTTACAACTTATTCCAATCATACATGCCCTTTCGAATTCTTTATTTGCAAAGAAATGTTAATGGCAGAAAAAACAGGTTTTTAAATATACGGCCATTTCATTATTTCACCAATTAAAACATGGGCCATTCAATTTGCTTTTGCAACTTTAAACTTGGTCCACCCACATGGAAGGAATTGATTAGAGCGGGCCTGCGGATGCCTTTTGCATTTTTTGCCTTTGAAGTTGCACTAGGCTGACAGGTGGAGAGCTCCACCAGTTCCTTTATACTTAGCCAATTCGGGCCAATTTCTTGCTTGAGTTATGTTGACCCCTAGACACGTGGAGAGCTGGCGCTCATTTAAGTTTTTGTTTTGGAAATGCCTCCTAAAATTACGTCGAGCTGATGCATGGCTGCTTCCGCTAGTTTTGAAATTTTCAATGGCCAAATTTGTCTCTCCATTGACTTTAACCACATGGCAAGCTAGTGCTCATTTGGAGATTGACCCTTTGATTTCACTTCTGAAATTGTGTCGTTAAGGCACGTGGAGACTTCCACCAACCTACCCATACTTACTTAGTTTTAACGATCGGCTCTTTCTCTTTTTAGACCTAGGACACATGGAGGACTGGCACAAGTTTGAGAACTACCCCTGACTTTGACTCTTGAAGTTGCATTGATGAGGCACATGGCATCGTCTGCTAAACCTTCCATACTTAGCCAATTTGAGCTTGTTTTGCCTTCATTTTGAACTTGGGACACACGGAAAGCCTGTGCTTAGTTGAGGACTATCCCTTGGGCCCTGCCCCTAGAGTTACACCGTTTGAATGTGTGGAGGCTTCCATTGTCACTTGAAACATGGCCATGTCCTATCTAATTAGGAATATCCACCTACTACCCGTGGATGCTGAGGAAAAAATTAACAGGGAAGATACACCTGTCATTCCCGACTATGGGAAGAAAATAAAAAGAATGGAAGAAACTTCACCATTACACCTAACTTTCAAATTGTTCTCCATGAATGGGAAAATTACAAACAATTCCAAGCTTGAGCTGATCTAATACTTCAAGGAACAAACTCAAAAATTTTGAAACTTGACTTCAAAAGAGGGGAATTTTTAGGCCGACAGTAGTTGGCTCTTTCTAGGGATGACTTGGCTTAGAACAAAGACACAAGGCAAGATCAAGAACTGCATATAACTCTAGGAAAGAGAACCAGTGCCTTATCCATTAGGCAAAGCAGTCAAAAGTAAAAACCAATACAAGGCAACACACACAAGATGAGAAAAGAAACAAAACAAACTGAAAGGGAAGACCCAAAACAAAACACACCACACAACAAAGAACAAGAAAGGGACACAAGCCAAAAACCAAAAACCAAACGTAATGTACAAAAGGACTTCCTAGCCACCTAGGACTTGAACAACTTTAAGCACTACCCACTTTAAGGAAGTGGGAGAGGAGATCCATCCATGTAATCCAGATAAAAAGAGTTCTCTCTTGCGAAATGTCTGATTCTAAAAGGACCAATTCAAAGAGAATCAAACTTACCATGGCTTCCTCGTGGCTCATGTCTTTTGTCCCAAAGCAACACAATGTCTCCCACTTAGAAAATTTTGGGTTTGGCTTTCTTGTCAAACAAAGCCTTCAATTTCAATTGATGAGTTGTTATCATGTCAACCACTTGCAATCTGTCCTCATCAAGCTTCTGAAGGTACAAAATTCTCATGTCCAAAGAGCTACTGAAACTTCAATCTTTAGTGGTTTTCTTCAGATGCAAGGCTGGCAATTCCACCGTGACTGGCAGTTGAGCTTCCACACCATACACCACTTAGAAAGGATACATTCCAATTGTTCTCTTGGGTGTAATTATATCAGCCCAAAGTGCATCATATAGCTTCTTATGACAATTCCTCTAAGAATCATTTACAAGCTTTCTAACTATGTTCACCAAGTTCTTGTTTGTTGATTCTACCTTTCCATTCCCTTAGGGGTACTAATTTGAAGAATGAGAAAGTGAGATCCCATACCCATAGCAGAAGTCCATCATCTCAGCAGAAGAAAAGTTGGAAGCATTGTCAGTCACAATTTTGTTTGGGGTCCCTAACCAAATCAATATTTTATCCTTAATGAAGTTGCAAACTACCTCGTAAGTAGTACTCTTGACAGGGATGGCTTCCACCCACTTGGTGAAGTAATATGTGGTAGTCAACACATGGGTATTTCCAGCATTAGAAGTTGGATTAAGAGTTCCAATAAAATCCAATCCCCACTATTGAAAGGGATCATCAATCACTACTAGCTTTAGTAGCAAAGCAGCCAAATTAGGTCTTCAAAAAAACGTTTAGCATGCTTCAGATTTACCAACCCATTTTGATGCATCTCTAAACAGAGTGGGCCAATAATAACCAGCACGAAGTATTTTATGAGTTGTTATAGCAGAGGAGAAATGACCTCCACAAGCTTGGTCATGAAAAGTAGAGAACAACTTCTTTTGTTGCTCCTTATCTACACACTTCAAAAACCTTCCATCTATGCCTCGTTTAAACAAAGCATTCTCCCATAGCACATATTGTGTAGACCTCAGTTTGATGGCTCCCTTCTCTTTGGTACTCAAGTGAGATGGACACTCTCCATAGGTCATAAAGTGAGCAATGTTAGCATACCATACATATAATGAGCTGAGGAATAGAACAACAGGGACATCAACTCCATCTTTGGAAAACTCCTTAGCAGCTCCCTCATTAATGCGTTCACACAAGCCCTTACCCTGAACCAGCTTTGTTGGCCTGATGTCAAGATCATACTCTTGCACCTTTGCTACCTAATTACCTCTCTTGCTTCCAAATTCTTGCTGAGTAAGAATGGATTTGATTTTTGTATCAGGCATTAGCACCACAGAATGATAATTAAGGATGTAAAACCTAAACTGATTGACAGCTTTGACAACTGCAAAAGTATGTTTCTCCATCATGGTGTACTTCAGCTCATGAGTTTTTAAGACATAACTCATGTTCATGCAATTGGGAGCTCATGATTTTCAGCATTCTTCTAGGCTAACACAGGAGCTAGGGTATTTTCAGTGGCATAACAATAGATAATGAAATATTTTCTGAAGTCAGGGCACGCCAAGATTGGATTCTTTGCAATAGCCTATTTAATGTCCTTAAATGATTTCTTCCCTTCAGAGGACCTGTTGGTGCTCATTCTAGTCTCACACCATTTTCCCTTGAAAATCCCTTTGTTTGCGGCCTCTATCACATGTTTTTATCTCCCTGAATTGGTGCATAAAAAATTTCTCCTCCATTTGTCAAGTTTGGTGCCCCACACTTGTTTATTGTATAAGAAAATATGGCAATCTAAACTCCCAATATCCCGGTAGTGGAGGACAATGGATCCCATATTAATGGGGAAAACTCGTTTTCCAGGTTTTTACCCACTAAGACACGTTAAGAATGATATTATACATTTTCATGGCGTGGAGGGACCGCGCATGTTTAGGGACTGGCACCTGAGTTTTATTTTTGGAGATGTGTCAGGGAGACACGTGGAGGTTTCCGTTGGGCCTTCCCTTCCCTTAGACTTTTCAAGCAACTTCCTAAAGGGCTTGGGACACGTGGAAAGCCCGCGCTTGTTTGGAGACTTGCCTCTATGCCTCACCTTTGCAGTTGTGCCAAGGAAACATGTGGATAGCTCTGATATAAAGTAGAAAGGGTGTAAAATCAATGGTTGCTGTGCATTTCACTTGTTTAGAAGGATTTCCAAAAGGTTGTGGCATGGCATCCTAGTCATCAGTGGAGGGCCCAAGAAACATGATCAGTTCACAAATGGTCCACCTGGCAGATTTTGGATCTGAATTTGTTAAAAGTTGTTGTCTGAAACAAATTGGTAACAAGCAAAGGTCCCTTGAATATTCTTCTCTTTTGGGGGGAAAATTGAGTGGGAAAAATGTATAAATGCAATGAAAGTACTCTTGCAAATGGTCGAGAGTTCATTTTCACAAGAAAATTTTGAGAAAAACTCATCCTCTAAGAAACTAGGTTAACTTCCTCTGTGTTGGATTATCATTCATGTTGAGTTGGTTACAAGCGTATAACCATCAACAAGCTCTGAGATTCTTTAAGTAAATCTCCCCTGCTGATGAATCTGATAAATTTTGAGTTAATTTATGTCAAATATCTGGCAAATTATGAGTTTATTTCACTTTCAGAATGTCTGCGAGTAGTTTTTCTTGTTCTTATTGCAATCTTGTATCAAAATCTCTTTGAATCACACAGATCTCAATGCTTGTGTAGACACCAAAATCGTGTCGTAATCACCTTGGTCCCCTAGCACAGCCCTATAATCACTTCCTCATCCTCAACACCTTAGCACCTACCTCCTGCACCCCACACATTTTAATTTAATTACTTTAATTAAATTAATGCCATTTACCTCCATACACATTAATTTAATTATTTTAATTAAGTTAATAACCTTTTACCCACACACACATTAATTTAATTATTCACATTAAATTAATTCACTACCCTCACACACCTATTTAATAAATTTTCCTTTATTAAATACACCTCACCTAACCACCCCCATCATTTGACCCATTAACCTAAACCCTAAACCAATGTCCTAAATAAAACCTAACATTAGACACATCCCCTCACCTCACATTAAAAGCCTCCTAAGGTTGGTTTTCACCCAAGAAAAGGAAGAGACCCTTATCAAATGGCGGAACAACTTCCCAGGAAACTATTGAACAACCTGAGATATCTCACCAAAACTGACGTTGGTTTACCCTAAACCGATGTCAGTTCACCCTAAACCGACGCCAGTTATACTGGAATGGACCAAATGGCCTATTTAGCCCCATCTACAACTTTGTAATATGGGTTTTTGGTTGTTGTTGTTATTTGGAAAACTTCTGATCTCGAGTTTGATCTCTTTAGATGCGACAACAGAACGAAGATTGATTTGTGATCAACAAAGGCAACCAAATACACTAGCACAACAGTGAAACTTTCTTCCCAACATTCTCCAACGCAGCAACTTCTTCATTATTCTTTAGACCTATACCTCACAGAAGAGTAAGTATCCTACTTCCATCTGTTTTCATTTTCTTATCATCAGTTGTAGTCTTTTGTGGTAAAGGAACCTAGGCTTTTACTCTTTGTCCATTTCCTCTCTTCAGTTACAGCCACCTTTCATACCCAATCATCTTAATACTTGGTCCAATCTCCCATTTGATCTACTCAGTAGTCTCAGACCTTCACAACATATCTACACCCCCTTTGTGATCAATCCCCGCCTTCTATCCACTCCACGTTTGCCCCAAAACCCCAAAAACCCGGACTGTGTGATTCTACCAGCCCCGACTTAACCGCCATCGATTATCTCTGACCATCGCCGGTTACAGTAAAACCATCATCGGTTCCATCAAATTGTGGTCGATCTCTATGTTTCCTGATTTTTGCCAAAATAACACCCTGTTTCTAGCATATACCTATTTGAACACTTATTTGACTTTCAAATCTGTATCTAACCTAGCCTGTTAGCTCAAATTCACCTATAACCAACCTACTTGACCTCTGGATCTCCTTCTAGCCTAGCCTGTTAGATTAGATCTAGCCTATTGCATGTTTGTATGAGATGCCTAAATCATATTAAACTACAGTAGGAAAATATTTACTTTATTTTAGCATTGAATTATTTTAAACAGTGGACTGACAGCCATCTAGGAAGTATCGCACTTCCAGGATCTAGCACATGCTAGGCAGTCCACTACATATATCATTTAACTCTCTTTGGTGGTCTTGTTTTGATTCTTATACAGGTAGTTCCTCCTAGCCAAAAGGAAGGCCTCACAATCACTTTGATTCAAGATTCAGATACGCGCGCATACAACTTTCCACCATCCCAAAACAGGTATTCCTCTTACCACCTTTATTTTATCTGTTTCGTCAAGTACTTCTCAGAAAAACTAAGAAATCAGGTGAAACATTTTGGCATGCCCGGTGGGACCCATTTGGGGTTCCTTGCATCTTTCTTCATTCCTAGGTGAAAAATTGTGTGTGTTTTTTTCCCTTCTAGTAGCATTCACATTAAGACTTTCTCCTTGGTAACATTCTCTTCTTTCTACTTGCTCCAAAAGACACATTTCTTTTGGTGTATTTAAAAATAACCTTCTTATTCTTGTTTTCTACATTTTAGTGAAAGAGCATCCCTCTTCCTGTTCATCTATTGTTGTCATCGAATATCATACTTTCGATTTGGGTTTAAAACAAGTGCACTGCATTCTGATTTAGCTCATTAGCTCACATTAATTGAGGGCAACCTATACGCTGGAAGTCATGACCAGCTGATGGTTGACAAATGAATCGTAGAAAAGCACTTCTATCCTTTTCTCTTTCTTTGAGTCTTACCAAACCACACAAAAATTCAAAATACATACATTCTTAAACAACATCCTACCTGGAAGAAGTTGTAGGTGATCACACGATCACGGTACAGTGGGCACCCAGCTCACTGCTCTGTCGAGTCATACTTCAGAGAAAAGCCCACCCCCACCATAACATTCCTGAAACCTCACCCTTTAGAATTCTTTCTTCGTAGGAAGCCTTCCTCACCAAGAAATTCTATTGTTCTGTTCATAACAGTCAGTCCATACAAATAGCATAAGTTGAACAAATGTAATAGAATAGGCACTCTAGGGACATTCTTTCTTAGTGTTCTACTTGATTTGTGTTTTGAGGTGAGAGCTTTTGATCATTATTTTTCTCTTTCCTTGCACACTCCCAATCATATTCAGTGTATTCTAACTTTTTCTGAGTGTTCCTAGACCACATCTACATCATTCTCAGACTTCTGGGTTTGATTCAACACCAAATTTTTAAATCACAACCATTTTTCTTATTCTCTATTTCAATTTCACAGTAACCGGCTACGGTTATCTTTAACCGACATCGGTTTAACCCAACCGACGTTGGTCTGAAGTCTTCTTGGATACCTATCCAAAAGACACCTATTTCACTTTCTGAGCTGTAAAAGGCTCCTATCACCTTTCATATTATCGTTACTTCAATCACAGTCACCTTACGTCTCATCTTGTGTGAAAATTATCAGTCTGGGACCATCATTTAACAGACTGTTGGTTTTTCACAGTAACCGGCACCAGTTAAGCCTAACCGGCATCAGTTTATCTAAACCGGCATCGGTCACCCTGTGTTGTTTTACAGCTCACCAGCCGATCTAATTCACTCGCCATTGATTTTTTTCCTAGTTCTGTTGTGTTTTTTGCCATTCAGACATAATACAGTTTCACCAAATCCATTCCTATCCACATGGTGCTAACCCGTAGTTAGGAAAGTGCCCTCGTATTTGAGTCGACTAGTCCCACCTAACTACCACTCCCACCTAGCCCTTCATCACCTAGTCCTTCACCACCTTCCATCTCATTATCCATGGATCCCAATCAACCTATCACCATTCCTACAGGTGACACGGAGTTTGCACGACTCCTGGATCAGAATCCCTGCTGCTTTGAGCCACTACCTCATCCATGCCTCCACTTGAGATGCCTCAAGTCAATTGATCTATGGCATGGCCATATCCTTATCTCCATCCCTAATGATCACTTCCTCCTCAGCTCCCCCTCCTACAACGGTGACCTCACCCATTTTATCCCCAATTGTGTCACAACTAGGTCTCACGCTAGCTTTGGCCGCTGCATCTTCCACCTCTATTGCACCCATAGTCTCCACCATACCTTCATCCACCACCCAAAACATAGCATCATCTGCACCTGTTGTCTCATATATACCAGTCACAATGCTACCACCCTTGGTGTCGGTAACCTCTACCCCATTTCAAAATGTTTTCCTTTCTATTCCCCAATCTCTACCTCCCATCTCTACCAGGGTCACTACGAGTGTCCCACCCTCACATACCTACTACCAGCCACCTCCTGTTTCATCATCATTCAGTCTGGATATATACCCTCTATGTCTGTCTCTCTCAATTCCCACCTCCTTATTCGACACCACCATATTCTGGAATGTCGTATTCTTCATATGTCCCACAACAACCTCCTTTCACTCCGGGGGTACCCAATCTTCACAACCTAACAATGACTTTATCAAGTTAATGATGGACAAGATGCAGACATTAGAAGCATTTGTTTCCGGCACCTGCAATTCTCTCACCTATGATGAGATTTGTAATGATCCTATTCACCCATCCATTCCCATTCACCCATATCCCGTACACTGGGAGATGCCTAAGTTTAACCACTTCAACAGTAAGGAAGACCCGCAGCAGCATTTGTGATCTTTCAAACATGGGTGTTACTTAATTTCCCATGATGATGCTCTACTTTTGCAAACCTTTCCCATGTCCCTAACTGGTCCAACATTGGACTGGTATAGTGGATTACCTAGACATTCCATCTTCTCATTCAATCAAATAGCCCAAGCCTTCTTGGATCATTTTTCGATTAACATTGTCAAGAAGGTTACCATGACCGATCTTTATTCCATGCATCAATATGATGATGAATCTATCACAGATTTTGTCACTCGTTGGCATAGCCTAATCAACCAACTCACTTTCCAATTACCGCAAACTGAACTCATAGAGCTCTTCACACAAGCCTGTGCTAGACATATCTCACCTACCTTACAAGTGCAAACCTTCCACACATTTGATGAGGCTTTCACCATGGCACGTAAGCTCAAAATTTGTGCCATCAAAGAGAAGAAGATACAATTACGAAACAAGAACTCCTCGTTTAAATCACACGATACTTCCTCTTCCTCAAAACCTCAGATGAGTTATTCCAAAGCCAAGGGAACTGCCAACACAGTGGTACTTAAGGTTGGCCCTACCCATCCATCCAATCATGGTAAACCTTCATCCAATCTATCACCAGCCCAAGCCTTCCAATTCAAATGAGAACAAAAGAAATACACCTCAATTGGGGAACCAGATTCATCTATTTTAGAAAAGCTTATTAAAGCTAATGCCATCACCCTTCCACCTATCAAACCACATACTGGTTTTGACCCCTCTCGCCCCATACTAGGTTGGTACAAGGAAAATGACTATTGTAACTATCACTGTGTAAACGGTCATAGTAACAACAATTGTATCACCTTTAAAAACATTGTTCAGGGAATGCTCGAGAGCGGCGAGTTAGTCCTAGATAACCCTAATGCACCCACCAATCAATACCTTCATATATTCAAGAATCCATTCCCTAACCATTCCCCATCTAATGATCAAACTGGTAATGCCTCACACAACGAAAGTAATACACGTGAGGTACATGTTATCTTTACTAACTTATCACTTGATTCCCAAATATCTCATATCCCCTCCATCGAGGAAATCCTAGCCTGAAATCCTCTACCCGCACAGGAACCTACTTTATCTGTTCCTCTACCCATAGAGGAAATCCCTTCACCTCCCTGTACACCTAGAGGAGTCTCTCTTTATCACTGATATCATTTCACCTTCAGCTTCCCTACCCAGTGAACCACTACCAATTGTACCTCCTCCACCCACAGAGGAGTACACATCATCTTCTCCACCTATTCAGGATCTAATAGATTTGTCGTTACCACTCAGTGACCATTCTCTGTCAGCTACAAAAGATCGTGCGGACCTACTTTCAGCTCTCTTACCTACAGAGGCTAAAGCTAGTGAATTCCCTATTTCTCATACACATTTTACAAGAATCCCCACTTGCTCCACATCTACCTCATCTACCACAGTGTCATTCTCACGTTTGGCCGATCACCTGGACTATGTTGATAGGTCTTCACTTTGGGGGTGTCTCTTACTCCCGGTCTTGACCCAAATGCAATCATCTTCCATGGACACTTCTACCATTTATCCAAAGGTGTTTCAATAACCCAAACTACACATGAATATAACTCTCGATACATCTTCTATTACATCATCCTCATCTATACCCGCCCCTTTACTTGCTAGTCGACGTGCTCCAAAACCATTTCTTATATCTAAACCCACTAGTGTTCTATGGGTCATACCCACATCAAACCTTGCACATCCTCCTATCAGGATACACTTGACCACACCTACCTGTATACCTATTGAACCAATCCCTCAACCTAAACGAAAAACTCAACCTTCTAATCCACACACACTGACCTCACCAACTACACATTTATCACCTTCACCCCTACCATCCATCGTGGGACCTCACCCCTCTACCTTAACAAAATCTACTCTCTCCAGAGGTAAACCTAAAATTCCCTTGACCCATTCACCATAGCCTGTAGCTCTACCTAGGTGAACCTTGCATCCTTCATCACCATCTATAACTTCTTTGCCTCCTATACCACCATTACCTTCTATACCTCCTTCACTACCTATGGCATTTTCTTCCACCTCACTTGTACCTCCCTCTCGACCTCGACCAACACCTACCATTGCACCTCAGTTGTCCCCTTGGGTCACTCGTCCTCTCCCACCATCTACCTTGCCATCTACATCACGTGCTCACCCTACACCTCTACCTAAGAAAAAGAACCAAAAATTGAAAAAAATGTTAATTTCCAAAGAGTTGGTTAAACTTACCCCTCTTCCTGTTGTTGCACCTACACCAAAGAAAGTACAACCCAAATCCAAGGCTACATCACCTTAACTACCACCACCACTACCCAATCTTCCAACCAAACCTACTTTCACTTCGCATTGTGATCCACTGATGGGATCATACGCCACCATCTTGGCTAACCTCCTGGAAATCTCTTCTATCACTCTCCCTCCTCTTAGACCTTACGACCCTCTTAAACCTAAGCTGAAAGGGTTTGATGATACTAAAATTTACGCTTACCATCGTGTGCCAGGACATGATGTTGAGAACTGTAAGGGTCTAAAGGCTGCCCTCATTCAAATATGTCCTTCTGACCCCAATTTCGATGACGATGACCTTTTGGATGATGAACTTATTTCACCCTCACCACCTTCTTCACATCTTCCTCCTACACCTATACCACAACCTTCACCCTCACAGCTCATAGAGCCACCCCCAAAATTTGAGATTAACATGGTTCATAATCAGATAACTTGCCATGCCTCCACCCAAATGTCATTGCACCCAACTCACCTCACAATTTTTTTCTCCTCCAGTAGGTTTTTGCTCGTCATGTCATTATACCACTTACCCTATTGATCTGAAAACTGTGTGTTGTATTTTTTTCACTTTTATAAGTTTCCAAAGATCGTGATTTTTTTTAACCAATTTTAAGTATTCTAAACTCCACAAATTGATTAAATTCTGATTATTATGCATCCATAGAAGTGCAGAAAACTTGTGTAGCAAATAAATAATTAGAAAACTGAAAAAACATTCAAATAACAAACAAGATTGTTTACGGGGTTCAGAAATTCCTACGTCCCCGGGTTCCATTGAACCGATCCATTAATAATATTGAAATTCAAGTACAATAACTCTTAAAAACAGCCAATAATGAATCACAACCTTCAAATGAGCTGATCAATGTCCCAAGAACTCTGAAAAATAGCAGAAACTATCCCTAGAACAATCTGTGGCTCCTACAGTGTTTTCACAATGTGATCTCCCTGCAGCTGTGTTAGAAAAACACCTAAAAATGGAGATTTAAATCCAATTCTATGAAAAAAAATCATATATCTGAAATCATCTCTGAATTCTAAACACTTTTCATGTTTACACCAAGTCACAATTCAGACCAGAAGTGCATTGAAATTCGTGTTTTCCAACTAGCTGTCTTGTAGATCCCTGTTAAAAACTGCATTCAAAGCTTCCAAAAACAGGCTAAAACTCATCAAAAAAGATCAAATCTTACATAGTTGGAATCATCTCAGAATTTCCTTCATTTCATCTTTTTACTCCGAGTGCCCAATCTGAGTGCAAGGCCTTCAAAAATGGCGTTTTCTGAAACTGCCTCCTTCTCCTCCTTTGCACAGACCTGTCTCACCTGTATAAGTGGAAGCGCCCCATTTTATAACTTGTTGTGATCCCTTGGCGGGTTACCTTTAGACCCATCTAGGTCAGGGGGATCAAATCCCCGTCCTCTACCTATCACCTCTTCCTAAGAGTTTAATCACCAAAAATTAAAAAAAGTGGTTGGAGTTTTTGAAGAGGTGGTTGAGCCATTTTGCTTTCTAATGCTGGATTTTAGTCCATCCCAAAGTGGCCCGGAATGTACATAAGAAATGGGACTACATTCCCCATGTTAGTGGCTCCTCCACCATTTTCCAACACAAGGGAAGTTTGAGTCCCGCATTGTGGATTGACTATGTGTTTAAGGCTTTATAAAGCCTTTTCCACGCTTGTGAACCTGCTCAAAGACCACATTGGCATCACCGCTCCCTACCACCTCTTCAGACCTTCTGACCATTCCATTGGAAACCTATGTCGGCAGTTAGGATAATTGATGATACTAAACATTTTGCACTTACCATATGTGGTTTGCCAGGACATGAGAGTTGAGAATTGTAAGGGTCTAAAGGATTACCAAATCAATATAATTTCTGACCCAATAAATTGATGCATAGAAATGAATTAACTCGGTAAATGCATATAAGAACCTATTGTCACCCGATAGGAAAATCTTCTTCAACATCTTCCTCTTACGCCTATACCACAACCTCCATATTCAGTTGACCAGCGACCTTGACTTTCCCGATCTCTGAAATTTAAAATTAACATGGTTCTAGAGAAATTACCACATGTCCTCGCACCTCAAATGTCATTACACCCAACTCACCTCGAGGGTTTTTCTCACTCCAGTAGGTTTTTGCCCGTCGTGTCATTATATCCACTTACCCTACACCTTCTCCATTTGTCCAACTTCCCTCAAATCAACATGGTACATGTCACTACACGTGCGTACAGAAGGGCAAAGAAAAAACATCTGACCCACCAACCAATCCTATACCCAACATACCATCTGCACCCATACCTAAAATAACTATATGTGGCCCCACATACCCCATTTCTAATGGTGTCACACATCGCACCATGCTCAAACAACTACACCAATCTCCCCTCAAAATTTCCTTATACGACCTCATCCAAACCTCATAGTCAAATCGTCAAGTTCTCATGGAGGTCCTTTAATCTATTGAGGTTTTACCTAATGACCCCACACTTGTAGCATCTATTATCACACCTCATCATGTCACTTATCTCACCAAATTGCAATCTACCTCATCACCTCCACCTGTTCAACAAGTTGCTATCCTTAGTTTCTCGGATGACAAAATTGTCCCCCACCAAACTGATGACCCAGATCCTACACTTTTCATCTCCATCCATATCAATAATATACATGTTCGATGTGTTATGATCGATGGGGGCGCTAGCATTAACATCATCTCCTCTCACGCATTCGAACAAATGCGCATACCCAACAACTACATGCATAAACATCCAGTCATGTTGCATTCATTCAATGACGCTATCACCTCTACACTCGGCACTATCATCCTCCACATTTGTGTGGGTCCCCGTACTATTCCCGAGTTGTTCTATGTTTTGGAAGGGGAGTTTCAATACAATTTGTTACTCGGAAAACCCCAGATTCGTGCCATGGGTTGTGTTCCTTCTACTTTGCACCAATGTGTAAAGTTTGAACATGAAGGACATTCCTATACCATTCCAGCTGACCCATCACCTTTCAAAACCTACAACATTCTTTACCAGCCCAATTATTTCCTTGTACCTATTAAGGCATCTACTTCCCTACCTACATCTTCTTCACATACGACCCCATCCACTAGTGTCGTTGCAACCTCACCTTCACCCAAATCTTCTATTCCCACCGCTACTGTCGCTTCTACCAGTCACACATCAGCTTCCCAACTAACCGACACCTCTGCCGATCTAACTTCTAACACTTCCTCCATTCCAGCCATCAATATATCAACCACTGATCCCTTGGAAGGTGTTTTTCAATGCCTCACTATGGGGGAGTATCGCCTATACAATGTCAATACATTCCTTACTCCACAAGAGTATGGAAACCTTCACCAGCATCCTCACTATGATCACCGCATAGGAAAGTGTCTCCTTTATGGTCCTCCCCACCTCTGTACCCATCTTACCTATGGGGGACTTGATATTTCCACTTACACACCCAAACCACCATCACAAACCCAACCCTTTTCGACTGACCTTCAGTCACTTTACCAACCGCCGCTTTGCTCACACTTTCCTACACCACTGTGCTTGAAAGGGTTTTAGCTTTGGCCTTTATGAACAAGGTTGTCACACTATTATTTCATGTACCACGCATAAACACAATGATCGTAGTGGAATCAATTTTACCAAACTGCTGCCAAAAAGCCCCGTATTGAACTCATTGAAGACATTGACCCCTCTCCACCTTCTTCACCTAGCCCACCTTCACCACCTTCACCAATGGAGTCAATGGATCCTGAATCTATCCCTCCTACCTTTTTTTTTTCCATAAATACCATTTCCTTGGGGCCTCTGACCTATCACCATGATGGCGAGGCTCCTTCCTCTCTTCCTTTCTTGTATCCTGACATGATAGGGGATGATACTCCTATTAATGTTATTCAATGTTAGGATGATGAGTCCATACTCACCTACCTTGGTGTTGAAGACTCTTATATTCACCGGTCATTACCTTCTGAGATGCAAACAATGTTGAATGAATCGACTATCGAAGTCAACATCCACACTCAGGACGACCCCCACATTCTCAAGATTGGCCAATCTCTAGATGCTGCTGAACAGGAAGCCCTCACTTCTTTTCTTAAAAATCATAGCCATGCTTTCGCTTGGTCCTATGCTGACATGCCTGGCATTGATCCCACTATTGGTTCACAATATTGTAACTATTCCTAATGCCAAACCCGTAAAACAAAAGTTGAGGAAAATGCACCCTCGCATTGCTCTTCTTGTCAAAGAAGAACTTCAATGCCTTCTCTCAGTTTCCTTCATCTTACCCATCGATTACCCCCAATGGATTTCTAACATCATCCTTATCACTAAGGTGACAGGAGGACTTCACATTTGCACCTATTTCCGTGATCTCAACCTTGCCTGCCTAAAAGATGATTTTCCTCTGCCTGGTATTGACCAGTTGGTTGACCTTACTGCTGGCCATGAGATGCTATCACTTATGGATGGTTTCTCGGGTTATAACCAAATCTTTCTCACTCCAAAGGATCAACAAAAAACCACATTCATTACCCCTTGGGGGACCTTCTACTATCAAGTCATACCTTTTGGCCTTAAAAATGTTGGTGCCACCTATTAGTGGGCTATGATTTACATCTTCCATGATATCTCACATCGCATATTGGAAGATTACGTGGATGATCTCTTGGCCAAATCTAAACGTCGCGCCGAGCACCTCACCTCCCTCGAAACCATCTTTGATTTCCTCATTAAATATTGTGTCAGCCTTCAGCCTAAAAATTCCATCTTCGTGGTTCTCTCAGGAAAGCTCCTAGGATTTATCATTTCCTTACATGGTATAGAATTTGACCCTGCTAAAGTCAATGCCATCCTTGAAAATGCCTCCACCCACTAACCTTAAACAACTCCGTAGCCTACAAGGTAAATTGCAATCTGTTCGTCGATTTATTTCCCAACTCTCCAACCATTGTCAACCATTTCATCACCTTCTCAAAAAGGATGTCTCTTTCAAATGGGATGATGATTGCCACAAATCTTTTGAGGCCTTAAAACAATACCTTCTCTGACGACCCGTACATATTCCACCTAAAGATGACCAACCCTTCTACCTATACATCTCTACTACTGATCACTCTTTAGGAGCTATGCTTGCTCATCGTGACGAACAACATAGGGAGCAGGTAGTTTATTACATAAGTCGTACCCTTCTGGACTACGAAACCTGATACACTCACCCTGAAAAGCTTTCCTTAGCCTTAGTTTTTATTGCCACCCAACTTTGCCATTACCTACTCAACCACAAAACCTATGTTGTGACCAAAACTGACCCTTTACACTTCATGTATGCTAAACCTTACCAAAATCAACGTGTCACACGTTGGCTCATGCTTCTTGCTGACCTAGACCTCAAATTCATCCACCAAAAATCTATTAAGGGCCAAGTCATTGTTGATCAGCTCACTGATGCACCTCTTTCTGGGAATCAACCTTCGAATTTTGATTTCCATGACGAATCCATTGCTAACCTCTCTTTGGATGATGGCCCTTACCAAATGACTTTATTCTTCGATGATTCCAAATGTCAGTGTGTGGGTGATGCAAGAATTAACCTCATTCCTCTTGATGGTGAACCCATGCCCTTATCATTCAAACTTGACTTCGAATGCACCAACAATATCACCGAATACGAAGGGCTCGTATTAGGTCTCATGACTTCCTATGCCTTATAGGTTATGTCCATTAATATCTTTGGTGATTCTCAACTAGTAGTAAACCAATTCAATGGTGTTTATCAGTTTCATAATGAAATACTTCAAGAATACAAATGTTTCGTCGGCATCATGTTGACTACCTTTGACCGCTATAAAATTCAAACTATTTCGCGATCCACCAATAAATTCATGGATACCATGGCCTGCCTCGCTTCTCAGATACATGCTTCACCTACCGATTCAGACATTTTTTTTACCATGAAATGCATACCAAGACCTTCTTATAAATCTTGTTGTGTTAACCTTGTCCGAACTGCCTCACTAAACACACAAGACCTTTGGTATAAGCAGCTTGCGGACTACCTTTCCCTTTCTATATTGCCTCCTGATCTCACACGTAATGGACAACGTGCCTTTCTCAAAAATGCCTCTTGTTATGTCATCATGGGTGGCCTCCTCTATAAACGTGGCTTTGACAGTATCCTCTTACGATGCCTTACCAGCTCTGAAATCCCCTATACCATTAAAGAGGTTCACGACGGCATATGTGGAGGTCACTTCAGTGGCCTTGCTATTACTAAACGCATTCTTCACCTAGGCTATTACTGGCCGACCCTCGATCATGATTGTTGCGACTACATTAAGCGTTGTGTAAAATGACAACAACATGCAAATCTTCATCACACACCTAGCCATGCCTTATAGGTCGCTCGTGACCTTGGGCCCTTCTCTCAATGGGGTTTGGATCTTGTCAGAGAGATCAATCCCCACTCTTCCCTAAGACATCAATGGATCATCACCACTACCAAATATTAGACCAAATGGGTTGAAGTCATACCCCTCATCTCCACTAAAGCTTAGAAAATATGTGAGTTCATCAATCATCACATTATTTTTCGCTTCAGTGTTCCACATCGCTTTATCACTGATGATGATAAACAATTTAAAAACAAAACTCTACAGTAAATTTGTGATGCCTTTGGTATCCAGCTTAGCTTCTCCTCACCATATTACCCACAAACCAATGACCAAGCCAAATCCACCAACAAAACCCTAAACAAAATTCTCATGAAAGTGGTTAACGATACAGGAAAGGATTGGCATACACACATTTCTTTCTCTTTGGGCATACCGTACTAGTATTCACACCTCCACCGCTGCCACTCCCTTTTCTCTAGTCTATGGTACCAAGGTTGTTTTACCTCTTGAAGACTAGATCTTGTCTCTTTGTATCTCCCTTCAAGATATGCTCACTGATGATGACTTTCACCAAGACCGTTTAGCATAGCTTGAGTTATTAGACGAACATCATCTTCATGCCCTTAATCATCTCCAAGTCTACCAAAAATGCATCAAGTGTGCCTATGACAAACGTGTCCATGAACACACCTTCAAGGTCGGTGATCTTGTCCTCAAGGAAAATCAACACATAACCAAAGTAGAAAAAAGCAAATGGGGTAAATTTTCTCCTAATTGGCTTGAACCATACATCGTGACCTGTGACTATGGATCAAGTGCTTATCGCTTGTCTTCACTTGATGGTAAGCCTGAACCTAAGCCCCTCAATGCCTTGCATCTTCGACCGTTCTATTTTTGACTTCTAGTCCTACATCAATATTTATCTAGTTCAAGCTCGTCCCTTGAGTGTCATCTACCTTTATTTTTTCCACCCCTCCACTTCAAACGACTAAACAAGAATCATGTGATTACCTGTCACCCTTTTGCCTTATCTTAAATATGTGCACCATAGCTCTGCACATGGCATGATTCTCATGGATACTTTTCATCTTCTTTTAGATGAGATCCCATGGTCGTTCACCCTTGCCTTCTCAACAAGAACCAAATGCTTAATTATAGTCTAGTCCATGACTTAAAAGCAAAAAAAATATTACCTCAAAAATAAGGGATTAACTCCTTGAGTCAAACTTCCAATATAAAAGATGAATCCCTCAAAAGGACATCTTCTGCCTTCAATTTTTGTTATAAGTAGACTGCTCCCTCGAAGGACAGCTATAAAAATCTCGTAACTCTCTACATAGTCTTTCCAAAAAGAGGACTATCTTCTCAAAAATCAAAATTTAGAAGCTTCCCGCATCGATCAACTTTGCAAAGACCTCAAGGAGACATATTAAACTACAGTGGTCTTGTTTTGATTCTTATACAGATATTTCCTTCTAGCACAAAGTAAGGCCTCACAATCACTTTGATTCAAGATTCAGATACGCGCGCATACAAATTTCAACCATCCCAAAACAGGTATTCATCTTACCACCTTTACCTTATCTGTTTCATCAAGTACTTCTCATAAAAACTAAGAAATTAGGTGAAACACCTTGTGATAGTCTCGTGGCATCTACAATGTCATTTTTCAAAAGAGCTTTCATCTGAGAATGAAATAAACGATTTAAAATCACTTTTCTTTCATCTGTTGAAAGATATTTTTTGTAAGCCTCTGGGTGTACCTCAAGTGTGACTGATCTAATATTTTGATGTTTTATTGGGTCTTCTAACTCAAGCCTTCATGCTAGAATCTCAAATATTATGTGAAAAAGTGCATGTCTAGGCCTCCATTGATGCACACCTTCTCATTGAAGGAATGTTTTAACTATTTTTGAAGCTTTATGTTATTATGTTCTCCATTTGTTGCAAAGTTTCTCAAGGATTTTGCAAATTCTGATCTATCTTGTTGATCTCCCACCAAAAAATTATTCAAATAACCAATCCTACATTGAACTACCCTTGTTTTGCTTTGTATATCCACAAAAGAACAAAATCCATTTTCTAAAGTATGCAAAAACATATCAGGATTCCAAATGTCTTCAGTTGCCTTAGCCTTGTGTTGAAAATATGTCCATAGTCTAGAAGTGACAACTCGTGAGAGTTAGATTTGGTGTGTTGATCATATTTTCCCAAGGTTTTCTCTATAAAATTTGTGCAATAGAAAGGTATCTGCATATCCTTCAATAACAGAGGTTACAAAATAGGTTCTCTTACCTTGGTTGAAAGGCACAACCTAAAATAGTTAGGATAAGATCAAATCCTTTTAAGGTGTTATCCATCTCTCCACAAACCTGAGTAACAAAGGGTCAGTTAGATTTCATCCCCAGCTACAAAATGATACACATGTATGATCTATCTACCTCTAAGCTCCCTGTCAAATCTGTGTTGTTGCTCGGCTTGAAAAGGAGAAAGAATTTGGATACCAACAGGACCAACCAAATTTTCTCTTCCCTTGCATCATGTGAGCAATGCTCATAGTAATTTTTGTAAAATCGGGGATGAATCTCCTTAGGAAATTGATCTTACCAAAGAAATAATGTATACCTTTCTTACGTGATGGAAGAGGAATTTGCTGGATGGCCTGAACTCTTTCCAGATCAATCTTGATCCCTTCCTTTGAAACAATGTGTCCCAAAAACTTTCTTTTTGTGACACAAAACATAGACTTCTTAGGGTTTAAATAAATTCCATGCTCTCTACACTTCTACAATATTGTTTCAAGGTGTTGGAAGTGATATTTTCTTGCTTTAGAAAACATTGTCAAGTCATCCAATACACAACAATGCATTTCCCTTTCAAACTACCAAAAGCCAAGTCCATGGCCCTCTGGAAAGTAGCACCAGCATTGATGAGACCAAATGGCATCCTCTTGTATGCAAAGGTGGCCCAAGGAGTAGTAAAGGTAGTCTTATGTTGATCTGCAGTATTCACATCTACTTGATTATACCCCGAGAATCCATCTAACATAGATAGCATCTCCGAGCATGTGACAACTTGCAATACTTGGTCCATCATGGGGAGAGGGTAATTGTCCTTCAAAGAACCCTTATTTAGATTTCTAAAGTCCACACAGATCTGGATCTCACCATTCTTCTTCCTAACAGACACTATATTAGCAATTCACATTGAATGGTGGATGGGGAAGATGATCCTATCCTTTAGAAGCTTTTGTATTTCTTGGAAAATTATATCAGCTATCTTTGGATTATATTGCCTTTGTTTCTGTTTTAAGGGTTTGATTCCAGGTTTAAGAGGAATGAAATGTTGCATTTCTTTAGGCTGAAAATCCTTAAGATCATCATAAGAGTAAGCCAGAACATCAACATACATCTTCAATAGATTCACCACCTTCTTTTTCTCTTCCTAAGTGTAGCATTTTCTAATGTTGACCATTTTTGGATCATCAAGACTCTCAATATTCACTTTCTTAGTCTCAGCGAATTGCTGGGATCCTTGGGAAACTTTAGACTTCATATATCTATCATGTTTATCAAAAATATCCTCCAAACTCACCAACCATTTAGTCATTTTGTTTCCTTTCAGTTTGATGCATCCATCTTGATCCATCTCTTCTTTGACACCCTCTTCATTTGATGACACACACTCTCTAGGAAGATTTTCACTTCCTTCAAAGTATAGCTGATCAAAGTTATCTCTGAGCTCTAAGAAAGAAAGCAAATTTTGGTCATCATTGAAAACTTGCCAATTATTTGCATTGTCAGGCACACTGGGTCTATGGATCAGCTCAATGGTGAATTTCTCCTGAGGAAAATCAGGATGAGGAATCAACAAGGACCCTAAAACAGCTAGAGATTCAACCGTAGTATTCCTTTCCCTTGGCATAGCTTCAATGGAAAAATCATCAAGGAATTCAATGGAATCCCATACCAGATTCCTATAGTATTTCAACCTTCTGTTCTTTACCTGATAAAGGTCTCTAACTTGTTTTACAATTAGCTTTGCATCTCCACAAGCAAGAAGGTTCTTCACTCCCATTTCCTTTGCCATGCTCAACCCAAGAATAAGGGCCTCATACTCAAAATTATTGTTGGTATTTTCAAACTAAAATTTAAAGGAGAAAGGATGAACCTTATTCCTAGGAGAAATGAGCACTACACTAGCTCCAAAACCAACTGAAGAGAAGCTTCCATCAAACTCCAAATTCCACACACCATTAATATCAAGAAACACTTCTTTCGGTAGACTTTTCTTCGCTTGTGACATGATCATGTAGTTCCCATGCCCAATGTCTTCATACAATATTTGTGCTTTAGGATCATCTGTCTTTTACACAATATACTATGCTTGTTTCTCAGGTAGCACCTTCTTCATCTTCCCATTAACATGGATCAAGGCATGTAACCAATCCATTTGGATCTCACCTCCAACATCTTTGCAAAATTTCCTACTTAGCAACATGCCATAGGAAGGAGGGATATCAGCAATCAAGATGGTAGCCAAGACCTTGTTCTCTGGTAAAGCAGCAAAAGCTACTTGTGCATCCTTGATTCTCCCAACCAAAGGCTCTTCTCTACTTTCCATGGAATAACAAGAGCCATAAGTGTAGGTTAGGGTTAGACCCAAAGCATTAGCCACTTTTACAGGCATTACATTATCATATGCACCAGAATCAATGACATAATTGCTAAGCTTGTGGTTGGCTATGAGGAGAGTCCCATATAAGGGTTTGATCTTCTCATTGGCTGAAGTGACTGTAGCCATAAGGCTAAGTTGAGACGAAGAAGAAGGAGTGGGAAAAAGGTATTTAGAAGAATGGGCTGGGGTTTTAGATTTAGAATTTACAAAGTTAACCATTTTGGTAAAGGCTTTAGGATGGGTTTGATAGAACTCTGCCTCAGAAATTTGAATCTTGGTATTGTTAAGATGGTCTATAATGTCAAAAGATCCAGATGTAGATGGGGAATCACTACTAGGAGTAGGAGGAGATTTTGATATATCATCTTTATCATTTGTTGGAAAAGAATTATATAAAGCAGAAGTAGAGGGAGAAGGACTAGCAAAGCTTACCTTTCGGGTGGAAGAAGTAGGAATAGGAGCTCCTCTTCTTGCAATCACCGGGATCGTGATGAGGTACTCCTTGGATATTTTTTTAGGTTGCACCACTTTTTCCTGTTTTTTGGTCTACTCCTAGGTCATAACAGCATATGAATCACTATTCATCTCAGCCACTACATCATCATAGTCATCTTCATCATCCATACCTTCAGTGGTGAGCAAATGAACTTGAGAACCACCAGGCTCTTCTAGTTCTTCATTAGCTTCCTCTTCTTGTTCATCATAGAGCCCATTTTCTTCCCCATCATCAGGCTCAAGAAATTCACAAGTAGAATTGACAGGCACCTTGAGGGGTGGACCTTCAATGGCCAACCTAGTTTGAGAAGAGGGCAAGCGGTTCCTAGGCTAAAAGTTCTTCCTTGGAACATCTTGATATGGGGCATGTTGAGCCAATTGCTTCTTGATGGAAATGAGGTCATTAGCCAACTTTTGAACCAACTGATCTACATTACCTCCAGGAGGAGAGGAAGAAGAAGATGCTTTGGATTTGAAAAAATCCCTTTTCAGCTTGCCAGACATGATAAAATCATCTTCCACACTGACATCTAATCTCTTATCAGCATCCAAAGTTGCAAGATTTGCTCTCCTCAGGGCATAGCTTACTTCTGGAAATTGAGCATTCAAGAAGAAACACTTATGAATATGATCAATAAGCCTAGTATCTAGTGGAATCTTGTTAACCAACTTGTTGAAATTGGCCAAAAATTCTCTCATAGGCTCATGTGGATCCTTCTTGATTTGAGAAATCTGATCTAACAAATCATGCACATCTTCAGCATGTTTGAAATGCTACTCAAATTTAGTCCTCATAGTAGTCCAATCGATGATGGTCCCAGCAAGAAGATGGTAAAACCAATCTGTAACATTGTCTTGCAAGGTTTCCACAAACATCCTCACAGAGACATCCTCATCTTCAACTCCAAGGACCCCACATGCAACAATGAAGGTTGTAATGTGTTCATCAGGGTGTACTTTTCCATCACCTCTAAATTTGGGAAAATTCTTCCTGTTACCCCTAGGTAACTCATGCAATGGTTGAGGAAGAGCCAGAGGCCCAACTCTTTGTCCCAAAGGTAGAGGTGCTACCATCCTTGAAAATATTGCTTGAAGTGGAACTGAGACACCAGGAAGAATTAGGGCATGGAGATTAGGGCTAAGTTGTGCTTGAGGAAAGCTACTACCATAGATTCTATCTTCAACAAGAGGTGTGCTTGTGGAACGAGCTCTTATATTTCTTCTTGTTGGAGAAAGTTGAAAACCTTGTTGATCTAAGAGTTGAAATTGGGGATCTTCAATTCCAAGAGCCTTTCTACCACAAGTATATCTTAGAGTCGCCAGATCAAAGAAATGATCAAATTAGTTGTTCTTTTAAGAAAGGAAATTTTTTAAACAAATTCCCCAGTGGAGTCGCCAAAAACTGTTGGGTTTTAGATTTGCACTTGGAATGAAACCACAGTCAGGGGACAAGTAAGTCCCTCCTCTTTAATGGGAGAGGTTCCTTTACTGAAAGTAGGGGTAAAACCTCTGTAAAAATACACAATATTTCATGCAATGGTGGTTTCCCGATATCTCGAAATGTGTTTTTTGCCTGGAAATTTATCAATACATGAGGATAGAAAACTTGAAGAGAGGAGGGAGGCAAAAGAATACAATACTTTCAGGGAAAATAGATGGCACAGAAAACCCTTATATGTATTGAGAAAATGAGATATAGAGTAGAACCATTCACGTTTATAACAGGCACAATCCGCAGACTCAAAGTTCTTGAGATTGTATAAACTAGAACACAAAGTTTCTAAGCATGCAAGGATTAAATGATTCACAGATCAGAGCAAGAAGGAAAGAGAAAACAGAGGAAAAAGGAGAAAAATCTTGTATTGATTTCTTCTAATTAGAAATTATAGTTCCAGAATATCAAAATTCCCAACCCTGCATAATGGCTTTGAAAGTCCCTAATATATCTCGCAAGAGATGGCTACAACTTCCTTGAGCAAGAAAGAAATAGTTACAACTTATTCCAATCATCCACGCCCTTTCAAATTCTTGATTTGCAAAGAAACGTTAATGGTGGAAAAAATAGGTTTTTAAATATACGGCCATTTCATTATTTCACTAGTTAAAACATGGGCCATTCGATTTACTTTTACAACTTTAAATTTGGGCCGCCCACGTGGAAGGAATTGATTGGAGCGGGCCTGCAGATGCCTTTTACATTTTTTGCCTTTGAAGTTGTGTCAGGCTGACACGTGGAGAGCTCTGCTGGTTCCTTTATACTTAGCTGATTTGGGCCAATTTCCCGCTTGACTTATGTTGACCCCTAGATACATGGAGATCTGGCAATCATTTAAGTTTCTTCTTTGGAAACGCCTCCTAAAATTACGTCGAGCTTATGTGTGGCTCCTTCTGCTGGTTTTGGAATTTTCAACAGCCATCTTTGTCTCTCCATTGACTTTAACCATGTGGTGATTTGGACCTCATTTGGAGATTGACCCTTTGATTTCACTTCCGAAATTGTGTCGTTAAGGCACGTGGAGACTTCCGCCAACCCGTCCATACTTAGTCAATTTTAACGATTGGCTCTTTCTCTTTTTTGGACCTAGGACACGTGGAGGATTGGCGCAAGTTTGAGAACTACCCCCGGCTTTAACTCTTGAAGTTACACGAATGAGGCACGTGGCGTCGTTCACTAAACCTTTCATACTTAGCTGATTTGAGCTTTTTTTGCCTTCATTTTGAACCTGGGACACGCAGAAAGCCTGCGCTTATTTGAGGATTGTCCCTTGGGCCCTACCCCTAGAGTTACACCATTTGGACGCGTGGAGGCTTCCATTGCTATCACTTGAAACATGGCCATGCCGTATCCAATCAGAGAATGTCCATGTACTACCCATGGATGCTGGGGAAAAAATTAACGGGGAAGATATGCCTATCATTCCCAACTGCGGGAAGAAAATTAAAAGAAATGAAGAAACTTCACCATTACACCTGACTTTCAAATTGTTCTCCATGAATGGGAAAACTACAAACAATGCTAGGCTTGACATGATCCAATACTCCAAGGAAAAGACTCAAAAAATTTGAAATTTGACTTCAAAAGAGAGGAATTTTGAGGGCGACAACAGTAAGGAACCAAAACAAAGCCTCCACTAGCATTTACTTGGCCACCCCGATGTGTTGGCATAGAATATGAAATTATTTTTGTTGGGGAGACCACCAATCTTCCAATTGTTCATTTTGAAAGAATGAATATCTTCAATCAAACAGAGAATGAAGATCCTGAAAGGAATCAAAGTTACCAAATTAATCTAAATCCCATAAAAAGATGTCATATGTGGCCACCTACATCAAGCCATAAATTTCCTGTCATGACCACAATAGCCAATAATTCATCCTCCATCTACTTTTCTCCTTCTACAGCTATCAAATACATAAATATACCTAGTAGTACATACATACCATAGTCACAAGTATGATTCAAAGTAACATGTATCCAAGCCATTTTTTTTAAATTGAGCTGATGAGGCTCATAGTTGAATCACACGCATCATTTTTTTTGCATTTGTCTAGGTTACTACTCCAAGGATAAAGGATTATTTCCTTTTGTCTCCCATTTCTACGATAGATATCAATATAACTCTATGATTTATATAGTCTCAACTGCTCATGTTTTTCATAGTTGCAACAAATTTCATTGAACAACTACATAAATCTAACCTAAATAGTCAGAGTAATAGACTAAACCAGAATTCTATTTCTCACATATCAAATGAATTTCTTCCTTCAAAAAAGAAACTATGGGTGAATTCTCAATCAAAAAATAAAGTACAATTCTAAACGAGTTTCAAGCTCAATTATCAATACTTCATTATAGATTTTCTTGCCAGTTTGCTGCTTTTAGAATTGTTTGGTTTAATTTGTGAAGTTGAAACAGCTGGGATTAATAAAAATAATCAACTTGGCATGTTGTCCTTCAGATTATCCATGATTCTATCAACAACATCACAATTCTAATCCTTCTACGCTTCCCATTTTTCCTTTTCTTCTGCTCTTATCTTCTCTTTAAGTTCTTCCAGATGTTTTTGGGTAATCAGAGTTGACTCTTTATGAATTTCAGGAGTCATTTCTTCTTGAATCATAGTGACATATTCACCTTTTTTTTTCTTCATGATGTTCATTGTCACCTAAAGTTGAAGACTGAAAATTTATATGGCCTTCGGTTTTTTTTTGGCACAAAAAACCTTTTGTAATGTCCAAAAAAATTTAGGCTCTTCATTCTCTATTTGATTGAAAATATTCATTCTTTCAAAATGAACAGTTGGAACATTGGTGATCTCCCCAACAAAACTAAGTTCATAGTCTACGCTAACACATTGGGGTGGCCAAGTAAATGCTAGGGGAGGCTTATTTTTGGTTCCCTACACTCCTCATGCTTTTAGGCTACCTCGTCTAAGCATAGTCTCTTAAGATCCCTGAGACCAAAACACATTATATCTTCAACAGGTGATTTCTCAGACTTCCTGGCACCTAGAGACATCTCTTTAGATCCAGAACCTCCATATCGGGGTCCTCTACGAAATCCTCTCACAGTTTTATCCATCTCCATTCGGTTCTCTCGTTTTCCTATTGTTTGCAAATGCGCAAAATACTACAGTCTGAGTCAATGTAAGGCTTCCAGACATAATACTTTGCAAACCGAAGCTCTTGGCACCAAACCAACTATGCCAACATGTCAAGGTTGCCAAGTAAATGCTAGTGGAGGCTTTGTTTTGGTTCCCTACACTCCTTATGCTTTCGGGCTACCTCGTCTAGGCATAGTCCCTTAAGAGCCCTGAGACCAAAACACGTTATATCTTTAACGGGTGATTTATTGGACTCTGTGGCACCTAGAGATGTCTCATCAAATCCATGTTATGGCCCTATACAAAAGCCTCTCACAGTTTTATCCATCTCGATTTGGTTCTCTCGTTGTCCTATAGTTTGCAAACGCGTGAAATACTGCAGTCTAAGTCAGTGTAAGGCTGCTAGACGCAATACTTTGTAAACATAAGCTCTTGGCACCAAACCAACTACGCAAACATGTCAGGGTGGCCAGGTAAATGCTAGTGGAGGATTTTTTTTGGTTCCTTACACTCCCCATGCTTTCGGGCTACCTCGTCCGAGCGTAGTCCCTTAAGAGCCTTGAGACCAAAAAATGTTATATCTTCGATGGGTGATTTCTCGGACTCCATGGCACCTAGAGACATCTCTTCAGATCCAAAACCTCCATGTCGGGGCCCTCTACGAAATTCTATTGTGATTTTTTCCATCTTCATTTGGTACACACATTGTCTTATTGTTTGCAAACGCGTGAAATACTATAGTCTGAGTCAGTGTAAAGTTGTCCATTACCAATCACCTGAATAATATAGGTGGTTCATACAATATAGGTGGTGAAATGAGAATTTTAATAAGATATATTTACAATATAGGTGGTGAAATGAGAATTTATGTTTGTTGTTCCTTTCTAATATTTAATTTCTCTTAGCACCACTAACCTACATAAACATGTTAGTAAGCAATTAAATAGAATTTTAAATCATACAGAATTTAAACAAAATCATTTAAGTAAATATTCAAATTAAATTCATGAAGAACATACCTTTGTAAATTCAATCCAATGAACCAAAAGGATCAACTCTACTCTTGACAGTAGCAAGAATTGCTTCATGATCTGATTCACGAACCTTCCACAGATTCTTGTTTAATGGTCTACCTCTATATTTGATCAATTTAATATTTGTTGCAAGGAACAAATGTGAATATTGAAGTATCTTTCAATTTACTTCATAGTCTTCAAACAACCAAATTTTTGATTTTTTAATAGAATATCGTCGAAGCCATGTTCCAGTGACTACCACTGACCCAATGGGATACTCAAGGTCTTCACCACCAATGACTATGGAAGTCAATTTTTTCCCCTCTACACAACAAGACAAGAAGTAGTTTGTTCCCTCTTTGTTAAATTATGTCGTAATAATTACAAAAACATGCCTTATGTATCACAAAGTAAAATTGTTCAGTCAAATTTAAAATACATTAAGAGTTGACCATTTAATAATGTATAAATCTAAAACATGGCATGTACATATATGTATGTACCTTGTTGCACTAAATCAGAGACTTGGTTAAAGTCAAGTAATATTGTCATTTGATCTGAAGACCCTGCAAGTTATAATACTCATGGAACTTGATGTGTGTCGAGTGGAATTAGAGGTCTACAAGTCCATTCATCCACCCACTACTATGACTCACATTCATTCCACGTAAAATCAATGCATGATATACAAAAACATGTCATACACCTAGTATAAATAGTCCAAGCATTTACATCTGAACTACGGAATGAGTGCATATCACTTGATCCTACAACTGTCATATAATCTTCAAAGTTTGTCAAATGTTGTTCCTCTATCAACCAAAAATATCTATGAACCGTTAATTTCTCTTGAGATTCATGGCCCATATTCTTGACACATCAATCAACAATGTTTTTTGCATCTGTAAATTTAGCACCATCCTTGAACTTTAACTCTTCTCTTGCAAGTGCTCTTTTCACACATGCTCCTGCACCACCATGCTCTCCTTTTTTATGCCCTACCTCAGTAAAACTCCAGATATGTTGTACATTTTTTTTTGTGCATCATTCTTAGTCAATAAAACATATGTGCATTCTTGAATTGTGATGTGCAGTTGCCTGACCAAATGTAATGTTAATCGAAACTAATGTTCCTCTCATTCAAGTTCACATAAAACACCTGGAAAAAATCTTGTACATATTATGTAGAATGTGTTCAATCATAAATGATGTAGAAATGATACTCTCTTAATATTTTTTATCTTGTTCAGTGATTTCTGGAGAGTGCATGAATGTTATATGCACGAAAATAGCAACTTGCACTCAATTATAATATTGAGATTGAACCTTCATTTGTGGCTGCACTGTGTCATTCTCTACAAATTCAACTACTGAAACAATAGTACCAAGTGGGAATGTGTCCTTTCTTAACTTGAATTGTTCATCCAACCATTGAGCTCTATGTGTGTGCCTTGCATACTCATAAAAAAAATTCTCTCTGAATTTGACCATATATTCTAATACAGGTAATTATTTTGTAACAAGCTCACACCTCTTAGATTCTTTTCCATCTTTTAATTGATTTGCCACCACTTTGTATTTGGTGAAATCAACCAATTCTTTTCCTATTAAATCTTTACTCTCCTCATAGATACAACTTTTCATATTTGGAAAGCCACCACATACATTGCACGTTCTATCCAAACATGTTTTGTTATAAAAAAATTGTCTAGTTGATTTTTCACAAAATATTGTCGAAATAAATTCCATTGAAGATTTTGGTGGGACATTTAATCCACACTCCTACAACATGATGTCAGTATGCAAAACACGACGTATTTGACAAACAACATCACAATGCATTAAAAATTCAACATGATGCCTGGAATAACAAGTGGTATGTGAGTGATTGATTTTCACATAAAAGGGTTTGCTCATTTCAAATAATCTTTGGCTAATGTTAATTTGTGGATTTTCATTCTTCTACTTAGAGAACAATTGTGTTTGAGTCATATCTAAGAAATATTTTGCACATGATTCACGATTACGAGAACCTATTCTTATTTTTATTGTATCTCTTTTATTCGGTGACACCCTTGTGTTCTCATTCGAAAATTTTACAATTAATTCTTTTAGAATATCATATGTATTCTTGTCTTTTAATGGAATTTTGCTAGAGAAATCCCAATAGTCAGTGTTATTGAATGACTCAAGACGTTTACATCTCTCTATTTCTTTCATTAGTGTTTTTCTATTTAGCTTCAAAGCACTGCTTGTTTTTCTAATCAAACGTTTATCAACTGTTTTATCACTTACTATACAATTAGTAAGTGCACGCCGTGTAGCATTACTATCTTTGGTGCGTCTTTTTCCACCTACAGTTTGGTATGCTTTATGTATGTTTTCAACAATTGACACATTTTGATCAACAACATTAGATGTTCTTAACCCCAGGGTCTTCATTATAGGTCTCATCTTAATTAATTTCATCAATGTAACAAATAATTGATATCTTTGTGTGTCATTTAAATTCTCAAAGTAATTATCTTAAATTCCACTAGCTTTTCTTCTCACATTTCTTTCAGACATGTTGTTAGGCATTGGTTTTATAATATTTTCATCAATTTCAATTAAGTGAATTGGTTTTCTTCACAAAATGGAAGGAGGTGTTCTTAGAGGTGAAGATTCGTTTACAAGGTTACTTTCTTCATTCAGTGTTTTCATACAAATTTTGGGGTTAACATTTGGATTCTCAGATAAGGGTTCAACAATTGGATTCATATCAATTTCTTCATTCATACCAACATTATCATTCAATTCAATATCATTATTCATTGAAAAATCATTATTCTCTACATTTTCATTATGTATTTCATCCCCATTTTCTAATACATTAGCTACATTTGATATAGCAGATGTACCTTGCCCTGCACAAAGTTTTTGCATTCTCTTCAATTTCTTTATTCTCTTCTCTTCCAATTGCTCTGGTGTCTTGTTCTTGACTTTCCTCTTATCCTAAGCTCGATTTTTATCACCCATGATTAGAAAATCAACTAATGGGGTAGGGGACAAAATGAACTACTAAAAAATCGTGCAAGAATGTAGAGAAAATTACAAACCAAACAGAATGTTTGCAGAATTCCCATGAAAGAGATGAAAGAGACGTTAGGGGGCCACTATATATACACAAAGAATAACACGTACGTGTTATGTTTTTTACCTTTTCCAGCACATGCCTCAAGGCTTGGGATCCAGTTTGGATCCCCAAGCCTGAGGCATAGACCTGCAAAAACACAACAAACCACGTGTTTTTGCATAAAAACACAAAAATCCAACTTCTGCCATGATAAATCAACATCAAATGATCGATTTGTTTAAAAAAAATTATACCACAACGTAAAGAAAAGTTTCTTCTTTGTATAAACATTATTTTTCAATTTTTCTAACCAATACAAGGTTTCCATATTATTTATTTTCTTAATTATGCCTTTTTATAGCTATTTTTTGAAGTTTAAACATGTCTATCTTTTGTCGTGTATCTTTTTTTTCCTCATCAAGATTGAATAAAAGTTTTTTATGCACAAACTAGGTGTAATTATATACATATTAAAAAAACTAATTTTTTTATTTTTTTGAGGTAGTTAGGGGGGGCACGGTCGGAGCTCTGTTATTTTTCAAAACATAAAAATTTTGTACTAGAAAAATCATTAAAAAACAAATACTCGCTAAAAAATCTAAAAAAAATTCTAACACAAACTAGATGCTCATGTCTATCTTTCTACCAAAGGGTTTTCAAAAATACTAAATTGTGCTCAAAAAATGGTGGGGGTACGAAAGTCACTCTATTATGTTTTTTAACAAAAATAGGAGCACCTGTTGGTATTTTAGTTATTTGACCCACTTAAACTTATCCATTTTCAATAAAATTTAGTAGCTTATAAACTAGACTCAAAATTCTACGATTCATATTTCTACAACATCTTCCAATTTTGAGTGTAACTATTTAAAAAAACTCGTACAAGTTGAAGTTTGTTATTTTTCAGAAAAATGCATCCACTTAAGACCTCCCTTTGGACCCCCAACTTGGTACACTTACCCGTATATGTGTATGTGTATGTGTATGTATATGTATGTGTATATGTATGTATTTGTATGTATATGTATGTATACGTATATGTATATGTATACATATACATATACATATGTGTATGTAAGTGTATAAATATGTAGGTTTCAATGCCCATTAGAAGACAGAAATGGATGATGCATTTATGGCATATTATGGTGTATCTTATGGGGTTCATGCACATACACATATGTGTGTCTATACATACATGTACATATACATGTATGCATTTTTATATGTATGTGTATACATATGCATATTCATATATATGTACATGTGTGCCACACTGGCAAATGACGGTTTGGAAAAGTGTGATGTATATGCATAGTGTATATGCACAAGGATCATGTGATATACCATGAGATTCCATAACATATGTCATACATGCAATGCCCATGTGCAGGACCCGGTTCTGCTTCCATAGCGTCTAGTCAGCACAACCCATTCACATCATGTGTATACCATAGAATTTCACTGCTAGTATCTTAATACGGTGTTTTCACATCATGTGTATACCATAGAATTTCACTGCTAGTATCTTAATACGATGTTTGCGTTGTTTGTCACATATGCACAAAATAACAGCCTGTGGATACCACAAAATTTCACTACTAGTATCCTATTACGTTGTTTACATCATTTGTCACATAAATTATACTCACAGCATGTGTTACATCCCAATCATCTACTTGCCATCTAAGATAGGATCGTATGACCCCCATATGATACACCATAAAATTTCTTATACGTATCATCCATTTCTGTCTTTTTTGGTATGCACACAACGTTTATATAACAAACAACACTCCCATATGATAATACAAATGTCTAGGTATGTGATACCATTACATATGCATATGTATACATATACTTGTACATATATGTACATATTCTCCACGTATCTTCTTGTTTCCATTCTAACTAATTTTCTACCTATCATTTTCCAATTCTTCTCCCCTCCTTTACTTCTTCCACTTGAAACATGGGATCCTCCTCTTTTCCTCGATTCTAACAATGGCCAACCAGGCCTAGTTCAAATACATTTCACCACTATAATTTTTTTCATCCACAAGATCTAGGAAAATAGGGATTATATTTATCCCCCCTCCCTCCATTATTTCTTCCCTATAAGTTTTTATTCCTCAACATATGGGGCAATAGGGATCATATTTATACCACTTTCCCTCCCTTATTTCTTCCCTACAAGTTTTTCTTCCACAACATCTAGGGCAGTAGGGATCATATTTATCCCCCCCCTCATTTCTTCCTTATAATTTTTTCTTCCACAACATTTGGGGCAATAGGGATCATATTTATTCCCCATCCCTCCCTTATTTCTTCCCTATAAGTTTTTCTTCCACAACATCTGGGGCAATAGGGATCATATTTATCTCCCCCGCCCTCCCTTATATATATATATATTATATATATATATATATATATATATATATATATATAATTTATACCACGTAATGTGTAGTAAAATGTAAGTATTTGAATTTTCATTTGTATCGTCATATACACATAAAAACACTATGTGTGTATACCACAAAAAAAATAGTTTGTATACCAAAACTAACACACAAAAACTAAACATGTATATATACCGAAATATATAGATATGCATATGTCTTGGAATGCAAATAGTTGTATTGAAAAGGTCAAATTTGCAGTGTTCAATATGTAAAAACAATGTGTTGTCTATTGTTGTTGACAATTTATGTTTTTCCATTATAAAGGTAAACATGGTTGTCATTTGGAGATTGGAAATTCATGGAGTGTCAAATACCTCGAAAAATATTACATGTTCATCTGTCATATTATATGACCCTAATGGCAGAAAGAAAGTAGAGAGAGGCACCATTGTGGGATATGTCAGTATGACCGTCCACCAGGGTGAGTATAGGGCCTTGATATTGGGTCTTGAGGAAGTGTTACGTCATGAAGTTTGGAACATTTGTGTGTTGTCTCATGATATGCTTGTTGTGAATCAAATAAAGGGTGTATACAAATGTAACAATGTAAATATTTTTTGTTCTTCAAGTTTAAGTGCTAGAGATTGTATCTCGCTTTTTGCAATGTTCATATGTACATGTAAAAAATAATAGAGGTGGGTTGGATGTATGCCAAGTGTCTAAGGCCACCATAAACGAATAAGTGGTAGCATTGTTAGCACTTGTCATGGATGACATTGTAATATGAGATATGTACACATTGTACTTCCTTTTTGTGTTATGTATAATTATGTTTGTAATTATATAATGGCTTAATATGTACTATCAATGATGCATTTGTGGAATGGTAGACATATTTTTTATCATAGGAATAATTTACCATGCCGTTGAAGTATTGCAACTGTTATCACAAAATACTTAGACCTTGTAGACATCATACTCTTCTATGGTCTATACTCTTAGAAAAATATATATATATGCACTATATCTGTCCATTTTGTTATTGTTAAGGTGAATTATGATTTTTTGCAATTTTTTGTTATTTAGCCAATGTTGTGATCGGATTTACCGACGATGCATTATGCGGACATTGCGTCTTCTTGTCACAATTAAGAATACAATATTTTCAATTACCTTTTTCATTGATGCAATTGAAAAATAAATAATTTTATTATCTTTTATATCGAAAATGTATTTTTAATTAATTAACACAGTCTTATTTCAGGCACCTTTGTCTGGGCCTTCGA
This sequence comes from Taxus chinensis, assembly GCA_019776745.2. Classification (NCBI taxonomy): domain Eukaryota; kingdom Viridiplantae; phylum Streptophyta; class Pinopsida; order Cupressales; family Taxaceae; genus Taxus; species Taxus chinensis. The sequence goes on from CM034151.1 coordinate 112,606,608, forward strand.
TCAGATGATCAAAATGGTGAAGGCAGAGATTGTACCTTCAGATATCTTCTTTGGTACGTGTGTGTACTTTATCTAGTAATCGTTCTAACATTGTTTTTTTTAATTTGTTGGACTTTGGTATTATTTATTGTGTGAGTAATAAATTTTTATATGGTATGGATTCTTGATTGAAAGACGACAAGGTGGTTGCAAAGAACGTTTCTTCACCGTCACATGTACATGTGGATATAGCTGTAGAGGAGGTAAAATCACTTAAATTTAACTTTGTATTTTCTATCATAATTTAATTTGCTTTAGTAATTTTTTAGGCATTGTTATTTAAAATTTTAGTGTGACTAATGAGATTTTAATTGGGTTGTTGAGGCGGTTGCATGGAAGGTTGTTCAGTAAACACATTCGCATGTGGATATCGTCGATGAGGAGGTAAAATTACTTAATTTAACATTGTATTTGTTATCATAATTTAATTTGATTATATATTATTGGGTATGTGTGTGCCTAATGAGTTTGTCTGACTCACAAGGTGATATTTGCAATGTTGATTGCAGGAGGATGTACCCAGTGTTTCTTCTCCAGGTCATGCGGAGGATGATATCCTCATCGATGCGGTAAAATCAAAAAATTCAAAAAAATTATTTATTGTTTTCATTTATCTTCATTACTATCTAACTATTTATATTATGTTGGTGAATAGGCTCCTCTTCACTATAGGAGGGAGTAGTATTGCAGGGACCACATACTTAATTATTGCGAGTATTGATGAGTTGTTTAATTCCCTTTCTAAACAACTCATCTTCTGTAATTTGTTGAACCATTTGAAATCGTGTACTTTTATTTCCCTGTTATACTTCTAAGACATTTCATTATAACAATTTGAAGAAGGAATATTAATTAATATAGTTATTACTAGTTAACTGTATTTTTTGGTATTGTGAGTATGTATTTATTCTATTGATTACAATAAGGTGTTTGAATGATGGTTTGTATGATGCCAACCTTGTTTTCAAGAAAAAATTTATACGCAACAACTTATATGCAGCAAAGGACTTTCCTGCAGCCACTCATCCACAACCAAAGGACCTGCCTACAGCAACTTTCCTGTAGCCGAAGGAGTTCACCTACAGCTGAAGGGACTCACCTATAGTAAAGAAGATGTGAATGTAAATATCTCTTGGAACTTAAAGTATGGCACTCCACATCTATATGTGTCACAGAAGAGGCAGTCACAAACTAAAACATGAGAACTTAATATAACTCAATAATAGATTTGACTATTCATGAAACTCAAATAATAACTAATTGATCAGTTAAATACATGATTCCAAAAACTTGACAGATACTTGGGTTATGTGTTGATAACTGAACACTTGTTAATTAGCTATTTTGCATGCGTCAAAATTCTTGATCTATTAGAGATCTTATACTTGTTATGTAGAAGATCTTTCACTTAGTCTGTTAGAAATTCTTGTTGAACTCTTCTTCCCACATTTTAATTGTAATGAAAAAAATATAAAAGGTGAGGATTAATGCTAAAAGAGTCAATATGTAGATCTAGGTAGAGGATACGTAGAATACAGAAGTTTCTTTATATGTAGATGTAGTGTTCATGCAAATTTAATAAAATTTTGAGTTATGTTCAGTAACTTCTAGGTACAAGACTTAGGAGGGATTGACACCTAAGACAGGGCCCACTTGTGGTTTGTTATCCCCCTCCATAGTTTGTTCCTTTAATTTATTACATGAGTAGAATTAGCAGCAATTCATTCATTTATCTACATTCTGAGTTTTCATGCTTTACCTTAGTCATAGTATTTACTTTCAGTATGAATTTAGTTTGTTCCTAAGCATTTTTATTTCCAGTACTATAGTGATAGAAATTCATTTCCTTACCTCCTAAATACTGGTAAATGTGCATACAACACTGACATTATTAAAAGTATGTATCCCTTGGTTTAATAATTAAATGATTGTGGATTAATGAACAACATATTAATTGTTGTATTATAATTTACACCATCATTTTTGGCACCTTTTTCGGTGATACTACCAAGTTATAAGGTTTTTGATAGGCTTTTCATTTCTTAGAGCAGTTTAGGTTTTAGGAAATTCACCTTCAACCAACCCCCCCATTAATTTATGTTGATTGAGTTGAGTTATTTGATACATGCACCATCCAAGAGATGTCAACGATAGATTTTTACCCAATCTACAAGTAACACATATCTCTTGATACAATTCTGAGGATTCTGAAGAAGACATAATTTCCTATGTACAAGGTTTGTTGTTAAAAGGTCCCTTTCCAAGCGAAATTTCTAAATTTGTTCCTGATTAGCCAGGCATGGCAGAAGAAGTGAACCAAAATGTTTAAGATAGGGCAACTACCTTTGATTTTCCCATTTTTAACAATGATGAGGCTTCTACTAAGAAGAATATTTCTCCCTCTGCCTTACCTAACTTTCATGGATCCATGACTAAAGACCTAGACACCTTTTTGTTTGTGTTTTATGTTCTATTTAGGAGCTATGATTATACCACTGATGTACATAAATTGAAGCTATTCCCTGTTACACTCAAGGATGTAGCCTTGAGGTGGTTTATGGGATTAGGAAAATATGTCGCTACCACTTGGGCACAGATGAAGGACACATTTCTCACTAAGTACCAGGACCATTGCATGCCAAGTAACAGAGGGGTGATGAAATCTACAAGATGGAATAGAAGGAGGATGAACCATTGGAAGACTATCTAGAAAGATTCATGTTTTGCATTCAGAAGACAAGGCACACAAGACTACCTCCTGAATCTCTCAAATTACTCTTTTTGAAGGGACTCAGTGAGGAGGACATGGATGCTCTAGATCTGATTGGAGCTATTTGGAGACATTTCAAAATTACCTTTGAGGAGATTTGTGAAGCCTACAGAGAATTACTGAAGAGCCACCATGAAGATAATAAGAAATGTAATATCAAGAGGTGGATAAACTACCAAAACAATTGGGTACATACCCAAGTCAGAGATTGTCAACATTTTCAAGAACATGAAGTAGGAGATTATCAATGACATGGTCACTCAACTGGATATTCTGCATGCCAAGAAGAAAAGAGAAGATGCAGAGGCAACACTTACAGAATTTTGTGCATGTAGAAGAAAGAAATATGACTACAAATGCAGAGGATTGGCCAACATTACACAAGAAAGGGAGGCTTCACCTGAATTCAAGATGTTGGAAACAAAGGACGGGAAATTTTTCTATGTTGTTCAAATAAAAATGTGGCCACCAAGACAAGGATGTATGTCACAAGACTTTATGCCATCATTTCATAATTTCTAGTAATCCATATATGCAACCCCCACCTTGGGCTAATCCGTAAGTAAGGTTGGGCTCCATACCCTAGCCAATACCAACAACAATGGAAAAGTTTCAAGGCCAATAGAAATGACAACAACCCCCTCAAGCATGGTATCAGCCTTGGAGAGGAGGTCAGACATGGAACAACCCCCCTCCTAATTAATTACTAGAAACCATCCTTATCCGCAACAGTAAGCTCTAATGCCAAATCCCTAACCTGACTCTAAGCCAAAAGAAACTCAACTACCAACTCAACACCTAACCCCAACAATAAATTTTCTCAACCAGCCTATTCCAATGAACCAACTCAACACCCTACCTATTTCGTTGATGTTAATAACATTCATCTTTGCTCGGGAAGAGAACTTCCTCCACCAAGTGGACCCACCATTACAGAGATTACAGATGAACCACAGTTGTTGCAGACTGATCCACAACAAAGTGAAAACACACTGCAATATGATACACAACAACCTAAATATATTTCTAGCAAGGGTAAAGTACAAGCTAATGAACCACCATTTCCATAAGAGATTACAAGAAAAGAAGACTTGCCTCAAATCAGAATCTGATTTTGATTTTCTCAATCAGCTAAGATATATTTGTGTCAATATTCCGCTTATTCAAGCCATCAAGGATGTTCCCATCTATAACAAGTTGGTTAAGGATCTATGTATTAAAAAAACAAGAAGAAAAGAGGAAGGATCCATCCACTATATAAGTTATTCGACATTTGGTTAATATCATGCTTGTGAATTTAGTTTTACTAAAGTATATAGATCCAGGAAATCCTTTGGTAAACATTACAATCAATGGAACAATAATAAAAATTCTCTGATTAACTTAGGGGCAGCCATTAACATCATGACAAATAAAATTATGGATGATTTGAAATTGGAAGGACTAAGGCAAACAACTACAGTCTTACAACTGATAGATAGATCAACAATGACCCTAAAAGAGTCCTTTAGGACATAGTTGTGGTGGTAGACTCTTGGGAATACCATACTGAATTTATTTTCCTTCAACCACAAGCAAGTTTAGGAGGATATCCTATCATCCTAGGAAGGCCATGGTTGGCCACTGATGATGAATTCATAGGTTGCAGTTCTGACAACATGATTATTTCTAATGGAAGTGGTACTAAAAATATCATGCTCTATCCTCTTGCCCAACCATTGAATGATGAAGATCAAAAAATTTGGGTTGAAGAACCAGAAGAATATTAGGGTTATGTACAACATCTCATGATGCTGGAAAAATATTGTACAATTGAAGGACAAGAAGAAGATGTAGTTCTTACCAATGTCTTGCAGAATAACTATGGAAGAAATGAAGAAGTAGATAATAGACTAAGGTGCTTAAGTTGTCCCTCTGATCAATTTCTACCACAGAAAATCACCATGAACATTCCAGGTAAGAATTGTGTCCTTCATCAACTTCTCCCTCATGAATGTATACTGAATTATGTCAGCAATAATGTATGCTCAATGTCTAATCTCTCCAACCAAGTGAAGATAACCTTAGGAAGGCCACTAAACGTGAACAAGATGCTCAGTATATAGCAAGAGAAGTTGTTAATAACTCTTCTTCAAAAGCATAGGACAACATTTTCATGGGATTATGGTGACATGCAGGGGATTCATCCCAAGTTGTGCACTCATAAGATTTACATCAAATAAAATTGTAAACCAGTCAGGTAGCCATAGAGGAGAATGAACCCAACAGTAATAAAGAATGCAAAAGGATAATTGAATAATTTGTTGGATGTTGGATTTATATGCCTAATTTCAGACAGTCAATGGGTTTCCACTTGTCATTGTTCCAAAGAAGAATGGAAAATGGAGGATTTACGTAGATTATAAAGAGTTGAACACAGCAACCAAGAAAGATCACTTTCCACTGCCTTTCATTGACGAGGTACTTCACACTTTGGCTGGTAAGAATTATTTTTATTTTCTTGATGGATATAGTGGCTATAATCAAATTCAAATTACACCATAATACCAGGACAAAACTCCCTTCACATGTCCATGGGGAAAATATGTTTATTCAGTTCTTCCTTTTGGCTTGTGCAATGCACCTACTGCATTCCAAACGGAATTCCTAAGCATATTTTTAGATCTAAAAATGATTGTATTGATGTATATATGGATGATTTCAGTACATGGCAGCATTTTTGAAGAAGTTATGTAGAATTTGGAAAAATTCTTGAAGAGATGCAAAGAGCACAACCTGTCCTTGAGTAATGAAAAATGTTACATGATGATGTCTGAAGGTATAGTTCTTGGACACTACCTTTCTTCTGATGGAATTCAAGTTGATCCAACAAAGGTATCTGTTATAATAAATCTACCAACACCAAAGAAACAAAATGATGTCAGGAGTTTTCTAGGCCATGTTGGGTATTATAGAAGATTCATACAATATTTTAGCAAGGTGGCAACACCACTCTTTTCATTCTTAGGAAAGGATGCTAAATTTGAGTGGACTAAAAAATGTGAAACTGCATTTTAAACTTTAAATCAAATGTTGACTATTGCCCATGTATTGAGAGGACCTAATTAGAACTTGCCTTTCCACATTCACATGAATGTCATTGGAGTTGTTTTAGGACAGAAGGATGGAGTTCTAAATTATGAAATTTATTATGTTAGCAAGAACTTGGAGCATGTTGAACTTAATTACATAGTCACAGAAAAGGAGTTCTTAGCAATTGTGTATGCTATCAATAAGTTCAGGCACTACATCACAGGTTATCCAATGTTCATTCACACTGACCATGATGTAATTAAATATTTGATCAGCAAACTAGTTGTAAGAAAGAGAATAATTAGATGGTTGTTACTCTTGCAAGAGTTTGATGTCACTATTATGGATAATCCTAGCAAGGACAACATTGTAGCAGATTTCCTTTCAAGAATGGATACCAATGATGAAGAAAAAATAGTTGATGACTCCTTCCCATATGAGCATTTGTTTGCTATTTCCACTAAAATACCTTGGTATGTTGATATAGCCAACTATTTGGTCTCATGTAAGACACCCCCACATTACTTATACTCTAAAAATAATTATATAGTTGAAAAGAGTGTGCATTTTTCTTGGATAGTTGGATTTCTATTTCATACAGGGAAAGATCAGATCATGAGAAGATGCATTGATGATGAGGAAATATATGATGTTCTTAGAGCCTACCACAATGAGCCTTGTGGAGGACACTTTGCTGCAAAAAGAACAACACAAAAAGTATTAACAACTGGTTATTACTTGCCAACATTGCATAAGGATGGAGTACTTTATACCAAGAGATGTGAAAAGTGTCAAAGAATGGGCAATCCTACCAGATCTGATGAAATGCCATTATAGCCTTAATTGGTCTTACATCATTTTAACAAACAGGGTTTGGACTTCATTGGCCCTATAGATCCTAAATATTAGAAGAAGTAATACATCTTGGTATGCATAGATTATCTAACTAAGTGGAGAGAGGTGAAGGAACTACCAAGTTAGAAAAGTGAGAAAGTAGCCAAGTTTCTCTATGATCACATCTTCACAAGGTATGGAGTTCCAAGAGAAATTTTTACTGATCAAGGTACACACTTTACAGTTGATGTAATTTCTAATTTAGTTAAAGAGTGTGAAATTAGGCATATGAAGTAAACACCATATCATCCCCAATCTAATGGCCAAGTATAGGTTATAAACAAGGAGATTGAGGAAATATTGACAAAGACCATTGCACTCCACATAAGATATGGGGCAGATAGGCTTCCAGAGGTAGTATGGGAATTTAACACAACCTGGAAAACAACTAGCTTCACTCCATTTGAACTCCTACATGGTAAGATTGTTGTTTTTCCAATTGAATTTTAGCACAAGACATTAAGGATTGCACTTGAGCAAGGCATAGATTTATCTGAAGCTCAAAGGCAGAGAATCCTCAAACTCAGTGAGTTTGATGAGCTGAGAAGACAAGTAATACACAATACAAAAGTTGTGTAAAAGAAAAGAGTTAAATGACATGACATGTACATCAATACCAAATAATTTCAAGAAGATGATTGAAAGTACAAGGACCGTATGGGAAAAATCAGGACAAGGTGGTTAGGCCTTATGAGATTGAGAAAATATTCCCTAATGGAGTTGTAAAACTAACCACTATAGACCATGTGAGGTTCAAACTACTAATTAATGGCCATAGGTTGAGGTTGTACAAGAATCCAACTGAAAGAAGTGCCTTCATGCAAAACTTCAGAGGAGGTGTAAGCAGGATGGAAATGAGAACATCAGAGTTAAGATCAGGAGTTGAGCCTATTGGCTCATCTTCTAGGAATTTCAAAGGACTAAGATATTTCGGTGGCCTTGGTCTATTCATCTTGTTGGATATTCCAAAGATGAATAAAAGTGTTATGATCAACCCCTTTGGTGATCAACATCACTTTGCTAACATTTTATTTTCTTAGAGTTTTTGTTTTGTAGGGTTTGATGTAAGATGATTACAGGAGTGCATGATCTCCAACATAAGGAGATAATGCAATGACCGGAGGTTCCACTAGCAGCACCATGCAACAAACTGACTACATGAACAAAAATCAAATATGATTACACGTGTGAGAAGAAAGAAGAATAAGCTGGCACCCCAACAAATTGGTATTCCCTCTCTGAAATCCATCTAGTTTTAGTAAGGGTCAGAAAATAACAGTTTGGCACACATTTGTAGCAACATAAAATCACATGCAACATAAAAGCAACAAAGTATGCAGCAATGGTGCAAATTCAATAAGCACTCACAATCATCATTCTAAAACATGCATCAAAATAAGTGCACTCCTACCACTTTATTAAAGTAGAATTATTATTATTATTATTAATTAATTAATTATGCCAAGACATAATGTCTTCAATTGCATCTATAAACCACTGACCTTTATGTTATGATGTGTCCCTACATGTCAGCCCATATTTTCATATCACTTTACCTGGCACACTTCATGCATCCACATAAATTAATTACCTCTCACATAATTGTGTTGCGTGTGCTTCGGTCTCGAATTTCAAAAACAAAATACTTGAAACAATCTCACACAATTCAATTTTGCATCATTTCTTCAAAATTATGTGATTGCATTACCAGAGCCGAGCAAGCTGCATATTGAAAATAAGGGGAGACTTGATACGCAATTAACCGACAAAGAACTCTCAAATTATCAACCAACCACAAGTTTTACAATATTTTCAAGACAATGGATGGTTGGATTACATAAACAAGTTCCAGGGTTTTAATGAGTCGGTGGTTGAAGAGTTTGCTACTACATTCAGAGATGGTGAAGCAAAGGTAAGAGTTTTATCGGTGAGAGTTAATGATTAAATCTTGGTTGAGGTGACGGGACTTCCTTCACAGGGTGACCCTTTTCTAGAAAAATCAAATCCAGAGGAAGCCAAACATGAATTTTTTGATTAAGATGATGTATTCATTAATGACCGAAAAGGTACACACAAGACTTCTCTTAAACCTCTTTGGGCTGAAACTGTAAACTACATTATCAAGTATTTTACTTGCAGGGGAGATGCTCTAGGTTAAACACAGTTCATTTTAAATTTCTCGATCATCTAAAGAACAACAGACATGTCAATGTGCACAATTTCTTTAATGATATTTTGAAAAAAAAATGAGTAGGAAGGCACAAAGAGGAAGGTCTGCACTTTCACATCACTGCCTCATCACTCTAATAATCAAACATACCCTACAGAGGGAATATCCTGAACTAAGGTGGGATGAATTTGAAAGAGCTAAGTATATTGATGATTTATTGGGAAATAAAAGGAAGAGGAGAAGAAGCAATGGAAGCTCTTCCACACATTCAGTTGATCCTTTAGCATCAACTTCCTAGCCTAAAGAAACCCCTGGTTATGAGAATTTACCATCTTCTGAACCAAACCTTGAACCAATATCCCCTGAAATAATATTTATCGCTAAAACCCTCCTTGAATTTTCCCTTCCTAAATCATCCACCTCAAGGGGTAAGATAAAATATTCCAAGTCCACTCCTACATCTTCCAATTCCACTCCTACACCACCAAAGCACTCTCATAGGCTAAAAACTAAAAGGCCAAAAACCTCCTAGCCAACAAAAACACAAACTATATCACTTGAAAATGATATGAAAGCTACATAGGAGATCGTTGAGGCCACACCAATGGACACAGAATAGGGAGGTGTTGATGTTGCATTTCATGAGAAACAATGCCCTAAGGATCTTGTGGAGGGTATGGAAGAGGAAAAGGGATAAGAAGGTGGTAGAGAAACTATATAGGAATTCCCTGAAGAGTACATGGAGGAATATGTAGAGGCAGTTCATGCTAATGTAATTCATGGAGATCATGAAGGAAAAGAAGTTTAAAAGGAAAATGAGGAGATGGTTCCTGTAGCCAAAGGTCATGAAGAGAGGATGGAATATGAGACTGACCAAATAGTTCATGAAAAATACATTGGTGAAGATATGCCACAGACTGTTGAAGAAGTTATTAAGAACCTTGTCCATGGAATTGAGGGAGAGCAGATGTTGAAGGAGTTACACAAGTACCATAACATACCCCTATGGTTGTAAATGATGTAGTTGAACAAGTTACACCACTACCATCTTTACCACATGTTAGCATGCAACAGTTGAATGTAACAAAGGTGCAGCCACAAATTGTCATCAAGGAAGTTATAAGAGATTCTGTAAAACCAAATTGTAGGGACATGGTAACACAAAAAATGTTGTTGGATTACTGGATGTATCAATTTGAAACCTGTGTTAATAGGTTAAAAGGAAAATGGGAAAGAAAAAAATAAGTATTCATCTTCCATCACCAGCAAGAAATTGAGGAAAAAGACAGGGAAATTAAGGTAAAAGATAAAGAAATTGAAAGGTTAAAGAAAAATTAAGAAGAAACAGTTAAGGTGGCCCATGACATATTCAAATGCAGGCCCCCTTCTAATGTTTATGTTATTTTCTTGAAAGAAATGATGTTGTAGCTGAAACTTACATGTGTCAACTCTAACATTCCATTTGACATTAGTGCAGCTAAGAGCTTCTTTTGATTATATCTAAAAATGCCTCATGAAATTCAGCTCCTATTGTGTGAAATCTACATGTACAATTATAATCTTGAGTATGATAGGGATTGGATTCCAATCCTCTACATTAGAGATGTTCCAATTAAAGAACTTTGTTCTTATTTTCTGAATGAGTTGGACAGGGAGAGACAGATGGAAGAGTACATGCACTTGGAAAAGGTATGGCTATTGATGATCAGAGCTAAAGTTGCAAACACTAAGGTAGTTATTGAATAATATGGAAAATATATGGAGAAAAAGGAAAACAAAAAAATGGTATGGAAGATATGGAAAGAAGATCATGAGGAATTCAGGGGAAAGATTAAGTAAAATGCAAAACAGATAGTATATTCCTGCAGGATGTGCTAGAATGATATGTCCCCTAAGATGTAAAATAAATAAATTCACTCTTATAAAAATATCATTCCAAATTTAAGAAGAGTGAATGCATACATTGATCTTTCTATTACAGGTGCCAAAGTTTGGTTTCCAAATGGCTATGACCCACCAATCTTCTACTTTCATATACCACATTGGTCTGGTGATCAACCATTGAATGAAATAATATAAGACAAAGTCATGAATAGGTACATGATGAATGGAGGTTACTTATTCACATAGCCTGAAGGCATAGCTGCTCTAGCGGATTTCAAATGCTTATGCAGCACCATTTAGGAGGAACCTAAGAAACCTAAATGAGGACATTCAAGAAGTTAAGTTTGGGGGTGTGATGAATTTTTTAATTTTTTGTCTAAAAAACTCATCTTCTGTAATTTTTTGAACCATTTGAAGCCTTGTACTTGTATTTCCCTGTTATACTACTAAAACATTTCATTATAACCTGAACTTATGGCATGAGTATTAATGAATATAGTTATTACTAGTTAACTTCATTTTTTGGTATTTTGAGTACGCATTTATTCTCTTGATTACAATAAGGTGTTTGAATGATGCTTTGTATGATGCCAACCTTTTTTGCAAGAAACTTGTTATATGTAGTAAAGGACTTGCTTGCAACCACTCATCCGCAGCCAAAGGACCTTCCTACAGCAACTTGCCTGCAGTGGAAGGAGTTCACCGATAGCTGAAGGGATTCACCTATAGCAAAGAAGGTGTGATTGTAAAGATATCTTGGAGCGTAAGGGTTGACACTCCACATTTGTATGTGTCATGGAAGATTCAATCACCAACTGAAGCATGAGAACTAAAGATAACTCAATAATAGATTTGATTATTCATGCAACTCAAAGAAATAATTGATCAGTTGAATATGTGATTCCAGATACTTGACAGATACTTGGGTTATGTGTTGATAATTGAACACTTGTTGATTAGCTTTGTTGTATGTGTTAAAATTCTTGATCTATTAGAGATATTCTACTTGTTATGTAGAAGATCTTTCACTTAGTTTGTTAGAAATTTTTATTGAAATCTTCTTCCCACATTTTGATTGTAATGAAAAATATATAAAAGGAGAGGATTAATTCTAAAAGAGCTAGTCAGTATGTAGATCTAGGTAGGGGATATGTAGAAACAGAATTTGTTTTGTATGCAAATGTAATGTTCATGCCAATTTAATAAATGTATGAGTTTTGTTCAGTACCTTCTAGGTACAAGACTAAGAAGAGATTAAAACCCAAGGCAGGGTCCACTTGTGGTTTGTTATCCCTCTCCATAGTTTGTTGCTTTGATTTATTGCATGAGTAGAATTAGCAACAATTCATTCCTTTATCTACATTCTAATTTTATATGGTTTATCTTAGTCATAGTATTTACTTTCAATCTGAATTTAGTTTGTTCCCAAGCATTTTTATTTCCAGTATTGTAGTGATAGCAATTCATTTCCTTACCTCCTAAATACCTATAATTGTGCATACAACACTGGCATTATTGAAATTCTACTTCCCTTGGTTTGATAATTAAATGATTTTGGATTAATGAACAACATATTAATTGTTGCAAGTTAATTTGCACCATCAAGTACCCCAGTTGTCACATGAAATTTTATGAGTTATGGAGGCTGAACCTCCATATGACAGATGCCCATTCCATCTCTCGTGTTCCACCTGAGAGGAAAGGGAGAAATTTTACTAGCAATTATCCTCTATGTGCCTCTAAAAAGTGGAGGCAATACAAGGATCAGAGGGAGGGAAACATTGAGGGTGTGTTGCATACGCACTCTATATTATAGAGGCGACGCCTGATACAGTGCATATGCAAGAGAGATGAAAACTCATTGTTTGACAAGATTAGAAGATGCTCCAAGAAAAAGGTGGATGATGTCATGAGAGACTATAATTCAAAGTCTGCGAGGAGTAAGAGGAGGGTATCCATATTGGATTTGAGAGAAAAGAAGAAAAACATGGTAATTTTACTGATTTAATGGTTTCATTTCAATTATTTCTTGTTGTCAATACATAAGTATTATCTATTTCATTAAATTTATATATCATTGTCTTCATAGGGCAAGGGGGGTGACATGGATGCAAAAGCGAAGGGGGTCATTCACGAAAGAACTGGTGGAGGTGACTGCGAGGTAAGTTAGTCATTTTATATTTAGTTTTGTTAGTTAAACACTTGTTCATGAATCGTTCAATAACTTTTGTATTGATACAATATGTATGTAGGAGGATGACATGTTGTTGTTGCATATTTATGAAAAATGTAAAAAAAATTATCACCAAATATAACAGATTGCAAGCTGGGGTAAATACAGTCAGACACAAAATATCTAAATTGTAATTTGTAGTTTTTGGTATAAAACCATTGTAATAAAAAAAAATTATTTTGTAGGTTGGTTCATCATAAGGGGGTGATGCAGTGGCACCTTTTCATTTGATCGTGGATGTGGAGGTGCAAGCAATGGAGGACATGGTAAGTCATGGACCTTATTGGAAATGTAAATTTCAAGCTATCATTTTCCCCTCTAAAGGTAAAAAATATAAATTTGTATTGTAATAAGGAATTTTGGAACCTGTTAGATTTCTAATTTAAGTACTTTCTTTAAGTGAATAAGTACTTGTTTGACTTCTAAATATTTACCGAATTGATATGTAGATATTGTCATCTCTATGCATATCTTTGATAGATAATTATGACGTAAAAATGTGTCAGTGTTAATCATTCCCAATATAACACTAAAAAATATGGGAAAATATGTATAATAGTTGTTTAAATATGCACAAGATAGCGGTTTATATGTAGCCATCATCCTAACAAGTTAGATTACAGTTTCAGTTATATTCATAGTTATTAAATACGGTCAAATGTTTATGATTTTATTTTTTTCCCATTTTTCCATGTGGACCATATAAAAAGATGAAGTTTTTATTGTTAAGATATATATATATATATATATATATATATATATATATATATATATATATATATATATAAAGTCTAGAAATAAATAATTTGAAATAATATATGTTGTTTATTAGTAATCCACACCATATTTTCTCTAAATGAATTTTTTTCAAGTTTTTAAACCCCATAGTATTTAAAAGGTTTTCTGCTCATTTTTAGAAGTATTTACATGGTTCTCAATAGCTCCATAATACCTAAAAGATAAACAACGGTCTAACAATATTTGGAAAGAGGTGACTGATGGAGAGCCTAATCCCACTAAACTAACTTCAAATTTTACAATTCATTCAAAAGACAAATTTTGATTATTTGACCTTCATCTTGGTTTCCTACTCTAGTTCATGAGCTTCTTCCAAAATGTAAAAAATCATGATTCTAGCCTTCATAATCTTATCCAATGCATACACCTTATTCCTACTTCTCATTTAGTGTTAATCCAACCTTAAAGTGAGTTAAACCATTCAAGAGGATCGCATAGCTTATCCAATGGAAAAGTATTCCTTTCTTGGTTTCTTGAGCAACTAGCTACTATCACAGTCATAGTTAGAACTGATGTTATTTACCCAACACAGCTTGATTGCAATTTATCATATTTTTTCCTGTATTTATCTTAGTTTTTTTGGAATTTGTTTGATTTCTAATTTAAGTACTTGTTTTAAATCAACTTAGTACTTGATTCATCTCCATATGAGGATTAAATGCATACTTTATGGTGTATTAATTGTATGAAATTGCTACTTTTAGGAGTAAATTTTTTTGGATATGGTATTTGTTTTTCTAACAAAGATTTACCTTTTTAAAAGTTTAAAAGTTGTTATGATGAATATGGTGCTCTTACATCTTTATATGCTTTTTGTAACTCATATTTACATTCATTTAATTGACTGCAGGCATCTCTCGGGACCCATGGGAGAGAGGAGAACGAGAAAATCAACATGCACGTTGGTTTACAAGTATGCAATTAAATATCAGTTGATAACATTTTTCATGTATCTATGCCACGAACATTTTATTATGATATATTTTTCTACTTACTACAACTAATTTAATGTGTAATGATTGTAGGCATTTTCTAGTGGCCACAAAAGAGAAGGGGAGGATCATATTCCATTACACGAGGATTTACAGGTAACATTTACACAAAGTTAAATCAAGATTTTATATTGTGAATCATTTTATTATATAAACAGTGTTAAAAATAGGAATAAAGCTATACTATATAAATTTATTTATATAGTGACTAACTATCAGTATTTTTCAAAATAGTAAAGTGTTCCTATAATGCAAGCCTCATCCACTCCTGCTACATTCGTAGCAGTTCCCACTACGGTGTCATCTATTGGTGATGAGGTGGATGTCTAGATGGAGGGACAAGTGGTAGGACATGGAAAATTACACAATGTTGGTGCTGATGTAATCTGCCACAGGAAGAAATTTCCATCAGATTGTGTAGTTCTTAATATCCTTAGTGTCGTCGATCTTGATTTCCCTCTAACTTCCAGTAATAGCTTGTTTGCAAATGTGTTACATGTTTTGGTTTTGTGGTATTCTTAGTATATACTTATTATAGTAACACAAACTGTTTTAATTTTACAGGATGATGCGGTTCCTGCCAGAAAATCAAGGTGGGCACCAATTACATGAGTGACACCCAACTCAATACATAAGAACCCCAAAAGAAAAAAAACATATTTCAAAAGAATTACCTCTGTTGTGTGCACTAGAAAATGGAGGAAAAATTGATTTCATACAATTAACCTAATTATTTCATAACATTAACATTAATATAATGAAAAAGTTTTAATTGTTATAATTGTGGATTGTTTTAATATAATAACATTAACCTTAACATGTGTTTTAATTATGGATTTTTTGGATTTATTCATGATTATAGTTGTCATAATTATTTTTTGTTTGAATGTGCCATGTGGCATCACAATGGGTTGATTATTCATGATTATAGTTGTCACAATTATTTTTTGTTTGAATGTGCCATGTGGCATCACAATGGGTTGATTATTCATGATTATATCTGTCACAATTGTTTTTTGTTTGAATGTGTCATGTGGCATCACAATGGGTTAATTATTCATGGTTATAGTTGTCACAAATGTTTTTTGTTTGAATGTGCCATGTGGCATCACAATGGGTTGATTATTCGTGATTATAGCTGCCACAATTGTTTTTCGTTTGAATGAGTCATGTGGCATTACAATGACAACCATGGGTAATCATTGCATCTTCTCCCCACTTTATTCAACCATCATGTAATTTTGCAAAAATACTTAACATGTGAACCAATTTTTCCTCTATTTATTACAACTGTCTAACATTGTTTTTTATTTGTATCGCAGTTAAGATTTGAGTCCTTTTGATCCCATCTATCAATTGCAGTTAAGGTAATTTCAATTTCCTTACAAATTTATATTAGTTTTTTCACTGTGAAAATTAAAATTTATTCAAATTGAGTTAATGATGCTAATGATACAAATCTCACCTTCTATATGTTATTTTCTAGCTTATATTTCCTTGGTACAAGAGGTTAGCATATCTTTTTGGAAATTTTACTTGGAACTACACATTTTTACTGCCTTACGACCCACATCCATTTGTTCTACAATTCTATCCTGATGCAAGTTACTTTTAGCAATTACTGATGTTACCTTCAAACCATATTTTTGTATATTCACTTGGTTAGTATAAAAATTTAGGTTTCTTCTTGTGTCATTCTCAAGAAGATGATAAGGATATTTGCTTCCCCTTCCTTGGTAAACCTTAATTTTTGTAGGTGTCGCAATTCCATGTCCCTATTGCTAGGATCTATGTTTATTTCCTCAAGTACCCCACCTCTCCACAAAGTTGTTGAAGACAATCTTCTCACATTGTCACGTCCAACAAATCCTTTCAAATTATTTCTTCACAAAAATTATTTATTCGAATAATATCTAAAAAAATGGTGAGGTGGATGACATGTGAAAATTAGGAGGCACAATGTAAAATGCATCAAGGAATAGGATGATGGAATTAAAAGGGATATCAATACTTAACCCGCACTTAGAAATCGCAAGGAAATTGAAAACAGAAGACTCAATTCATGAGAATGTGCAAACAAAAACTATGTCGAACGTCATGTATCTCCTCTCTTCATTACAAATTATAGTGTAGCTAATAATAGCTACACTCCTGAGTTATTTTAGTGTTGTCCCTATTTTAGAGGATATGATGAAGTTAATTTATCCAGAGTGTAGAAGAATTCGTGGGAGGGGTGTCTAAAAAAAATTGAAGGAGTGGAGGTCATTGTTGAGTCTGGTAATCCTAACTTGCATGTGTGTTTTCTCAGAATGGTGGTGGTATGAACTCATGCCTATTCTTTATAGATTTTTGGTGAATCATAAAACCACATTCTTCTAAAGTTATCCTATGAAGATATTTTGTTTAGCTAACAAGCGGCATGATCTATTTCATGAGCTTCCCATTACACTAAAGAAGCATTGGCCCATCTAACAATGCTTCGATGCCAAATTGTTCTTCATTATGGATAAATAGTGATTTGGAGAGGTCAAATAACCATCACATTGCATATTGAGCTAAACGTTTTGATGAGATGAAGAAAGATGTTGAACCTAATTTCTCTACCTACAATATTATTATTGATATCATGTGCAAAGCAGACAGGCTAGATGATGCTTACAAAATGCAAGACTTAATGGCATAGGCAGGTTTGTTTCCACATGTGATGACAATGAACATCATGATTGACAAGTTGTGTAAGGGTAGGAATTTAAATGAGGCTTGTAACCTTTTTGAGAGTTTGAGAGCCAAGGGTTGTACTCCATATTCAGTAACATATTCTTCTTTGATTGATGGGTTAGATCAGCATGGTAGGATTGATGAAGCATACAAACTTTTTGAAATGATGTTAGGCGAAGGCCATGCACCAAATGTTGTTGTATACATGTCACTTATCAAGAATTTTTTTCAAGGGTGGTAGGAAAGATGATCACCATAAGATCTTTAAAGACATGATCCATAAAGGATGTAAACCAGATCTAACACTTTATAATATATACATGGATTGTGTTCTCAGGGAAGGGGACATTAATAAGAGACATGGAATATTTGAGGAGATGAAACATCATGGGTATGTTCCAGATTAGAACATGCTCTATTTTAATGCATGGTCTCATAAAGGCCAATAAATCATGGGTATTTTAATGCATGGTCTCATAATAATATAGGCAAGCTCTGCAATGACAAATCATTTATGTCACTGTTAAAGTAAAAGGCAAAAACTTCTTAGTTCTGGCCACTACCATAAGTTCTATAATATGCATAAGACAACTCCCATAAAAGCCTATGTGATGACTTGTTTTACTTAGCATCACCAATAATCTCCACAAGAACATAATCCATCTATGAAATGATGTTATCAACTAAAATCCCTCACAACAATGATCATTTTCATTACTATTTGGCACTTTTCTTACATGGTTTTAAAATTACAACTATCTCTTTATGTATGAGGGGATTAACTAGTCAGGACTCACTGTGTCGTTTAGTAATTTGTATCTTTCGAGTGGTTTCTGTCATAAAATAATTGTCATATATTAGGTTTTTTCATAGATTATATTGTGTTATTAATCGTGAGTCATCTATTAATATAAATCATACATGTATTATGCACTCGTTGTAGATGTTTTGTTCAGTTTTGGTTTTGTGCAAAATGTATGTATGTTCAAGAATGTCGGTGGTAAGAAATCAGAATCGGAAAGTCCATGAACTATTTCAAATTGCATGAATTATTTTTACACGGAAATAATTAAGGACTTCAATTTTATTATTATCATGGTACATGCCCTTGAACCAAAAATAAGGCAATGTGGAAATATGTTGTAAGTTTGACTTATGTATGTTTTATTATCATGGTATAATGGGGACTTAAAATTGCTTTATTATGTGATTAATTGAGCAATATCATTGTGCGTCTATCACATTTCCAGATTCACATCGTCAACTATGATGGTTAGGACTAAAATTCCTGGTAGCGAGAAGAAACCTATAAAAGTCAATGAATCATTGGAAAATGTCGAAAAAATTGAGAGTGACTCGGGTGCATCCAAGAGGAGAAGGGATGACTTGCATTCCACTATCTTTGGAGGTAAATGCCATAACAAATTGTTTACTTTGACATTTTGTTTACATTGATTTTTTTAATGTAAAGACAGTAACATAATGTTTTCACACATATTTGCTCACCTCAGAGGAGTCCTTGCAGAAAAGGTACGAGGAGATGACGGAAGTTAAAAAAACATATAAAGGTTTTGGAAGAGAAACTTGTGTTTTATGAAAAAAAAACAACTACAAGAAGAAAGAAAATATATAAGAATGAAGCTCATGGATCTGTGTGATTCGAAGGCCGATATAGAGATAGACATGTGTCAACTACAGATGGCACATAAAGGCCTGGAAACAATGAGTGTGGCAAGGTTGGAAATATCAGAAGTTACCATGGAAAAGGTTCAAGAGATGGTGACCATTTACGACCAGGAACACAAACACTTGAAAGAACTTCTCAAAAGCACGTTGGGTTTTCCCAATCAAGGTAATGATAAAATAAATTAATAATGTGTCATAGACACATGTTTGTAAAACTATTTATTGTTATAATTTGTAACACATCAAACTTTATTTGTTGTGCAAATTTTATTCAATTATATTTGATGATATTTTAATTTTTGTTTTGGATTCACATGTTCTTATTATAATTGTATTTTATTTTTAGTTATTATATGGATTTATATGTATTTGTTTCAAGGGAAGAAGGGTGTGAAATAAAATAATGTGGTAATGATGAATAAAATTTTACACGATGTTAGGAAAAATTGTTAGTGTGTCATTAGTTTATTGAATGGATTTAGTTCTATCAGTAGTATCCCTCAATTGGAGTAGAGAAAAGAATTATTTGGTTTTTTGTATCTATTTTTTTAATCAATATAACTTTGCTTTGAGTTGGGCCCCTCTTAGCTTTGTAAGCTTCCTCCAACTTGAGTTTTTGCCTCCAACGAGTAACTTTTTGTGTAGAGAGATACTTAAAGGAAACATAACTACATCATTTGTAATCCATATGGATTTATAATATGATTATTCATGGTCCCTCTTCTTATAAGTGATAGCTTTTTTCACATATAACCTGAGAAATGTTGTGGTTCTTTAGATTACATCAGTCCACCGTTAAATCTATTATGTATCCCTTATAGGTAATTAAACTACGTTCTTAATACTTATGATGCATTCTAAAGTTCTCTTATTCCATAGATGGGTAGTATTGAGATAGAATCAAGACTTTTTACTTTTGAAGTTGGGAACGTTATATGTAATGAAAATAATTATGGGTTGTTCTAAGAGTAAAGCAATCTCAACCACCAAAAATAATTGTTCATTATTAGTGAATATGGATAAATGGTATTGTTCTACAAAAAGCGCAGTCTAATCTCTTAACCACCTTGTCTTGCACTTGTTAAAAATTGCACCAGGTGAACTAAGAAGACTTAACAACCAAAACCAATTTTTATTATTTGAGGGCAGTGACCTGGTTTGCAGCATAAATTTTTGTGGAAGGGACTCATGTACTCCATAAGTTGCAAAGCTCATTTTTCTTGGAAAAATTCGCCATATTTTTATGGGGAAGGGATTCAAGAACAACATAACACAAACTTTAATTCAAAAGAGAAAACATTGTCCTCATGATACACCCAGAATAAGAGTTATGATTCATGCAAATTAGAAATAGATGGTACAAAAAAAGAGGTAGTGAGAGGGATGTGAGAGAGCACCAATGAAGTTTTAGCAATAACTACTGTATCTTGTTTGGAAGTGGTGGCATATGATATTTCTCTAGGCATACCAATAGGGTCGTAACATGTTATAGAGGGTCAAGTAGCACTATGGGAGACGTTTTTATTTGTGAATAAGGTCAAACCATAGACACATTCTCTAATGATTTTCATTTTTTCTATATTTTTCCTCTAAGGGGTGGTGTGAGCTGGCCATTAGAGGAAATTCCCTAATCATATTGTCTAAATCTTTAATGGGACATAAAGTACTTCCAACATAGTAACTATCTATATAGCTTATGGGTTAGAACTCATATAATGTGGAATTGAATATTACATGGTTTCTAGTTCCACTTAGATATAGAAAATTATTTTTTTTGCTTTCCAATTTGATTCTTTTGAATAAACAATGAAACTTGAAATCAAACTTATGAAATACATTAGGTTTGGCCAGGTGTATAATAGGTACATTACATTTCAAATTAGTATTTTGAACAATTTTAGATAAACCATATATTCTTTGTTATATTTTTTATCCTGAATCCTATCACTGTAGTTGTAGGAACTCATTTTGCACTAAGAAAATTGGTCCTTTTAAGACTATATCTTGTTTCATATTGATCACCAATTGGTGTACATATTGGGTAACATTTTCAAAGTAAATAGGATCAATTGTTTTGTGAAAATTATGAAAAAGTAGAAAATAAATCACCATTTTGACTACCTTCATTATGATCATAGATGTGTCAAGGATTTGTTGTCTTGTTTCTTCTTCAAACTTTTGAACGTGGTGGTTTTGCATTTGGAATGTTGGTTTAACATATTGCTTCTACTATGGCTTTTGGAATTTATACCATTGATGTGTAAAATTGTTTTCCTTGATGAATGAAGATATCTCAGTTCTCAATTAAGGAGTCACATGGTAACCACCTTGTTGAACTTGACTGCTAAGTCTAAAAGAAAGTACTTGACAAGGTATTCTAATTGAAGCCATTTCTTCATTTTCTTCATGTGGTAAGTTTATATTTAAATTAACTAATTTTGACTAGTAAAGTTTGCACTTTCTATATTGTTGAAATCAAAATGCCATTTTCAACATTCATTAATGTAATGGCCATGTTCATTACAATAGTGATAGAAAAATTATGATTTTTCATACTATTGTCTTAAAAGTAGTTATGTTTGTAGTTTTTGCCAATACATCTAATACTCCAAGTCTGCCCCCTTATGATTCTTGATGTTGGAAGTCAATCACTAATCAAGGATTCAAGCTAAGGAGGTTAAAAAAACCTTGTAACTATTGTTGTACTTGTTGATCAATCAAGGTGTTATACATTGGAGCTCTAATACAATCAGTGACTAGCCAGCAAAGTCAAGAGTATATATAGTTTTTACCTCTCTTTTGTGGTATACACACAGTGTGTATACCAAAAACAAAACTACCATATGAAAAGTGAAGAGTGAATCAATGGAACCAAGAAAGGATATTGAGAAGTTCTAAGGACATCTCAGAGCAAGGAAAATAATGGAAACTCGAAGTGATTGTTTTGTTACAGTCTGGGAAGTGGTATGAAGATTAAGCTAGTTTATTTTGTTAAAAGATTGTAAGGTGATGGCTAAGAGAATGAGAAAAGTGAAAGGATTAGGAGAATTCCAATGAGATGAAAAGATAACTAAGGTGGTGAGAAAAATCCTAAAGAGGAGGAACTCAGATTTAAAGAACTACTTGTGCAAAAATGAACAAGAACCTAGAAGGTCAAGATTTGAAAAACTTGAAAAGTTGAAGAAATAAGAATTATATGTTTTCTTTATCATGAACTCTATGTATGTATTAAAGCTAGACATTCAATGATCATTCTTCAAGAACGCGTATGGAGTGGTTGGAATTCACTACATAGTTATGGGAGCTTAAGATGTGAAAACCTATGTTTATTGTGTGTGCCATTTTGACTGTGTTTTCATGACTTATTGTATCCTTGAATGGTGATGTATTGTTGATCTTATTTAGTGGCATTCTCGTTGTAGAAGATATTTGGATGAGTTAATTTCACCTTTGAAGCTATTTAACCTATTCGCCAATTGTGAGTATGTTGTTCTTGATAATGCATGCAAACATGACTGTGACAAGTAGCTTGAAAGAGTTGAAATGGGAAAATCCCGTTGATCAAAGGATGAATGCATGTTATAAGGTCTTATTCTAGGAGAAAAATGATATTGTTTGAGGTTCAATGCATGTTGGTGAAGGAAGTTCATTGAAGTGGAAGAAAACCCCAAGTGAAAAAGGTAACTCTATTCTCTTTTAGCCTTACAGTCTTCCACAGTTAAAGAACACATAAAATGCAAATGTTTGAAGGAAAGACACCTTATTGGTAACATAGAAGTGAAGTGTGAAATGTCACAGACTTGTGGACCAAACTTAGAAACTTGAATCGAAAATTAGTGAAAGATATACCAAAAGTTGTCTACTCTGGCTAGACTCAGACCCAAATGGGGTTTTAAGAGAAAATGTGTACTAAAAACTCCTAAACAAGGAATCTTGCCTTAGCCATGAACTGGTACTTCAAAAGAATTAAAAAAAATGAAATTTCATTGGTCTGTGGTGGTCAAAATATGTGGTATACAAAATTTGTCATGTTTGCATTAGGTTGGTTGATTATGGTGATGGTATTTGGATTGGGATTGTTTGATTAATTGTGGTTGATTGTTATGATGTTTGATTGATTAAAAATTTAAGGTGATATGATCGTTAAGGGTGTTCATAAGCAAACAAGCAACATGCAATACACACCCTAACTAGTCAAGTGGGATTGCAATCAAGCTATTGCCTGCTTTCAATACCACACACTGAGGTGGTGTCACTCTTGGCTCACCATCTATGTTTCAATGTGGGGTCAACTAACGAGTGATCTTGGGAAGTGTGGCCTCCTTACACAATAGCTTAATATGCGGCCAAAAGGTTTCCTAGACTAGGATATACGAGATCATTAGGGGAGTGCCCAATATACCTTGTGGTACGTGGGGCCCAAGTCTGTGATGCAAGAATGTTGTTTGAGGCCTAGGTATTAGGACATGGAAACCCCTCACTTCATGTCGCTCTTAAAACAAGCAAGCACTTAGCCAATAACAACAGCTCTCCAAGAATTTATATACCCCGCCGGAACACGGGGTCTGTCTAATAACCACACACCAGGTTTGTACAGAAAATATTATTCACGGAATAATAATTCACCTTCTATATTCATTCAGGTTTGTATTACAGAATATATAGAATAGCTTGTTCCTATAATTTAGGAAACAAGTATAACCACTAACTCCATCAAACCTATTTACGTGGGTGAGTACAACCTACTTAACCACTACACAAGCCAACAAATATTAGTTGTTTATAAAACAACTAATTACAATAGTAATTTCTTTTACATTTCCATAATTAATAATACACAAACTATATTATAATGTGAAGCACTAATCAAGATATTCCTAACATTCCCCCCCTTAGTGCGAACATGGTAGAAAAACATCCACACTCTCCTCTGCAGTATGCTCACCCCTGTGGCATGTCCAACTCTGTGACTCATGACCTTGATCCAAAAGAAAGGCTCGCTCCTTCCATGGTTTTAAACAGGTTTACCACAAACCTTGATGTGACAGGAACCTCATCAATTGTCCACCTCGTGTGGTTTTCTGGATCCTCCCATAAACCCTTTCAAGATCCATAAACTAACTTACTCTGGTGCTACTATTCACCACTATGCTTATACATCCAGGAATTATGTAGGAAAAACAACTTGCATATTACAAAACCACACAATAGAAGATATACTGAAAATATTTCACGTTACTTCCTATAAGAATCATAATGTTCTTAATCGTAGTCTTTTTCATTGATCGCTGCCACTCGATCTCGAACAGCATAGAAAATTGCCACTGCCACTGGAAGCTTTCCTTGACTAAGTCGTTTCAGGTGCAGAATGGGAATGGAACATTGGTATGTATTCCCCCCCACAATGTGAAATTCCAAATAAGAAATCAAAAAGGGAAAAATGTATTGTGTTGTATCGTACTAACTAGATCTTGTTGTCTTGATCTTGCTGCACATGATCACCATTTCCAATGAACGTATTCACTGACCGATCATCTTCCAACGAAGTACGACAGTCAGAGGATCTCCGTAGTTTTCTGCTCTCTTATACAATTCTTTTCCAGTATTAACAATAAAGCACACCACTCAAAGCAACAGGAACACTGCAAACTGAAGCACACTAAGAAAATGGAAACCACACTGAAAATCATATACTCACACCATACATATGCCACCACAACTTCTACGCGGCCTCGTCGTTGGTGACTGACAAGAGGTCGATGTTCAACCTCCTTCCTCCATTGCCTCCTTCCTCTATCATGAAGTTGCTAACTCAACTCGATGTGATCATTGGGCTCAATAACTTTCACATTGTGATTATTCTTTTCTTCCCTCCCGCAATGTGAAACAGTTTATTTCCAAACGTCGGGTAACACCGAAAATGCGTTCGAGAGGAATTTTTTTTCTTTGTACAATGACACGACTTTTGACGACAATAACAACAAACAAATATCCTTAAATCACCTATGTAATTTTTACGACATTTAACTTCGACATGAAAACATGCTTTGACTTAATTTTTAAACACAATGAACATTACTCTTAAACTCAAAAATGCACTTTGTAATGACAAGGACTTTCATGACACGTGAGTAAATTACAAAGACAATTTTAAAATGGAGACTAAAGCAACAACTTGGCACGTAGGATGGAAGGACAAATAAAATTAATCTATATGACCACTGACTTAAAGTAAATAACAACTACCTAACTTTTGGATTTCATCCGCAAATATTGTTTTTGTTGGCACATTTTACACGAATAGATGGAGAAGTTCTCTTCTTGAGCTACCATGCTTCCCAGCACGCGCCCGAATATTTCATGTTGTTTTATGACTCTATCAACCAATTTGCATCACTATAGATCCATCATAGTTTGCAACAGTGTACTCATGTTTTGATCCGTTGGAATCTGGATTTAAAATGGCGACGACCGAGCTCAATGTAGATGAGAGAATAGATCTTCACTGTCAAAGGCAGATCCTATAATAGCTTTCGAATGAAGAGATCATTGGAATGATGCTCGGGAAAGCCAATAATGTGTTTGCATATGAACACAAGCTGAAACAAAAAAAAGCGCGGCTTTCATGTAACTAAATACTCATGGGTAGAATCTTCAAGGTGGCTGGTATGTACACATAGATACAACACAACAAACTAGGAATAGATCAGACATGTGCTCCTGAGCTGGACAGAATTATGCATGTAAATGGAAATAAATATCTGCTAAGAGTGAATAGATCGGGAATGGACAATTACACATATGCAGAATAATATTACATAGTCGATGGTAATTGAGACGCATTTAGACAGAGGGCGGGCACAAAGGAGCATACAACTACTCAGAACGATCATAGAGTTTACAGAAAAACTCTGCAGAATTCTCAAGGCATCATAGTATGCGAATCCACGGATGCCTTCAAAGATTTTGAAGTGACTTCCACTAAAAACTGTATCAATAATAATATATCTATGAAATCTAAATTTATGAGATTGCATAGATCGAGGCACTAAATCATTTGAACTGCCCCGCAATCAAAATTAAAAATCCATCAAATTTCTTCGCTCTGATACCAAATAATAACCACACACTAGGTTTGCACAGAAAATATTATTCACGGAATAATAATTCACCTTCTATATTCATTCAGGTTTGTATTAAAGAATATATAGAATAACTTGTTCCTATAATTTAGGAAACAAGTATAACCACTAACTCCATCAAACCTATTTACGTGGGTGAGTACAACCTACTTAACCACTACACAAGCCAACAAATATTAGTTGTTTATAAAACAACTAATTACAATAGTAATTTCTTTTACATTTCCCTAATTAATAATACACAAACTATATTATAATGTGAAGAACTAATCAAGATATTCCTAACACTATCTACGTGTATGGAGGTGAATTCCACGGTCACGAGACTCCTAGGACTATGGCAAGTGTGTGGATGTCACGTTCACATAATGTTGCTCCTATAAAACAAAAAAGGGAAAGGCTAGCCGCTTTTTTCCTCAAGATCGTCCTAAGACGAGAGAGGAGAGCATACACGGTTTCACATTCGGGATAAACAAACAACGATGCAAAACACACAAGAAAGACAATGCAAGATAATTAAATTAAACGGTAAAGATTTTGTGATTGGGTGTTCAAGAGGAGGCCCTACAAAACAAAGATTAGTAATTTGATTTATAAACCAAAATATCTTGGACCGATCATCCAACAAAACAAAGGGTTAGTAGTTTTAGACTGTTTTTTATCTTTGGTAAGCGTAGGAAGCTACACACAAATTGTTAGTAGTTTGGAGCCAGAATAATATAACTCAATGTGTAGTTAAAATGAAAATATTTAGAAAAATTAAAACCATGAGTAAAGTATCCTATAAACTGCTAAATTAATGTTTTCGTTGCATAGGATATTAGGAGTGAAATATTGTGGTATACACAAGATGTTATTTTTGTGCGTATTTGACAAGCAACACAAACACTGTAATAGCATACTAGTGGAATTGTGCGGTATACACAGGTTTTCAGTTTTTGTGTATGTGACAAACAATGCAAATAGCGTAATAGGATACTGATAGTCAAAATTTGTGGTATACACAGGCTATCACATTTGTGTGTATGTGACAAACGACGCAAACAATGTAATGGGAAATTGATAGTCAAAATATGTGGTATACACAGGCTGCCACGTTTGTGTGTATGTGACAAATGACGCAAACAGCGTAATAAGATACTAGTAGTCAAAATCAATGGTATACACAGGCTATCATGTTTGTGCACGTACCTGACAAATGACACAAACACCGTGTAATAGGATACTGGTAGTTTAAAATATGTAGTATACACAAGTTGCACATATTGTGTGTATGTGAAAAATGATGCAAACACTATAATAGGATACCGGTAGACAAAATCTATGTGGTATATACAGGATGTCACATGTTGTGTACGTATGTGACAAAGTGACACAAACACTGTAATAGGATACTGATAGTCAAAAATCTATGTTATACACATGTTGTCACATTTGTGTCGTATGTGACAAACGACATAAACAATGTAATAGGATACTAGTAGTCAAAATATGTGGGTATACACAGGTTGTACGATTGTCATGTGACAAACAATTAATAGGATTGTGCAAAATATGTGACAAACGTTTGTACGTATGTGACAAACGACAGTAAATAATAATAGATCATTACTGGTAGTCAAAATTTGTGGTATACACAGGGTTGTCACGTTTGTGCAAATGTGACAAACGACGAAAACAACATAATAGGATATTAGTAGTCAAAATTTGTGGTATACACAGGTCACATTTGTGCGTATGTGATAAACGACGCAAACACCATAATAGGATACTAGTAGTCAAAATCTGTGATATAAACAGGTTGTTGCATTTGTATGTATGTGACAAACGATGCAAACACTGTAATAGGATACCGGTAGTCAAAATATGTGGTATACAAAGGTTGTCACGTTTAAGCATATGTGACAAACGACACAAACAACGTAATAGGATACTGGTAGTCAAAATGTGTTAGTATACACAGGTTGTCACGTTTGTGCATATGTGATAAATGACGCAAACAACATAATAGGATACTAGTAGTCAAAATTAATGGTATACGCAGGTTATTCTATTTCTGCGTATGTGAAAAATGACTCAAACAACACAATAGAATACTGATAGTAAAAATCTATGGTATACACAAGGTGTTGCGTATGTGTGTATGTGACAAATGATGCAAACACTGTAATAGGATACTTGGTAGTCAAAATATGTGGTATACACAAGTTGTCACGTTTGTGTATATGTGACAAACGACGTAAACAGCGTAATAGGATACTGGTAGTCAAAATTTGTGGTATACACAGGTTGTCACGTTTGTGTGTATGTGACAAATGACGCAAACAACGTAATAGGATACTGTAGTCAAAATATTCGATATACACAGGTTGTCACATTTGTGCGTATGTGACAAATGAAGCAAACAACGTAATAGGATACTTGTAGTTAAAATATGTGGTATACATGGTTTTCACCTTGGCGCGTCTATGAAAAATGACATAAACAATGTAATAGGATATGTGTCAAAATCTATGGTACAGAGGGTATCACATTTTTCCTTATGTAAAAAACACAATAATAGGATACTAGTAGTCAAAATATGTGGTATACATAGGGTGTCATGATTGTGCATATGTGACAAATGACATAATCAACGTAATAGGATACTGGTAGTAAAAAAATATGATATACACAGGTTGTCACATTTATGTGTATGTTGATAGACAATGCAATCACCAAAAAATGATATTGATAGTAAACAAAATATTTGTGTATACACAGAACTCTCACGTTTGCGCGTATGTGACAAACGACACAAATAACTATAATAGGATACTGGTAGCCAAAATTCTGTGGTATACATAGGTTGTTACATTTTTTATATGTTACAAATGATGCAAACAATATCATAGGATACTCGTAGTAAGACATGTAAGGTAATACACAGGATGTCACATTTGTGCGTATGTGACAAACGATGCAAACACTGTAATAGGATACTAGTATTCAAAATATTTGGTATACATCGAGTATCATATTTATGCATAAGTGATAAACGACGTAAACACTATAATAGGATACTGGTAGTCAAAATATGTGGTATACATACGGGTTGTCATGCATTTGTGTGTATGTGAAAAATGACACAAAACATCGTAATATGATACTAGCTAGTCAAAATATCTTGTATACACAGAGGTTGTCATGTTTATGTGTATGTGAAGAATGTCAAAAACACCATAATAGGATACGGGTAGTCAAAATATACGGTACACATAGGATGTCATGTTTGTGTGTATGTGATAAATAAAACAAACAATGTAATAGGATAGTGGTAGTCAAAATTT
The DNA here is from genome assembly GCA_019776745.2 of Taxus chinensis. Lineage (NCBI taxonomy): Eukaryota > Viridiplantae > Streptophyta > Pinopsida > Cupressales > Taxaceae > Taxus > Taxus chinensis. Next base: position 112,636,335 of record CM034151.1, read on the forward strand.
GTCTTTATACACATGCTATCACGTTTGTGCATATGTAACGAATGACGACAAAAATGCTATAATAGGATAATGGTAGTCAAATTTTTTTGGTATACATAGGTTGTCATGTTTGTGTCGTATATGATAAAAAAGGATGCATTTTTGTTCTGGAGCATTTGGTATCTTACCAAAATCCATATATTTTTCACTTTTTTTATATAGAGTGGAAATGATGGGAGGATTATTGCAGGGGTCTTTTCCAGCCACATTCTTAGGCCAATTTTGGCATTGCATAGTGAAAAATGTATCCTTTTAATGCTCAGTTGTTTCATGAGGATTTTAACATTAGTAACAAGTTGGTTCATCTACTTATAAGGTACCCCCTTTTTAAAGGTGTCTTGTTTTATATTTCTCGTTTATGGTAGCCATGTCTTATGTTCTTGTTTAAAAAATGCATGTTTCAACCCATCAAATTAATCTGGCATATGGGTTAATAACTTAACATCTAGACCTAGGTGTCACGAATTTCCCATTATTGAAGTGAAAACAAGTATATTGACTTCTAGAAATGCACAATTCTTTCACATAATTCTATATTCTCCCTGAAGTAGGTCCTTCAACTGCTATAGGTTTACCCCCAACAATTATTTAGTGCTTAGCATTTTATTTTAATGACAGACAAGTATATTTTTATAGAAACACAAAATTCCTACACATAATTCTATATGCCTCCTCAAGCAGATTGTTTAACATGTAAATAGAGTCTTCTATGTCGTCAAGCAAATCCTTTAATTGCATGTTGGATAAGTTTAAAATTATCCTTAGATTTTTATCGTCTTATTACTTGCTTAAATATGATAATACTATCCATTACTTGTTTTTGTATGACAATTCAAAAGCTATTAAAGACACAAGGTTTTCAGAGTCCATAATCTTTACGCAGGAAATTTTATAACAAATAAATAAATACGTCACACACGATTGCTTTATAAAACAAAAAAACAAAAAAATGTCTATCTATGAACCATTTTAAAATCTAAAAAACACAGCCTCTAGCAGTTTCATTCACTTGAATAATTTTTTTTAGTTCTATGAATTGTCCACCAATTCTCGCCCAACGGACCTTCTCATGGATTCTCGTCAATTATCCCACAATCAATCTTCACAAAAAATAGGTGCAGAGTTTTGGTGCTTAAACTTTTTGTTGTTTAATCGATATAATGGGGCAAACGAAAACCAAAGAGATGCATCACCACCATTTCATGTCCTTTCCTCATCTGTTTTCTTCCTTCGTATCTAGCCTTGGGTTCTACCTTGGAAACCAACATGAGTCGTTGACAGGATCGCGTGACTGGGTTGTGATGACTAGATGACACGGAGGTTGATGTGGGTCCCATAGATGGGCGTTGCATGTATGACATTAGTGTACGGACATACTTATGGTGTTTTTTATGGGGGTCATGTGATCTTGTCGCCAAGGTAGACGGCTACACCATCATAGGGCTTACGTAAATTAATATTTACTTGCAAGTCAAAGGCCTCTCTTAAATAGTCATGTCATCTGCAGTATAATTACCACTATATATGTCTAGAAAAGCACTTTCCAAGGGCGTTGCTATTTCCATTATGACAGACAAATCCAGTTGGTAACCCTAAAACGCACACGTGAATGGTGGAGATTAATTGAAGGTTGTTGATACGGGCTAGATGTGGACAGTCAAGATGAGATGAAATACTGACAGGCTATCAAAAGGCACTCGGGTTTCTACCTATGTAACGCCTTCAGCGTAACAATGGATCTATTCTAACAGAAGGACTCAATTGAATTTTATGTTTCCACTTGAAGAACATCGATGCCTCCTCTCAAATCATAACATTCTTATAAGAATAAAATGCTAAATCAATCAAAATGTAAAGTCGGTGCCATGAGATCTGCAATGATGCAGACAATAGAATGTACAACCCCATGGGTTCCATGGTTTTGAATGGTAGCCCTGAGCTTCCCATGAAAATGTTAGGAAAGAATTCGATATTGATACAAGTTTGGAAGAAATGAAATCAGTTAAGCTTGGCATTTCCGACATGATAGTCCTGAAGTTTTTACATGTTTGGGTATCGTTCTTTAGGATAAACTAGTTGCAGTATTTTTAGAGCCATTCCCTCAATAGCCCATTTCTGATGAGTAGTTATACTTTTTTACTCATCTTTTATGAGCTCAAATGGTCCACCTAGTACTGCATTGCATTAACTGATACTGATAAGGGTAAACGCAGCTTAATTGAAACCAGCAAAATGAACCATAAAATTATCGTTGATAAATAGAACGAAGTCCACTGGTGTCAGATTTCTGCAGGCAAATTGATCTCATATTTTTCAGGCCATGTTTGAAGTTTGAAGCAGATCTCCTTGATAACAAAACAGAGAAAAGTAATGATTTATCGAGAAGAAACTGTTAGAAGTGATTCTTTTTATACACTAGTAAAGCTTGATATGATGACATGCATGCGTATTGCATACAAGTTGTGGAACTCTCTTGATAATACAGCGTGCACTTGCAGCTTCCGAAGTTAGATAGTTTTACTTGAACTCGTGAAAATGAGGCACACATGAATAGAAGTGAACCAGAGAAGTTGTGGAGCTATTGATTGCCAAAAATGTAGACAACAATCTGTTGAAGTACCCCAGTTACGGCTTCAGAGGGCCACTAATTTATGCTTTCAAATTTGGCGTAATATGTATTGCACAGGCTAAAAGCCTCTCCGGTCAATGAATATGGCCTTCTTGTGATGGCCATTGAGCAAGTATATGAAAAGCTATTTCTATGAGTTTTGCTTTATACCATTATAAGCCGATAATTGGCAAAACTTTCAGCTCGATTAGGCATTCGGGCCAATGCAATAAACAAGAAGTTGGATTTTAGTTTGTTTTTTACTATACTTTTATTCCTTCTCGCCTGTTATACATCCATTTTCAGTCCTCTCTAACTGGTTGTTATCTAGTGATGTTCATCAGTTTACAAGTCATTTAATACAGTTGCACATCCATACAAGATGATTATGTTCTAAATTAATAATCTCTTTGAATATATGTGAGAAAATTCTGGGAATTTTCTTTCAAGATCGCCATCTCTTTTTTTAGTACAGGTAGTGTCACAGTTGCCATTTGTAATAAAATTCAACTTAACTTAGACAATTCTTAGCTTAATTTGTAAAATATATCTGAACCCTAAGAATGTAATACTAAAATTCAACAACTTTCTTAGGAAAAAAAGAATCACATAAGCTATTTACAATAATATTTGACCTCGACAACATTTCTCTTTCGATGTTGAGTTGAACTTGTCTCCCACACATCAAAATTGCAATCAAGATATGAAGCAATCTTTTTCATTTGTAAACAAATTAACCACATTATATGAAGCTGGCATGGATTACTACCAGCTCAGATATTTTAAATATATCGAGATATATCAATTTTGAGGGTGCCTATCTTGGATTTGTCACATAGTTTCTCCCTTTGAATGGTTCCATGTTGATTAGTGACCCCGTCACTTCTTCGGCAAATTTTTGCTGATTACTGATAAATGGCTTCAATCTCGTTGCATCACTGCATTGGTGGGCTCAAAAAAATCTTTTCAGAGAGAAGAGACAAGCTTCAATCTCCACCACATGCCCAAGATATCATGACTTTTCAATCACCTTCTCCAAGCAAGAAGAAAAACAGTCCTGTGACAGTCAGATGGACGTCAAATCTGCCAATTTTTTACATTTTCAGTGAACTACAAGATTACACTCACTCCCCCCCCCCCCCCCCCGCACTCTTGTCTATAATGTAGGTTATGGCTCTCGGCAGAATCGATTCCTTTCACTGTGCATGGGATGCACATTGTAGATCCCAAGTAATTATATGGTTTTATTCATTACAATTTCTTCCAAATAACACGCGCGCATATATATATATATGAAGGGATCAGTTTGCTATGAAATTGCAGCTTAATATGAATCAGAAGACAATAATGACCTGCGACCTATCAAAAAACAAGTTTCCCCGATTGATGGAAAAAGAAGCCATAGCACACTTCAACGTTCATTAATCCTCTCAAGCTATGACTACAAGTTCCTGGTTTTCCGATTGCAAAAAGCATATGCCATTGCTACTTACCAGATTGGATGAGCTCTGGTCGTAGGAGCACAACTTCAACGATGTTACTGGATGAAATGATTCTCATGAAGTTCTTCGCAGAAAATCGAGCATAGTTAATCATATAATCATTCGTCGCAGCTGAAGTAGTAGGCCTAAAAAAGAATCAATGAAAATGTTTTTGGGAGGACAAGAAAGACAATAGCTTAAAAGCATCATCATACGATAAGACTGCGACTAGAATAATAAGTTTGTTATTCACTATTATTTCTCATGACACATGAATATTTAACCTTCTTACAGAATAATTCACAACAGCATCATTCGCCTATGTAGAAAATATGTCTCCATACCTGCACACAGTACGAAACAGCTTCTGCATACACCAAGCAATAAGTTGTATGATAAGACTTGCCATAAAATAAACAAGCTAGTGCATCTGTGCATATCAATAAAGATAGGGCACTGAGTCAGATCATCGCCCATGGACATTACAGTCTCTGCTTTGGACCGCCCATGGACATTACAGTCTCTGCTTCGGACAGGAGAAAACAAAGCAAAATATAATAACCCAAATTTTTGTAGATAGCTCATAGACATTATTTTCACAATTCTTCACAATGACATGATGCAGAATACAAGAACTCCATCTGCCATCAGAATAAACTAGAGGCACATTGAATTCAGAACTTTCTACAACTCGCTAGAGTAAAACATGAATAAAATTTCTAACATTATATTCAATCTAAATATTATCTCCTGAGTTGGATGCATTGTACTGTCCATTGCAAACAAGCTCTGAGTGAAAGAGATGGTCATCTATTTTGTTGAAACCATATCCTTGCCAAAAGGCTAGAACACGACAAGAAGTTCTTCCAACCTATTATGTTGAAGCTGGGTCCACAGATACACTAAATTACTCCTCATACTTAGTTGCTGTCAAGCTCCAAGTCGGCCAAATGGCTCTCTCTTGAAAAAACAATGTCCTTCCCAAAAGCCTTCGGCAAGTTCTTCCGACCTATTCTATTGAAGCGGTGCCCACAGATCCACTGTACTGCTCATCGCCCTTCATTGCTTTCAAACTCTGTGTCAACCAAATAGCCGTCTCTCTTGATGAAACAATATCCTTTCCAAAAGGCTTGAGCACAACAGCAAGCTCTTCCAACCTATTCTGTTGAAGAAGCTGTGCTGACAGCTCTAACAGACCTTCAAGAGCATCTGCCCTTTGACGATAAGATCGCACATCAAGTCTCTTTATTTGATAATCATCATCTCTGCGGGGAACATTCTGTGAATGCTGTGACATAGAATGACTGGAGACATTAGAAACAGAATAAAGATTCTTTCCTTCCATGGGATCCCTTTTCGTATCTAGAAATGAATTGGGCACATCCATCTCTACAGCCTCTACAATCTTTTGATCTCCACCAACCCTATAGGTGCTGTGCCTAATGACGTGTATAACATCATTGAAGGTAGGTTGCATATTTACAGGCAACTTTTCATTGATCTGAATGGTTCCTTTCTCCTCGGTTCTGTATTCATCTTCAGTTTCTTGATATGACCTTGGCAACTTATCGTGACTTGTAGAAGTTGAGCAAGTACCAGAATCAGAATATTGTCTGCTTAGACATGACGAGCATGACTCATTGTCTCTTTCACTGGCACATCGAGAGAAGCTGTGAAATTCTTTGTGGTTCTCTGATTTTGTTCCGGAAACTTCCTTGACTGGAAATTTGTCATGATCCAGTGGTCTGGATTCACAAGAAGACGAAGTAGACAGTTTGAATTCTGGCATTAAATCCAACCTTGGAGCATTTACAGATACATCAGGTGATTGATCATCTCCCATCGCATGCATTCGATCTTGCTTATGGGATGACATAGATGATGGTTCCCTTGCTGGTGTTACACAATCACCATTGCCTGCACAGGTTTCCCGTTCAGTCTGAGTAGACAAGTTGTCAGACAGCATCCGTACATCCGGAAATGATTTTCCATTCTCGGTAATGAAAACCGCACAAGATTTTTCATTTTGAGCTTCATGAACATTGCCTGCACAGGTTTCCCGTTCAGTCTGAGTAGACAAGTTGTCAGACAGCATTCGTACATCAGGAAATGATTTTCCATTCTCGGTAACGAAAACCACACAAGATTGTTCATTTTGAGCTTCATGAACATGTTGATTGGTCATTTGACCATTATTGGAAGACAGTGTGCCAGATATCTCCTCCATATCAAAAATTCCAGTAGCCTTTTGGACAGTGGAAGAAGGGCGAGATTGTAATTGAAAATTTGTAATCTCAGAAGGTCTCAGACTATGTTTCTGCATACCTTGCTCAAGGACATCAGGATGTACTTTCACATTCCTGGTTGAACAAACTGCGCGACCTTTTGCATTATTTTGTCCATGCACAGATTGGTTAGTTTCTCGCCCTTCCATGGTAGATGTGATCCCAGCTACCTCTTCCTGTAAATCAGAAATTCCCAGAGAGTTCTTAACGGTAGAAGAAGGGCAAGATTGGGATAAGAAATCTGTAATCTCAGAAGGCCTTACATTATCTTTCCGCATGTCCTTTGATACATATCCTTGAGCATAATGAGCGACAACTGAATTTGCACGAGTATCTAGTGGGCGAGATTGTCTGTATGACATCCAAGTCTCAGGCTGTAGTTTGCTTTCTTCCCTTGCTGGATGGGGGGGATCTGTATTTCGTTGTGTAGAAAGGACTGTTTGAGCCGTTGAGTTGTGCCCCATAGAAGAAAGTCGTTTCAAAATCTTCTTTGATACAGCAATGGAGTCATTTTCTTCTACTTGTCCTAGAATATCTTCCGATGTCCTTACTGAACCAGGAACTTCTTTGTTCGCAACACCCCAATATTCCTTGACAACATTTTGCATTTGAGGAGATTGTGCATGGAGTTTTTCTTCTGTTTGCATATGTTCCCCAACTGATTTTACTATTGTAGGCTCAGAAACAAATTGGAGTTTTTCAGTGGCAAGTTTAGGAAATGGGGAACATGGTATTCCTTGACCTTCACCGCCAACATTTTCTTTTGTTGTTGCAATGAAAACATCATTATATGATAACCTTGGTACATCAGGTTGGCCATTTTCACTGCAAACTGGAGGATATAATTCTATAGTTTCTGTCTGAGTTTTTACACAATGACTTATATCGGCAATTGTAGAGAGAGCAGAATTGGTTGAACTATTAGACATCGTTTGAGATTCAAGAAAATGCAGAGACATTTCTTTTCTTGGTTTCCCAGAGACATCACCAGAGGTCGTTTGATGTAGATCAGGGATATCATGAAAAAATGTTGTGGTAGATGCAGGATAAGACTCCCTCGACATTACTTGGTTTTCAGATATATGCGGATCAGTTTCTGCTCTTCTGCACATCAAGTTTTCCTTGGAAAATGACCTTTGAACAGATGCAGCCTGAGAATTTGTCTTCTGATAATCAGAATTTTCACAGGTAACTCCAGTGCTAACAAACGTATCAATGCGCTTTGACATTCCCTGAGACCCAAGAGAACGAAAGTTTTCTTCTGGATCTTGTCGCACAGTTGTGTCCGCGGATAGCAACTCTTGAACATTTGGAACTTCAAAATCTAAATTCGGAGCTTGTGGATGCAATTCTCTAGAAACCGTTTTAGGTTTAGGATTTGGTACATGAATTTTTGCTTCCGTACAGATGTCATCTTTGTCAGATACCTTAATTTCAAACACTGGACGAGATCTCCGAGCATTTCGTGGGGATGAACTCCTGACAGGGCCCAAGGGTTTTGAAGGGATTGAAAGTGATGACCTTCGATGTGCCGTAGAAGAGAGCGGAGGGCGTAGCTTTGTGTTTCCAGCAATTTCTCTATCTTGTACAGCCTGTTCCAAAAGCCCTGCTGCTTCGTGTCCAGGTTTACTCCTCGGGGAGGATTCCATGATAGGCACCTGTACCAAAAGTCAGAAAGGAGGCACACGTTAAATTAAATGGCAAAAATTAACTTCAAAAAATACTTTTAAGAGGCATTTGTGAAGCCTTTACTTTAGAAAGATTAAATACTACTAACAGCTCACCACATGCTTTGGAGGAGGTGTTGGCTGGGTCCTCTTAGTGGAATCTGAACTTGTTTTTGGTGGAGTCCCAATTTTATCTGAGAAGTCCTTTGGAATAGAAGTGGCAACAGCTCGGTTTATACGGTTGCCTCTCAATGGAGAGGAGTTTGGTGTAACTCTTGCTTCCTCTTTTAAATTCACTAATGGATGTTTCTCTGGTTTAAGTTGTTTCCCCTCATATTTATGCCCGTTTTCTCTCTGTGCCAGCTGTAACAGTTTAGTCTCATTTTCTTTTGATGTTTGATTTTCCAAACTGGTGAATGCCCATGATGGGTCATCAGTCTCCTTGCATTCAATCACAACATCACTGTGAATTGCATCTCCATTATTTCCTTCACATTCATAGGCAATGTTTGGACTGTTTTTTCCGTTTGAACTGACACTATACCTGTCACTGTTAGAATAGGCACAAGTAGGACTTTCCTCTATGTTTTCCCGAACACGATGTGCCGTCCAAATTGGTTTATCGGGAGAAGTACAAGCTATGAATCCAGATTCCGCACGACATTGAGCAACATAAAGCTGAAGATGAGGATGCCTCAAGATTTCAGCTGCCTACATGCACTACCAAGATCAGTTGGAATTGTATTATGTTTCAAAATTTTGAAAAAATGATTGTTAGATTTACAAGGCATACACCTTTTCCTGGAATTATGGAGCTTACCGTGGGTCTATGTTCTGGATTTTTTCTGAGCATGCTTTTAATAAGACCTTTTCTGCATGCATTGCACGTCCATCATTAAAAGGCTATTAAAACTTATTATAATAAGTATGCTCACCAGAATTGAGAAACTCGTAGAATTGAGAAACTTTAAGATTTATGTAGTGCACCTAAAATAGCAGTTTCAATGTATTCACTACTCGGTACTCATCCAAACTATCTAACTTGAAGGGAAACATCTTGCATCAAGATTTCCACGGAATTGAGAAACTCATAGAACATTTACTCAAAGATTTCTGTAGTGCATCTAAAATAATAATTTCAATGTACTCAATACCCATCCAACCTATCCAACTTGAAAGATAACATCTAGCACCAAGATTTCCATTTTCAACGCTATTTGACATGAACTCTGGTAGTTACTTCGATTATGTATCTTAAACTTTAAAACATTTAGTTAAATTTTTGAGGTGCAAACACACTTCTAACATATCTGCAAAACAGCAACTAGTTTAGTAGTTATGTTTAGATTTATAAATTAACTGCAACTTTTTAAAATCGATTCATGGCAGACAAGTATATATACTGGATGTATAATCACTATACCATGGATACATATAAAACACTTAACTAATAGCATGTCACTACATCCGTATCAGATATGAGGACAGTTTGAGAATAGACAACCTTACATCCTTGTTTGAGGAAAGATTGGTCAAAACAGCAAATCTTCTGGTGAAGATCCAGAGCAGAAGATCCAAAATCAAAAGGGTAATAGATTCTAGGCAAAACTGTTAGGGCTGCTCTTGGGGTGGCTTTGTTCACTCTGGTTGTAGCTTTGGGTCCCCCATAGACTGCTTGGTCTCGTTGACGTAATTGAAATCATTCATTCATTAATAACTCGTTCGCTTTTGGTACGGGTTCGAGTACAGCAAATCAGGTTTGCTGGTATGGTAATTTTTTTAAACCTCAGTCACAGCTTGGGTACTGCTGTATAGAAAATAATATAAAAACACAATTTAAATATTATGGCCTAATAAAGAGGAATTGACCACATAGTATCATAGTATAAACAAAATGACCATAGAAACACTACTCATAATTTGATAATGCTAACTGAATGCCAAATGTCGTGATAAATATTTGTTATTAAATGAAAATTAGTATTCACCATCATAGATTCGTATTGCTCTCAATCAAGCGCATTAGCATCAACATCTACATCGTTATAACATTATATTTTTAAAAAAATAAAGCAAAATATAAAACAGCCAGAACCTGTGGGATCTGCCCCATCTTGTACTGGTCTGGTTTGAAGAAACCAGGCGCACCTGGATTGTCGTGGAAATACCCAAAACAAATCCGCAAGTGAATCGCACATGGACCCATATTGGGGGTACAAACCAAACCAGTACCATAGACTATAGCTCCTAAATGACAAACCCCCATTTATATTCGACTAATAGCTCTGAAATGAAGAACCCAGGCACACCCGGGTTGTTCTAGATGTACCCAAAATGAATCTGCAGATGAATCATGCCTGGACCCTACGTTGCCAGGATACGGATACGAGTATTCGTTTGGATACGGATACAATACGCGGATACGTCAATTTTAAAAAACCCTTGGATACAATACGTCTTGGATACGTCCGTACATATATATTAAAATATATATATATATTTATGTACATCTACTCATTTTACTCATTTTTTAGTCCATAAAAAACTGAAATAGTAATACAAAACTTGAATCAATGTTCAAAACATTCAATATACTTAAGACTTTGCATTTTTATTGATCATGTGGCTGCCATACATATGATATACGAATATCATGTTTACATGAATACGAACAAAACTTGAAATTTGAAAAATATACTAGTAACTAGATCCATGTTCAAATTTTCAAAACAAACAACATACTTAAGATTTTACATTTCATTGTTCATGTGGCTGCCATACATATGCTATAGGAATACAAACAAATCTAGAATATATCATCTAGATTTTCCTCAAAATCAAGTTCATGTGTGCCACTTGCGCTAGCTCCACTCTCATTAACTCCACTCTCCGCTCCTTGCGAACTCCCTTGAGCGTCATCTTCGCCATCAAATAATGAAAGTTGGGCAAGCGTGGCTACAGAGGCATCCAAGTCTGTGGTCTCTGGATTAAGATCCCAAAGTTTGTGAGGCCCTTTAGCATACTCCTCAGACTTGTGTGACAAGAGGCGCAAATTGGACTGCACATATACCAAATCCTCATCTTTTTGTGGGGGAGAGGGTGTATTATTTTATTCATTTAGTGTTTAGGGTTCGGTTTTAGGGAGTAGAAAAGTCAAACATTAAGAAAAAATGAAATAGAACTAAAAAAAAACGTATATAATGCTGGATACGTGCCTGATACGTACGGGGTACGTCAGGGTGTACGTCTATACGTATCCATGACGTACCCTGTACGTATCAAACACGTCAGGATACGTCACGGATACGTCTGTACGTATCCATGACGTACCCCGTACGTGTCAAAGACGTATCCGCTAAGTATCCATATCGGATACATATCCAAGGGGATTCGGGGGGGGGTTTGGAATATCCGTGCAACGTAGCCTGGACCTGTACGGGCATACAAACCGGACCTATACTAGGTGGGGGAGGTGGGCCGATTTGGTAATGTAGCCTAATAACTTTTAATTGACAAACTCCCATTTATTATTGACTAATAGCTCTTAAATGCATAGTTACCAGATCTGCACAAAATCTGGCTGGATCCGAATTTTTCAGGTGGCCCGGATAAATTTGGTCCAGGTAGGCCCTGTTTTTTCCCAAAAAAAAAAATCTATTTTTTATTTTGCAATAAAAAAGACATCCAACACCGTTTAATATTATTTGATAATAAATATATTAACATTTTATATTACATTATTAATATTTTATTTTATATTCGTCATTTTTTCATATTTATAAATTATGCTCATATATAATATGGATATATATATTCCACATCGAATATTTCTGAACTATTTCAAGAGTTCCGGAATTTCGAATATTTTTCCTCTCACAAATGAATCCGGATTTCCAACCATGATAAATATGCTTAAATAACAAACTCGCTGTATTTTCAAGACCAAATAAAGTTCAGAAAAAATGGCCAGTCAAAGCCCTAGAATATTCCTATTAATTTATAAAGCCCATCTATATATTGAAAATTTTGAAATTTTTTGCTTCTGATTATTGTTGTATTAAATTTTATTTTTACTATTTACTGCATCACACAAGGTATAAAAGTAACGAGTATACAGTTGGATCAAGGCATTTAATGAATATATAAGTAATTTTCAATCTTTTTGAATTCTTCTAAATTTCCCAGTGATATTCAACACTGTACAGCTCTTTTAGTGTTAACAAGATGTTTTTAATACTCTTGTGTGCTGGGATCATTCTCATAAGAAGAAAGCCAGTGGACCATATAATGCCAGGGGATAGCAAATCTTGTTGCAAGGGAAACCAATTTCAAAGAAGGCAAAGTTGAACACCAAATATACTCCATAGAGCGTTGTTAAATTGACAACTCCAGAATTGAGTATTATCGTCAGAATGAAAACGTACCAGTATTTTCTAGACTAAAGCTCAATCACATTCCCAAATTGGCAAATGAACGTGTGGAGAGGAATCAATATGTGTTATCTTAGCTTTATGAATTTGCTTCCATACACGACCTTTTCACCGAAAGGAAAAGAGTATAGGCGTTCGAGTGTGTTCACATTGGCTGGCTATTCGAGCTATTTTCCAAACCAGCTTGGTGTTAGCCCATGCTCACACTCACATAGGAGGTTAGCTTGAACTATGCCCATATTTTAGTGATTGTTCATGCAACAAATTCTTGTTGCATGAAACAAACCTTTCTCAGCTATAAATCTGGAGATTTCCATTGTATTAGTAACACAGCATACATGAATATGAGAGATTCGTACTTGTACAATATTTGTTCTGTGTATGTGCAAGATTACCTGTTGTAATCTGTTGTGTGAAATGGGTGTGGCTGTGGTAATGGACATGGTGGAGGCCCGGAGAGATCCTGCTGAATGAGAGCATTTAGCTCTCCGACATGGTATCAGAGCTCTTTTACCTGCGACACTTAACTTTCCAAACACTACGGATCCAGCTCCTAGCTAGAAACAAACATAACTTGTTTATTCCCGATCTCGACATTGAAGACAGGCGAGGCAAGCTCACAATCCCGACAAGTCGGATGAGGATCTTCTCGGCAATAAGTTGGCTCGAATACCCCTCATTACAGATCCAACATAAATATCAAGCTACTCTCCTGCAAGCATGTAGCGGCAGCTTCGTTCTTTCCTCCTGACTGGTGTCGCTTCATGACTCTTACACCGCATGGACCTTCACTCAGGTAACTCTTTTCAAACTCGATCGAGGCCCGAGTTCTACATCGAGCTTAAGCTTGAAAAAAGTGTTCGTCGATCAACCCTGGGGCATGTGGAACGTTAGACCCCATTCCACTAGTTGCTTTGCATCAAGATCGTTCATACTATGAAGAGACACTTGCTAGGGTCAAACTTGGTCGGGTCTCAACCATCTCAACTTAGCCTTAGGAATTCAAACCTCAACTCAATCCCTCTACTGTGAAAAATGGTGATTAAATGGAGCTAACTATTTTGCTCAAGAGTAGATTATTTTACAAGAACGGTAGTGCATTCCTGAACACATAGTCCCGAGTGTGTATTATCCCCTTTAATGGGAGAAAATTTTAAAAAGAGAGAATTCAAAACTATGAAGGGGGAGATCCTACAATTTATAAAGAGACAGAAAACTATAAAGGGGGAGAAACTGAATTTAGAAGAGACAGAAAACTATAAATGGGGAGAAAATTTTATAAAAGAAAGATGAAAACTAGGGAAGGAATAGAAAATTTGTATTTTCATAGGAGCACAAATTACCTTAACCCTTTATTATCTCCTGAGCATTTTGAAAAGTGACGGAATTTGGGCAAGCAGGGGTGATAATTTTGAAGCAATATGAAGAGTGAATCGGTTTATTGGGAGCAACTGTATAAGGGAGGGCTGACCTTTTTATTACAGCAGCTAAAGGAGAGAGTGTTAAATTTACAAATTTTAAGTGGGGGCTAAAAAAATTTTGAAGGAGATAGCCAAATTTTTACGGGCCACATAAAATTTTAGGCCCAATTTTTTCATGAAAAAATTTTTGTGGCATACTTATCCACTCTCATGTGTCAAAGGCTGGAGGGTAAAGCCAGATCTAACAAGTGGTCAAACCCCCTCACATATATACCGACTCTTACTTTTGTGTTTTGCTATGGATTCTTTGCTAACTCTACAGGAAGAAATCAAGAAACTGAAAAAGCAGAATTTTTTTCTGTACTTGGTCATCCTTTGCAAGGATGATCTTATACAGTCTCTACAGCAAAAAATTGGTAATTTGCGGCATCCTAACCAAGTGGACCTCAAAACCCCTACTCCTAGTCCACTTGCGGTACCTGAGCCTACTCCCTTTGATGCTCCTATTATTGCAAATTCTAATGTTGTTTGTTGCTCCTATTCCTGATTCCAATGTGCATCCACTTGTTGCGCCTTTTGACTGTGACCTAATAGATCCTAAGCAACTCATTGTCCATGTTGCTCCTATTGTTGCAGTTATAGCGAACCACATTTCCGCTCCTCCTGTTGATTTGTCTGGCTCTTTTAAGAAGCGCACTTCTGTCTGTAGATCTCACACACTTTGTTCCTTGATTTATCTTGGCAGGGGGTGTTGGTAGACATCTTCAAGGCATTCTTGCTCCAATCTAGAGTATAAATTGGACGTCACGCCATGTCATTGGTTATATAGCAGGTAAAAAATCTTTTATGAGATTACTTAATGACAAAACTCTTATTTTTTTTCACTCCACTCTTCGTGAGGATATTGATCTACGCAAGCAAACATGAGCAACCTGAGATTTTTAATGTCAACCCTGATCATCCTGGCACACCATCAGATGTTTCCTCACGTGCATCACTCAACTTTGCACCGAATCATATGCAGGTATTCTCATCCACCATTTGTATTCATCCGGAATGGATTTTTGATCACTTGTGGAGGAAAAGTAAGCATTCATTGAGAGGGCACTACATGCATGGCTCATCCAATATTCAACTTCTCACTCCACTCCCTACTCTTTATGTCTTTTGTAGCTCCCTTGTTAATTGAGCCCTAATTTTTGCAATTGTAGAGCAACTCTCTTGCTTTCAGATGGCGTCCTTTAGAGAATGACAACTTCATAGATATTTTCTGTTACTTGGTGAAGAATTTTTTTGGGATAAATTTGTAGTCACTCTAAGTCTAAAAAGCCATGGAGTTCTTCATGCGGTGGTTGTCTTTTTGGGCACTTTTATCTACTTCAGATGTCTGACTCTCCCATTGCCACCAAGGCCATCTTCTTGAGAGGTATATTTCATCATTATCTTTGACACTTTTCAAGCATGATGACAGTCTCCTTCAGTATTGTATTAGAGCTAATTTTTGTAGCTAGTTTGGTGGAGCACACTAGCAACTTGTCAGTGTTCGAGTTGTTGGTTTTGTCCACTCATTTAGATTTGTAGCATCACTCCACCCATTCAGCAGTATGGGGAGGTATGGTGCTAATCTTGCTTTGGGTGTTGTGTCCATTGCCTTGGCGATTGTTTATGGTATTCGGCACACCGCATCTTCTAGCAATAGATCGAATTGAGTTTGGTGAACTCTTGCACCGTAATGAATCCAGACCATGAGTCCAAAATGAGTTTAAGTGAATGCATGTCTAACAAACATTTCTTCTAATTAGCAAAACTTCAACGCTTAAGAAGAGCATTGATTTTGGACTTGGCAGTGTTTGGAAGAATGGTGTCCCCAACACCTGTCAACTCTTCAGAAGTTTCAGACCACATGTTTTCATCAAATCTCTTGTGACTTTCAAGTCCACTTGTGCACTTGTGTATGATAGTGCACCTACTTCAACATTGTGTTGAGTTTTTGAGTCATGTTTCTTGGGACGCCTTACAGCATGAGATAGCTCTCTCCACTTTTGTTGTTGTATTACTAGCTTTTGGGAACCTTGTGGTAATACATTTCATCCATGGTAACTCTTTTTCCCAATTCTTTTGATCAATGTTTTTTCCAAGTGAGCCTTGTACAATGTACCAATTTCTATATGAGTTGGCAATTACAACGATTCGTCGTCCATTTACTCCGGTAAGATGGACTAGTTACCAGAGAGACACTTAGATTTCATTGTGTATTTGTTCATGGTACCTGATCAAGGCTAGCTGTCAATACCCATTAGTCTCTTCACTTCCTCTTTTCTCACTCCCCATTTTGTGCGTATGGGAGGGTGTTAGAGTTTGTGTATTCACATTGGCTGCTGGTCCAAGCTATTTCTGAACCAGCTTGGTGTTAGCCATGTTCACACCCACACAGGTAAGCTTGAATTAGGTAGTGGTTAATTATTTGTTGGAGTAATAACTAGGTGTGTGCACATACAATTTGAATGGTGTACAAATTTATATTGTTCCCATATTTTTGTGATTGTTCATGCAACAAATTCTTGTTACATGAAACAAACCTTTCCCAGCTTTAAATCTGGGGACTCCCATTGTATTAGTAACGCAACATACATGAATATGAGACTCTTACTTGTGCAATATTTGATCTATGTATGTGCATGATTAAGTGTTGTAATCTGCTGTGTGAAATGGATGTGGCTGTGGTAATGGACATGCTGGAGAGATCCTGCTGAATGAGAGTATTGAGCTCTCTGACAATAGGATGCTTAACCAGGCATGTTCTTGATTTGAAGCGGTAAGCCTGATGTTTAGTTGCTGACGGTGTAGTAAGAGACAGTTCAAGCTCATCGCATCCACTGTGATACTAGACCAAGTAATATTTTTCTTTTGAATGATTTTGCAGATAAAATTGCACACTTTGGCCTTTCAACCCAATCTCCTGTTATGTCTTCGCTATCCTGTTCCACTTGTGTGCTAAGAACTGTTTGTTATCATGCTCCTTAGAGATAGCCCATGAACAATATGATAAGTGCAAGGAAGGAAAAGCTTGTTATTTGGGCAAGTAAAAGATTTGAAGTAAATGAATAATTCAGTTATTGATCCAATATTGAAATCCATCTTGTTGCTTAGACGACATCTGTTCCAAATTTGTGTGCAGCATGAAGCAGACCAACTTGAGCATTGTTGTCAAAAAGTAAATTTAGCTGA
This sequence comes from Taxus chinensis, assembly GCA_019776745.2. Classification (NCBI taxonomy): domain Eukaryota; kingdom Viridiplantae; phylum Streptophyta; class Pinopsida; order Cupressales; family Taxaceae; genus Taxus; species Taxus chinensis. The sequence goes on from CM034151.1 coordinate 112,653,494, forward strand.
AGGCATTAGCATATCATTTATGAGTTTGCAAACTTAAATGTTGTAAGTTTTTAAAAGATGTTTTTTGTAAGAATAATAATCATACTGAAGTTTAATTCTTGAGAGTACTTATATAGTAATAGTTATAACTTATTATATTTGGATATTTCTCATTACGTTTAATTATTAAGAGCACTTATATGGTAATAGTAATTATATTTGGAGATTTCTGGATCATCCTACAGAAATTATTTCATAACAAAAAATAGTAATTTAATTGAAATTTAATTTTTAGAGTAATTATATAGTAATAGCAAAATTGTAGGCAAAACATGAATCTACATGATCACTTCAAGTATAATATTACAGCTTATAAATTTATGGAAACATATATTTTAAAATACTCTACATGATTATTTTCAAATATAACTTGGGAACATGACCTAAAACAGTTGAAAACTAAAAGTCTAATATTATAATAGCAAGCCAATCTTTGTTACTAATAACAATGAAATCAGAACACCTATCATTGCCACCAGGTGGCCTTTGTTTTCAGTCAAGAGAAAATTAATTTGAATGACAAACAGGGTAACTACTGTATACAATTATTTGTTTTCTTTGTTGTTGATGTTTGACAATTTATAATAAAAGTGAGAAAAGATTTGAATAGATAAGAAAATATTTGAATAGGTATGTCATTATTATTTCATTAAATATATGACTAAATAGAACTCGTTCTTTTTTAAATTACATAACATGTACCCCCAATCTCTTGAGACTGTCTTCAGGTATTTGTTTTCCTCATAGAGTACAGATGGCAGATATTGCCTACGGGCAGGACAGATACCCCTTTTTGGTTCTATGCTCATACGACATTAACATCTTTAAAGCAGTCAACCTGTAAGCCTTGCTGGTCTACCGAAGTACAGTCTCTTTTGGAATTATTTGGCATCTCTATCAACCACTACCCGGCTATCGGATCCTGCCGAATGTTCCCCCTTATCTCTTCCTTTCAAATATGAAATTCAATTCTGTTATCAATAATGATATTTAGAGGAGATTTATATAGGTTTTCCAGATCAGCCAGCTAGTCCTCAGCTCAGTATTTGATTCAAGCACTTCCACCAGATTAGATGGTCTCATTATTCTAACTACCAAATTCCAGCAATAAGATGGATTTCAATATTCTAAGCAACAAGATGGTCTTATTATTCCAGCAATAAGATGGTCTCATTATTCCAATCAGTTGTGGGTTTGCTCTTGTCAACTCGGTTGAAACTATCAATCATCTTTCCGAGGAGTATCAAATTTGCAATCTCTGCCCATTATAACAGATGGAGACAAATGAGAACTTATCTTTAGGCACCCAACTTACAATCAGCGGGAGGTGTCCAATCCTTACAAAAAATCAAATGGATATCGATTTACCTTTTCACTGTGCAGGCACCCTGATCATAGATGCTTGCCTTTGTACATTAGAGAGTGCATTGCTCATTTCAGATCTCTCCAAAAACAATCAATCTCATTACCTTCATCTTGTTACAAGTATTGATAGAAGAAAACTTCTGGTGGCTACTACTTTTGTTGTCAACTTATCAATCTTTACTACTTGATCATCGACCTAGGTTTAACTAGAACTCAAAGGAGGACTTGATTCACTCAGGAAGAATTAGATACAGGGCTCCATCTCACAGACATATCCCAAGCTAATTAAGATTTAAAGCTTCCACAATCCATAATAATTGTGAAAAATATTTCTAGATAATATTGTGTACAAAGAAAAGAGTCATCGACGCTCGGGTCTCTCTGGATACCCATCATCAGGATGAGAGTTTGAGATCCCTCCATGGTGGATGTTAGGAGTGATTCCTCTCAAGCCACCACCTCAGCTCATTATGATGCTACCAAAGACTTCTCGGCAAAGCTCTATTATCCAAAACCATAAAAGGAACGATAACCAAATCGTACCAAGCCAAGAACTCAGATGCTAATCAAACACCACGATCAATAAGATGAAAGCAATTCGCCAAAATAACTTTACATAAACCTTTGCAAACAAATGAGCAGCAATATCATATATTATTATGGAACTCAATGAAATACAACGAGAATGGGCCTTGCTTATATAGGCAAAGAATAACAATTTAAGAACCAGTAAAGGTCGTAGATCAAGCCATAAATCACGGAAAGAACTAGTCATCAAATAACTAGTCAAGACCATAAATTTAGGAAAGAACTAGAAATCAAGGATCTAGTCAATACCATAGATCAAAGAAATAACTATACCTAACTAGATAATATCCCCCTAATATTTAAATAAATAAATAAAAATATTCACACACATAAGTGGGTGAGGATAGATACAATAAAGGTAAATAAAGTACCTAGGTGAACATGAGCTAAGGTAAATACCTACTCTAACAAACCATTCACCAAAAGACGTTAGTGGGAAAGTTTTTAGATTTAACTTTAAAGTCCACTATTAGTATTGTCAACTCAAATGATCCTCTCTCCTTATAGACTGCTACCAGTAATGTGCAGGTTGTTATCTCTCTCAGTTCTTCTCTAATTCCATTGCATTATTCCTTATTATAGTCATTGGTGAAAATTAATATAATTTCAATTTTTACTATCCAAGCTTTGGGTTTCCAAACTATGATTTTTCAATAAAATGTCAAATCTAAAACATAAGCATTGATACATTCCAAAATACATCAGATATGCAGTATTTATTTCACATGTTACAGGCCTAAATCATAATATTTAAAGTGGCTTTAATTTCGGATCTATAAAAGACTGACGCAACAAATAGGGTGGATGAAGAAGAAGAATAGCAGTCCATCTAGTAAACCAAGAAAAAAAACCCTAAAAAAAAGACACTTACAAGGAGGAAGAGTAAATGGTAGGTAAGGGGCCAAAAGATGAACGATTAATCTTGCTTATCAGTCCTGCCATATCCTGAACGTCCAAATAAAAGCCAGCATTAGAGAAATCTGCAAGTAATGTTTTTATTAGCAAGAAAATGCACTGCCACAAGCTAGATTAAGTGTAAACGGAAGCAAAGAAAGAACTAGTTATCATTCACATACAGAAATCAGCAGAATCAGTTCATTGGTCTAACTCTAAACTTAAACCCAGAATATATTTGCTCAGAACAAACAAGAAATAACCGTCTTATAGCTTACATAAGCATGGCCTGTACATCTTATAAACTGTGAGATGCATTTCCAGATATGGGCAGATACTGACATATGACAAAGGCCTTAAATATTATGAAAGTGTTTTCAAAGGCTTCGAATTTTAAATTTAATAAAATTTACATCAAACTTTTAGCTCTGCAATTTGGAAACCAGTCAAAAGGTATTAAAAAAGAAACAGTTAGGTCGTTACTTAAAGAATGTCCTCTTAGAAAACTTGAAAATAGTTTTACACTGGGTCATATCTAGGGAGCTCAAACGGGCAGTACATGCCATTAGCTATATCAGAGTATAACAGGTTTGCTCCATGCAACTACAATTTTAGTAATCTAAGCCCATATGTGGATCTCCTGATAATTAAAAGCTCTAAAATTTAAGATTCACACACTTCTAAGTTCTTAGTAACACGGACAAGACACTGTTTGGGGTTTCTTATTTGACCTTGATATACATTACTGGATAATTTAGGTATTGCATAGATTCTAGAGTTTCAAACTTCTTATAGTGCTTGTTCATCTATCACTTCATTGCTGTATTAAATGCAAGGAGTTACAAAAGAGGAGCTCAAGAGGCGATTCACAGAACTCGGGAACTACCTTAAGGTGAAATCAGAATTGATCAACTAGCTAAAAATCTGGGTTTCTTTAAAAAAGACACAATGCAAACAGCTTTAAAACACGTTTTTAGTAGACAGCAGTCATAAAACTGTATCTCCTAGCTTGTAAACTTGGATCTCAAGGACTTTTCTTAAAATTGGAAGCTTGGAAGATTCAGTTTCCAACGAGAACAGAAAAAATTTTAACAATTCAGTGGTTTTATTGATTGTCCCGTATAAGCTGCTGTCCATATTTTCACTTTTTTATATTATGCAGAGACTGCAAGGCATGTCCAACACTTAGCAAGGCACTACAACATGGGAGGGGAAGTGAGATTCTGCTGCAACATTTAATATCTTAAATTTTACCAACATCTCATTAAACAGAACTATCTCCTATCCACAACAGCTTTACGATGTATTGCTTGTTTAATCATGAAAAAGTTTCATTTCAGGGAACTTTCTTTGTCATTTACTGATGAAAATTCACTTCTATTTTGAGCAGCGCTTTTACTATTAAATATCCATTTCTTTCTACTACTAGATAGCTGTTGAATGATTTAATAGATAAATGTCATTGGGCAATCTTCATTTTCTTTTATGTTCTTTGAAAAAATAATAATTTAATTTCTGAATGTGTATATGACGCTTTTTGGGTTGGGGATTTTATTCAAATCTACTGTAGTCTCGTGATTGCAGGTTTGGTGAGAATGATAGTGAAAGAGAGCTGATTGTCCCCGCAAAGATCAAATATTATAGAAATAAACCACACCCTGTTGTGGACTACTGATAGTTTATTTTGAAGTTCTATTTACTAGCTTTTGATGAGGAGTCTTAACAGAATTTCAGATTTTCTCATTCCATATGGTGTCTATTGTCTATTGGTGAAAATTTATAGCAGGTAGGAGTTAAAGTTTGGCTATTCAGAATCATTCACTCCCTTTCCTGGCAACTTTACATTGACTTGTGGAATAATTCAATTCGCTTAGAAGTAGGGAAATAAATAGAACACACTTCAGTGGAAAGTTAACCAACAGGTATTCTTAGTTGCTGGTTGCATCAATTGGCATCAAAGCAATAAAAGATGGCCCAGATGTGAGTACAGCTGAATTAGGGGAAGAAGAGGCAGGAAATATGTAGGGAACAGAAGGATTGTTGAAGAGGATTTTGAAATTTTCCTTAGAACGTTAAAATCCATAGAGTTCAGATTGCAACAACAAGAATAGACTGGGAACAAGAGATTCTAGGAGCTCATATGCTGGTGCTACAAACCCTATTGAGACACTAAATGAGGTTGTGTCAACACAAGGAACTAAGGTGAGAGAAATAATTTAGAATTGAAAGGAGAGCTGAACCCAGATTTGTTCATAATTTAAACAAAATATATTGAGAGGATATTTTGACATGGAAAACATTGAAGAGGGTGATCCCAGGAAGGGAATTTGCAGTAAAGGCAGACATCGTGTGCTGCTTTATGATGAGTAACCTCCAAAAAGATAGGAAGAGATAATAACAAAGAAAAAATAATGCTAAGGCCAAAGATGTTGAAGCATTTAAGGAAAGTTTTTGTGCTTCAATGCCATCAAGGAATATTTTACCAATTTTTATTGTTTCTGCAAGAATATATAGAAATTAACAATGATGCAGGAGAGTCCCTATAAAAATGACTTGATCTTGCATGTTTGAGATCATTATGTGGCCTTGTAGAGGTGAGACCCTTTGGAGAACATTTAGTAAAGTTTGAAATAAGGGCAATGATGGAAATCATCTTATGATGAGCATCTCAGGGATCATTTGATAGTCTCATGACCAAAACAACTTGCAGAGGTCATAACTTTGTCGTACGACTCAAAACTGAGAGTAGTTTTCTTTCAAATCACATAATTTTTCAGAAGGAATACAATAGTGATATTAAAATCTATTTTGAGAGGTCACCCCAGCCAATGATCATGTTAAATAACATTTTTGGAGGTCAATTGTGGTCACTTGGATGAGTGAACATGCTGATGAGAAATTTTGGGTTCCTTGTCACCCAATCGATTGACCATGCTGAAGAGTCACATGTTAGTGACCATGTTGAAGAGCATTTTTGGGTTGTCATTTATTGTCTCGGGCGAATGACCCTGTTGAATGGCATTTTAGAGTTCCTTGTGGTCACCCAGGCAGGTGACCATGTCGAGCGCCTAGGAGTTAGAATATTGCCACATGTAGTGGTGATGGCCATGCCACATGAGATTCCTTGTTGACCTTCCACATGACATCTTATACACACTTTGGCAACTTAATTTCCAGCTGCATAGGCATGTCGCACATCACATGTTCATACTTGTGACATGCCAAAATATCAAATTGGACACGTACCTAAGTTTTGATCCAAAAATGGAATCTGAAAAAACATCATAAATCAATTGATTGAGATAATAAACTTAAACTTTTTTGTTTGTGAGACTGAAGAAGACATGCTTTTAACCTCTCTAAAACGAAATTAGACAAGGCAAAGACACAAAGTCGGGCAATAACAAAAGAACAAGCACATAGGGGTTGAGGGATGATTAAGACACCATTGATGACTTTGTCATGGGTGGCAGGTTTGTCTCGAGAAGAACTCACATGTCAGGTTTGGCTCAAGAAGAACTTAAATGTAACATTCAGCTTGTTAGGAACCCATACAATATGGGGCAGGACCACCCAAATGAGTTTGACCACATCTGAACTTGCACCATATGGGACAAAATAGAAAACCAAGCAACCAAAGGGAAGTTGAATCATTTTCTCTTCCATCTTTTCTTGTGAGAAGCATTTTTAATCCTTTTTACAACTTATTTGTTCATCCCTTACCAAAAATATACCCACTTGAGGGCATATAAGGTGTTGCAAAGGAATTCCAAGGGACTTTTGATGAGTTCTTGTGATGGGAGATGACTTCATAGAGAACAGCAGTCAAGAATGTTGAGAAATCCAAGTGATCCACAAGAAGCAATTCAACAGAACATTTTAGAGGTGCTAGCAAAACCTACAGTGCATTTGAAGGCTAAAACTGAGTGATTGGCTTGTAAAAACTTGCAAGATAATATTGGAAATTAGAAGGCGCAGCTTCACTCTTCTGGAGTTTTCTCACATCGGTTTTCTAAGGGATAAATCCTTGTGCTGGTTTCTCTTTTCACATATGTTTGAATCATTTGCTTGCTTACTTTCACTCCATACAACTACTTAACAATCTCAGATTCTCATGCACTTTAAAAAACATAATAATAGCATCTTCAGCTGATTACAAGCATGGTGCTTATTCATAACAGCAGATGGAAGTGCATTTATATCACATATAATAAAGAACATTGTCATGTTAATTGGGAAAGGCCGCATGTCGGAAGTAGCATAAAAGGGGAATAAAACTGACGCATAAGTATTGTAGCCATCTGTGTGAGCATGCACACAATTGCATAATGTGTATATGATTTAAATGGCAACCATAGAACTGTAGCAATCGTCAATTGATACTGATAACCTTATGTATACTGATTTTAGTAGTAGCATACGACATTGGATCAGCACATAAAGAAATGTGAAACCATGTTGATGAATAATATCGAATATCCAAGTCGCATACTGCCCAGATGGTATCAGAGTAGGTTATCCTTGAGACTTGTTCCAAGATGTTGGTAACGCAATTCAATTGTGTGTGTATTTGCTTCCATATTTGTTTATTCACAAGGAAATGTAGGCTATTTCAAAACAGCAAATTCAAATGTTGAATAAAGCACTGAGAAAAATGGTTCAGCCCTTGGAAACAAAAAATCAATAGTCGCAAGACACATTGGCAAGCCATGGATGTTTCATGGAGAAGTTGCAACACAGTCCTTTGCAAAGAAAAAGAGATGTTGGCAATATTCCAAAAAGATGGTGTCAGTGTTGCAACAAGAGTCCTTAGCAACAAAAAAAAGATGTTACCAATATTCCAAGAAGATGGTGTAGGTGTCAAGAGGAAAGAAGAGTCTATCATACAAAGAAAATCAACTGTACCAAGGATGCACAAAGCATTGCTGAATGCATAACAAGCACTCCGCCATATGCTGTTTCCTCCAAAGAAACTTTGAATGAGAATTCTGGCAGTTTTGAGAAGCACACTAAGGGAATGAGCTCTAGGTTCTTTTGTTCAAAATGGGTTATGACGCAAAAGATCTTGGCAAGATTGGCCAAAGAATAACAAATCCCATAGAGGTTGAGGAAAGGCCTCAATATGTAGAATTAGGTTACTTTGGTACCAAACAAGAAGTTCAAGAGTGCTCCAAGACAGCTTAAACAAAGCAACCTCGCAAAGACAAGGAGACCAAACCACTTTCTCAACAAAAACAGATCAAGCAAGGTAATGGAGTCATTACTTTTGTGAAATATAATGAAGAAATGAAGTCTCCCAAAAGCGTAACCTTTCTAATGAAGAGGAAGGTAGCACTGCGCCTCCTCAAAAAGCCAAAGTAGATTCCAAAGAAGGGCAGCATCTCCATAAAGGAAGAGGATGTGGGATACCACTTAAAAATGCACAAAATATTGAAAATTTGCAGCCAAATAAAATACTGATTTTTGCAGATTTTTACAGTTAGGGCAGCGAACTAAAGAAAACTTAATATCTCCCAAAATATCCACCGAATTACTTGAAAATTTAAAGAGAGCTTGATATTATTATAAAGGACATAGAAAACTGTTTTTGGGATTTTACAGAAATTAAAATGCTGCCAGAAAAATTAAAGTGTGTCCTAGACAGCTGGAAAACTTCTAAAATTCGTAACTCTCCAAATACAAGAGCAAAAATTATGAGACTTTGGAAATAACATTAACAAATATAGGAAATGATATTTCAACCTTCAGATCTGAAAATGGCCAACTGGAAAACCCTCCAAATAAAGGTTGCAAGTCGCCTAGCTTGGAAAAGGGTTGGAAATTGATGAAGATGCCTTCAAAGTGATGTTGAGCCCTGCCCAAATGGCTGCCGTAAATCTGATCTGAAAGCCCTCTGATTATCTTCCCCAAATGCCCCCAAAACCCTCAAAATCCTTCCTCTGAAACCTCTGATAATATCTCTGTAACACAGCCCTGAAAGTGGCTCCAAAATGACAGCTAGGGTAGATCTCTCACTACCGAAGAATGCCCTGCTAGCTAGGGATGGGTCTCTCACCACCGAAGCTAGGGTCCCTGTGGGATTTCACTCCACAAGCTGTAGATGCGCAAACAACAGTTGCACGTGAAGGTAAATAAAATGTATGCAAAAGTGTTTTTCCTTTCTCCCAGCTCCTTATATACTTCTCCATGGCAAAAGAGCCCCAATAACCCTAGACGCATTTCATTCCATGGAGGGGCCAATAAAATAAAAGTAACTAAAGTTACTTTTTCCTTTTTAAGTCGCCATGGTCCAAAAGTGACCCCCAAATGCAAAACTTGGATATTAGAACCACGTGGCCCCTTCCCAATAGCTCCCAGCGTCCACAGCCCCTTGGGTATGACCACGGTTTGGACTCGACTTGGCCCTTAGGCCTTTGGCATAGGAAAGGGGACATTACAGTCCTCCCTTCCCAAATTTTGCTTGTCCTCAAGCAAATGCAAATTAGGATGCTGCAAAATCTGCTCTCCCTCCCAAGTAGCATCCTCAAGTGGCAGTCCCTTCCATCGCACCAAATACTCGGTGATTACTCTGCTCCTGAGCCCCCTCTGTCTCTCTTCAATAATGGATTCTGGTTCCAACACCAACTTCCCCTCCTCATCTAGTGGCGGTAACTCTGTAGATGGTACAATATGTTGTCCGAGTGCCTTCTTAAGGCATGAAACATGGAAGATATTATGTATCTTACTGTGCTCTGGTAGCTCTAGCTCATATGCAACTGCCCCAACTCGACGAACTACCCGGTACGGACCATAAAACCATGGTTTCAATTTCTCTGCACCCTTCTGCTTCAGTGAGGACTGCCTATATGGCTGTAAACGTAGGAATACTAGATCCCCAACCTCAAAAGACCTCTCTATCCTGTGCCGATCTGCATATACCTTCTGTTGATTTTGTGCCTTCTGAAGATTCTCTCTGAGAGCCTTCAGAATATCCTGGTTCTCCTGTAACCAATCTCGAGCTTTGGGAGCTCGGCTATCTGGTAATACCAAATCCACAAATGTCCTGGCGTCGTACCCATACAAGGCTCGGAAAGGAGTCATACCTATGCTCATCTGGTAGGTGGTATTGTAGCAATACTCACCCATGTGTAACCATTTAATCCATGCCCGTTGATGTCCTGTCACATAACTCCGCAAGTAGCCCTCTATCCACTTATTGACTATCTCTGTCTGCCCATCTGTCTGTGGGTGGTAGCTAGTGCTAGGAGTCAACTCCGTACCTACTAGTATGAAGATCTCCTGCCAAAAGGTGCTCATGAAGATCTTGTCCCTGTCACTGACAATATTTTTAGGCAACCCATGTAGCCTAAAAATACCGGTATAGAAGATCCGGGCCACATCCACTGCCTCGTGCCCCTTGGGTAGGGAAAAGAAATGAGCATACTTAGTTAACCGATCAACTACAACATAAATGCAGCTATGCCCATGCACCAAGGGAAGCCCTGTGATAAAGTCCATAGATATGCTTTCCCATTTCTGTTCGGGAATGGGGAGAGGCTGAAGTAATCCTGCTGGAAAAGAATGCTCGGATTTGGTTTGCTGGCAAACCATACACTCTCTGACATGATTAAGGACATCGTCCTTCATCCCCTTCCATGCAAATCTCTCCCTGATGAACCTGTATGTTTTGAAATACCCAGGATGTCCAGCTAGTGGTGTATCATGTACTGCTCGAAGGATCTTCTCCTTCATTTTGGATCCTGGTACAAGGAAAATCCTATCCTTGTAGAAAATGAGATCATCCACTACTCTGTATCGGTCGTCCTGTATAATACCATCCATGATCTCACATGCAAACTGATTTTTGGAATACTCAACAAGTATATGAGCCTTCCAATCCGCTGAAATCTCAGACATAGAACTAAGCATAGAAGTGAGGTAAGGCCTCCTAGATAAAGCGTCAGCAACAATATTATTCTTACCTCTAGTGTACTCTATGTCAAAGTCATATGTTTGTACCTTGTTCACCCATCTTTGTTGGCAATCGTTGAGCTCCTTCTGTCCCAAGAAGAACCTCAAACTGTTGTGATCCGTATGAACCACGAATTTGCTGCCCACAAGGTACTGTCTGAATTTGGCCAAAGCATGCATAATGGCCAACATCTCCTTGTCGTAAATTGAATACCCTCTCTCCACGGGTTTCAATTTCTGACTCTCATAGGTGATGGGATGCCTATCCTGCATGAGAACTGCCCCAACACCCTCTCCTGATGCATCACACTCTAGAATGAATGGGCGGGAGAAATCTGGTAATGCGAGGATGGGACACGAACTCATCACCTCCTTGAGGTGATCAAAAACCTGTTGTGTTGCGTCTGACCAAGCAAAAGCCCCCTTCTTGGTCAAATCAGTCAATGGAGCAGTCAACCGAGAGAAATTCTTCACGAACCTCCGGTAGTATGTGCACAACCCCACGAATCCTCTCAAATGTGTCAATGTCCTAGGTGGCGGCCAATCCAGAATTGCCCGTATCTTCTCTCTATCCACCTTCACTGTACCCCCACCAATTACATATCCCAAGTATAGAAGTTTGGTCATGCCGAACTCACACTTAGAGGCTTTCGCATATAACGAATTAGCTTCTAATATCCCCAATATCTCACCCAGGTGCCTGATATGGTCCTCCCAAGTCCTGTTGTAGACTAAAATATCATCAAAGAAAACCAATACAAACTTCTGCAAGTGGTGGTTGAACACATGATTCATGCAAGACTGGAATGTAGCTGGAGCATTAGACAATCCGAAAGGCATCACCAAGAACTCAAAGTGACCGTAATGGCATCTGAAAGTTGTCTTATGCACATCCTGCTCCCTGACTTTGATCTGATGATATCCAGAATGCAAATCTATTTTTGAAAAATAGATTGCACCATGTAGCTCATCCAACAACTCATCAATGCGTGGTACGGGATACTTGTTCTTTATTGTCTTCTTATTCAAGGCATGGTAGTCCATACACATCCGCAGGGTCCCATCCTTCTTCTTCACCAATACCACCGAAGAAGCAAAAGGGCTGGAACTCGGTCTAATATGCCCCATATCAATGAGCTCCTGTATAGTCTTCTCGATCTCATCCTTAAACCATTTGGGGTGACGGTAAGGAGAAGTAACCACCGGTCTAGCATCCTCGAGCTCAATCACATGCTCAAATCCCCTATCTGGAGGTATGCCTGGAGGTATGTCACCAAAAACTGCACTATGTCTGTCCAATAAGCCCTGTATATCCACATGATACTCCTGTTGTCCATCCTCTGATTTCTTGGTCGAAACCAAACAATGTACTGCCCAATCCACCCCGTTGTGCCTATAGATCCTCTCGATCCTCTTGGCCGTAACAACTCGGGGTGCCTCTGAAGATAAGCCCCTCAAGATCACATTCCTCCCTTCGGACTTAAACTTCAGCTCCATCGTCTGGAAGTTAGTCTGAAACTCACCAAGGGAATGGAGCCACTGTACCCCAAGCACTATGTTGGTCTCTCCAATACCAACAATATAGAAATCATTGGTAACTGTATAGTTACCCATCGTGATGCTCAATTGGGGAACCCGTCGTGTGCATCTCATAGAATCTCCATTGGCTACAACCACGTTGAAGCCCTCAAATTCCTCTGTCTGTAACCCTCGCCTCTCAACCAATGAGGCATCAATAAAGTTGTGGGTTGCCCCACTATCAATGAGTACCACTACTCGTTGTCCCTGCAAAACTCCCCTAACTCTGAATGCCTTGTACCTCGGGGTACTAGACAAGGTGGCGATAGTCTCCTGGGGAAAAGTCTCACTATCCTGCTCAACACCCGCACTATCTAATGCCTCATCATCATCATCCTCTAATCCATGTGTGTCCAACTCCTCATCACCATCACTCTCCTCAAAGACCTCTATGAATTGGGCCCTCCCTCTACCCTTGCAATCATGTCCTGGAACCCAAGGTGTGCGGAAATCGAAACATAGTTTCTTTCACCTCAATTCCTCCTGTCCTCTCTAGATCCGAATGGTCTCCAGGTTGTATCTTTCCTAGGTGGAGGTACCTTCGGCTGCGAACCCTCGGTTCTAGAAGGGAAACCCTTAGGCTGCACTCGAGGTGGAAACCTCGACTTAGGAGTGGATAACTCCAAGTCACGAGCTCTCCTAATAGCCTCATGCAAAGAAGAAGGCTCAAATGCCTTCACAAATCCAGTGAGAGCGTCTGTCAAACCTGTTGTGAATAGGGAAATCAACCTCATCTCTGTAACATCAGGTACCATGACCGATAGTCTCTGAAAATCTGTGATATACTGATCCAAGGAACCGGTCTGCCTCAAATGAGTCAACTCTCTAAAATACCTGTCGGGGTCCCTCTTATCAAATCTGCTCACTAGCCTCTTTGTGAACTCTGCATAAGTCGTGATGTATATGTGTCCCTGTGTAATCAACCCATGATGCCACCAATCATGAGCGTCTCCCTCTAGATGTAAGATTGCAAACTTAATTGCATCTTCCTCACGCATAGGATTCAAGTCGAAGTATGTCTTCAACTTCTGGACCCAAGACTGTGCAGTACACTTCTTAGAACTGTCGAAGTGTGGAACATAAATCTGTCCCAACCTCCTTTGCATCTCTGGTACCTGTACCTGGTAATCTCTCCTAGGCCTGCTGCCAATCTTCATTTTGCAATATTCCTGGAATGGCATGTTGTCACGAAAGCCATCACTTAAGGTCTGGTACCTTTCCCAACAAGACTCCTCATCTACAATATCCCCTGGCTTCCGTACCTGTGAAACTTTCGGATCCTTCAAGAAAGAAGGTTCGTGAAACCCCAAAGGCCTGGTAGAAGAATGGGGGGACCGCTGCCCTGAATGTCCACCCTCACCTCTTTGACCATGTTGTCCCCTATTGCTATTTTCTCCTCTTTCCGCATGAGTATCAATCTTGTCCTGTGCTAATCTCTCAGTGAGCTGGCTCAAATAGAGATTGGTAGTCTCCTGTTGCTTTACCATGTTGGTGAACAATTGTTTCATCAGATCTACACCTATATCCTCACTGTCTCTGTCCCCCATCTTTCAATCCCAACAGGCTGGAGAAACAACTGCTCTGATACCACTGAAATATCCCTTGTGGGATACCACTTAAAAATGCACAAAATATTGAAAATTTGCAGCCAAATAAAATACTGATTTTTGCAGATTTTTACAGTTAGGGCAGCGAACTAAAGAAAATTAATATCTCCCAAAATATCCACCCGAATTACTTGAAAATTTAAAGAGAGCTTGATATTATTATAAAGGACATTAGAAAACTGTTTTTGGGATTTTACAGAAATTAAAATGCTGCCAGAAAATTACAGCGTGCCCTAGACAGCTGGAAAACTTCTAAAATTCGTAACTCTCCAAATACAAGAGCAAAAATTATGAGACTTTGGAAATAACATTAACAAATATAGGAAATGATATTTCAACCTTCAGATCTGAAAATGGCCAACTGGAAACCCTCCAAATAAAGGCTGCAAGTCGCCTAGCTTGGAAAAGGGTTGGAAATTGATGAAGATGCCTTCAAAGTGATGTTAAGCCCTGCCCAAATGGCTGCCGTAAATCTGATCTGAAAACCCTCTGATTATCTTCCCCAAATGCCCCCAAAACCCTCAAAATCCTTCCTCTGAAACCTCTGATAATATCTCTGTAACACAACCCTGAAAGCGGCTCCAAAATGACAACTAGGGTAGATCTCTCACTACCGAAGAATGCCCTGCTAGCTAGGGATGGGTCTCTCACCACCGAAGCTAGGGTCCCTGTGGGATTTCACTCCACAAGTTGTAGATGCGCAAACAACAGTTGCACGTGAAGGAAAATAAAATGTATGCAAAAGTCCTTTTCCTTTCTCTCCCAGCTCCTTATATACTTCTCCACGGCAAAAGAGCCCCAATAACCCTAGACGCATTTCATTCCATGGAGGGGCCAATAAAATAAAAGTAACTAAAGTTACTTTTTCCTTTTTAAGTCGCCATGGTCCAAAAGTGACCCCCAAATGCAAAACTTGGATATTAGAACCACGTGGCCCCTTCCCAATAGCTCCCAGCGTCCACAGCCCCTTGGGTATGACCACGGTTTGGACTCGACTTGGCCCTTAGGCCTTTGGCGTAGGAAAAAGGAGGTGAATCCATGTCAGCTCCTTCACAATGTTGTATTTGAAACTCCAAAGATCATGCAAATGCTATACTATTGTGCACGAGATTGTGCCATTAAATGAGTTAGATGGGTACGCTCAAGACAAGGGGCAAAATTCCATCTCATAATTGTAGTGGGCACAAACAAATACCTTGTGCAATCATTCACTCCTTTTGCATGGGCGTTGACTAAACAACCAACAAACTACTTTTGTGGTAAGCTTCACAAGCTAAAACTGACTAATCAACTATTCACATGCATCAACTTACACAGAACATTACGACATAGGTGCAGTAATATAGTAGGCACAAAAGAGCAACATGACACTTGCTCACTCACAAATTGCGCACCACGTTAAGACATTGATGCAAACCAAGACTTTCATGAAATAATACAAACACCTAGGCACACAACATAAGTAGGTGCAAAAGAACAATACAACACATGCGCGCTCGCAAGTTGCGCACCACACTAAGTCATTGGCACAAAAGAAAACATAGCACATATATGTTGTGCAATACCATGCAATAATCAAGACTACTTGTTGCAAGAATTAGCTTATTTTCCTACTCATATTTTTTTTGGTTACGCAAGATTGCACGTGAACCTGGAAGCTCCTACATCATACATGCCAAGTAAGAAAATGTGTGAGCTAAGTGCTAGTGCAGACATGCCAAGTGGTAGAACCACCCTTTTGACCTTTTGGTAAGGTCTTGGTGTGCCTGCGCAACAATGGGTACTTCCCACCTTCCAATTATTGGTCTCGGTTGGGAAAACCAACCTCCTCCACCAATGCCAAGTTTGTTCCTCTACAAACTTGTCCTTACTCTCTCCAAGATGACTTCCTCCATCTACACGCAGTGTCTCTTTCCTTATCTGCATCTTATTCCTTGAACAACATCTTTGCATATTATTTATAGAAAAAAATGTCCATTGCTCATCCTCTTACACACTTGTTTTTGCGCTCCATCCTCCCACCTTGCTATGCAAATTTCCCCCATTATTTTGTCTTCTCCCTTTACTAAGCTTCTTTGCACTTCTTGCGTCTCCTTTGCATAGTGTAGACACAAAATTATGCACTTTACACATAATTTAGCCCGGTCTTATACTACTATTTAGAAGGTTCTCAAATGTACAAAGTACTAATTAATCCCACCTTTTGGCCATCTTTATTTTATATTTTATTTCATTTTTCCTACGTATATCCCGAGCACCTATCAACCCATTTCGCAATTGCCTTTCTGACATTTTAGCCTTGAAATCAGGGTGCCCCAGCCTATACTAGGGTGCCTTAAGGCACTCTGGTCTCATTCCGGGCAATGCCCCGATCAATGCATAATCCTCTTTCGATTATTTCGGGGGAACTTCTAGTTATTGGTCATCCTTATCTTCTTCTCCTAGTCAACCTTGTCAGGATTAATTTATGAAATTAAGCTTGAGAGCCCTATAAATATAAAATTATAAGACCATAATAAGGGTTCTAAGTCATTGCATCTTACACACTATTATCACTCCATCTAGGGCTACATCCATTGCATCACTTACATCCACATAGTGATATGCATTCAAGGCTAGGAGATCTACATCACACACACTTCATAGGGGGGGGGGATTATCATTCTACTCCATACACACATGCTACTTACATTTTCTATAGCTACTATTGCTCACTAATTCACAAAGCATGACTAACATGAGAACACCTAGGGCACAACACACACACACACACACACACACACACACACACACACACACACACACACACACACACACACACACACACACACTAGAACTACATCTGGGTTTAAAATTTAGTGAAATGCTCAGTGATAAGACCACTAGTTTGGCGGCTGAGGTCAGTTTGACCCATTCATATGCATCTTTTATTTTTATATGGTTGGATACTTCTCCTTGCATTATAGGTCATTCTCTAGCTCATATGATGCAAATCTATCGTGAGAGACAGGGAAGGTACTCAGAAGAAATTTAATAACCATACCAGTATATCAGATTCTGAGGCATTTGTAGTGTTCCGAGCACCCAGATTACAGACCACAGCACCCTGGGGTCGCCCTTGTACACTCCCAGGCACCTGTGTCATCTTCAGAACAGTCCAGATCTACTCTTCGCATAGGGTCCCTGAGGGTTCATTTTCACTTCCAGATTCCATTCTACAGATCTGTAACACTATGCGACCATCTTTTGTTATCAACTAAGTCATTTCCTTCCTACTCTCTTGCATATCTAGAGTTTCAATTTCACTTAGAATAGCTTACTTGCATTTATTTACTTACTATCTTAGTAAATTATTTAGTGCATTTTTACCAGCAGTGTTTTAGTCCTCCTAATTATATTAACTAGGGTTAATACCCTCGATATCCCCTTAGTTCCATTCTAGTTAAAACATTTATGCATTTTTGCATTACCACACATAATCTTTTATCAAGCAGTATCAATGAAGTGCTCTCAATACACATCAACCAAATGTCTTTGGTGCACCACATATGAATAATTACAACTATGAGAAGATATTCAAAATGTCAATTTATCCATCCTTCTGAATACACTCACTAGAAACTCTTTCCAAAATACATATCAACGATGGTATTGCCAAGGTATATCATCCAAAAACACATAGCATGCATCCAAATCAGTTCCCTCCTTCTCACAAAACTCATTCTCATGAACTAAACAATACTCAACTTTGCAATTTGCTAAAATTCCCATACAACATGAACTTATCCTTCAACCAACCAAGTCACTCTATAAGAATCTATATTCTAGGTTTTTTGGGCTCAAGGGCTAAAGGTTTTTATCTTCTCCACAAACACCAAATTGTTTATGCTTCCAACAAGAAGATAAAAAGGGGTCCATCAAAAAGATATCAGACAACAATTATGTCCATGAACTGGATAATCTTCACTTTTATAGCCTCTCCAAGTGATCAAATTCACAACTTAAAACTTTTCCATCCTTTGGCTCAACCCAGTCTCATCTATAAGGATCTGGATGTGGTTTGTGCTCAAATTATAACTTTTGTATCATCTCCACAAGTGACACCGAAGTAGGTTGTGCATAGCACTATCAACCATCATTTATTGTGCCAAAAATAGTTCAAAACCTCGTCATGTGCATCAAAGATACAAATTCCCTTACTTCAAAACCATGTCGCCTCTATTGTCGTGATTCTTCTCATAAATCACCACAACATGTTTAAGATTAATACTTAAACGATCATAGCATGGTCGTAATTAATATCAACCAATCAAATTATTTCTTTTAATGGGCCCAACTCCCTTCCTACAACTTCTGCAAAATAGTTGTTTCCTACACCCTTCAACATCTTGGAAACTGTTATCTTAATGCACTCGATATCACTACCTAATCACACCAAAAACAAGTGCCACTATCCTACCTCCCCACATCGAAAACATGTGTCGTTGAATCTTGTGCCACAATCTCTCCTTGCAGTAATTTAGTTTTTCCTCTGAAACATCCTTCACTTGCAAACCACAAAAACATTTTACCTTCATCACCATATCGTGCTCATGTACCAAAAATGTTGTTTTCCACCACCGAGCTTAGCTCATAAGATCATTTATCGCACTACATTCAAGGACACTCAACTTTTAATTCACTCTTAATTCCAAATTGGTATACCTATTCCATAATAAAGGTAATCTTCACTATCGGCAACCCAATCTTATATCATGCTTCAAAAAACATCCATTGATGTCACCAAAACAGATGTTGTCTTGAAATACCAAAAAATTGCTATTACTCAGCTTGAATTGTGACCTTATAAAACTCATTTGTAAATGACTTTCATCACTAATACTCGATTAATATATCGCTAGAAATATATCTGAATATAATTTCCAAAACAACTTGTAATCATCTCAAGAAAAAGTATCCACCTGTAGCGTCGCAATCACATATTAACTCATTTTGTCGCAAATTCTGCAACCATTTCAGATCACCAGGCAAAAGTCTGCCCTTTGACCAGTCAACTATTGTATCGTGCACTCTCATCAAGTTAACTTACCATGAACCCTTTATATTGAAATGCTCCGCCTGAAAACTTTCCATGGACATCAATAAAAAATCCCAATAATAATTTACAATCAATTTTTAATTCTACTCCTTTAGACCATCTTGTCCTAAAACCTTCTTCTCTAGAAACTGCTATTTTTAGGTGTGGCCCACATATCAACATGACCTCAACCATAAATTTTATGGAAATATTGAGGAGTCCTCTATAATGTCCAATGCAGTATCCTTATAACTGCAATCTAAACTCTTTAAGTCTCTGCTCGATATCGAATGCCTTGTCAAGTGTAATGATGTGTGTATATAAACACACAATCAACTACTTACAATATTCGGCTCAACTAAATCCAGCCCATAAACAATTAAATGCATTACAAATACTAAATGCAGGTTTAGGCCCAAAGGACCAATGTCATAGTAGAATTCGATGCAACACAAGTTGGCCCAGTGAACACAATTTGAAAGGAGGTGAATCCATGTCAGCTCCTTCGGAATGTTGTATTTGAAATTCCGAAGATCACACAAATGCTATATTGTTGCGCACAAAACTGCATTGTTAAATGAGTTAGATGAGTGTTCACAAGACAAGCCACGGAAATCTATCTCACAACCATAGTAGGCACAAACAAATCACTTGCACAATCATTCATTCCTTCTGCGCAGGTGCAGACCAAAAGACCAACAAATTACTCTTGTGCAAAGTTTGGCAAGCTACAGCTGGTTAATCAACTCTTCACGCACATCAACAGACTTGTGTGGAAATTTACACCATAAGCACACTAATATGTTAAGCAAAAAAGAACAACATGACACTTGTGTGCTCGCTGGCTGCATGCCCCACCAAGACACTGGCGCAAACCAAGACTTGCACAGAATATTATAAACGCCTAGGCGCACAATAGAAGTAGGCGCAAAAGAACAATATAGCACATGCACACTCATAGGCTACACCACATTAAGACATTGATGCGAAAGAAAGCATAGCACATGCACGTTGCACAATACCATGCAAACACATTCTGTGTCTAATGAAGATTGTGCACTGCTAGACTTAGTTTATTGTCCTACTCTATCATATATTTTTGGGCTGATGCAAGATTGCACATGAACCCGGATGCTCCTGCATCATAACTCCAAAGCGATGACAGTTTTCCAATAAATGCAAAAGCATCAAGGAAGAGTTAAATGAATCTCCAAAAAGAAGAAAGCATTCCATCGTTTATTTTCAATACAGAAAAAGAGGCCATGCAACACATAAATGTTGGAAACTCTACCATGCTCATGTCATGGAATGAGTAACCTTTGTGTGCAGCCATGTGTTGGAAGAGGCAATTCATTACCGAGCATCCCAAGTAATTTAAGAAGAAAGCAAGTTGTACACAGTTACACAAGTTTCAAAGCCAGGAATAAAAAATGAACAAGGTGCAGGAAGCAAAGACACTCTTCAGATCATCATGAAGAGCAAGGCACGAAAAATAATATGCAGTCCACGAGTGTGGGCAAGAATTACCGCACTCACTGCAACATGAGTGGGAACTGGCATGCAAAATGTTGGAAACTGCATCATCGACTTGACCCAAAGAATTACAAGGGGCCATCCAAAAAGGAAGAAGCATCTAGAAACAATAGGGAAGAAGTAGTCCAAAGAACCTACAATCTAGGAGGTGGCAATAGAAGCAGCAAAGCTCTCTGAGAAAGAATCCATCAAGAAGCAGCCAATAAATGTACTCTTGTCACCATTGCAAGTTGGTAATGGTAAGGAATCATTATTGGATTCTTGGATAGAGTATTTGCAAATAAGTTGATTTAAATGTGCATGTATGAGCAGCACTCATGAAACACATTCAAATTTGCTTTATGGTTTCATCTGTTGGTAGAGGAAACTAGGGAGCTAGCTCTCCTTATATTAGCAAATAGGGACGCATTCCACTCATCAAGGTTGAGTGTGGAGCAACCATCAAGTGGGCAGCGAGAGAGATTGAGAGGATATATTATTTTCTCATTCTCATGTTCATGTGCAATTGCAGGCTATATCATTTTATCATTCTCATGTTCATGTGCAATTGCATGATTGTTCTCATCACTTGTTTTAGCATGCACATAACAAGAAAGTTAGAAGACAGACACTACAAGTTGAGCAAGCACTACAAGCAAGAACTGACTAAGCAGTCATGTAGAAATAGAGCAGGGGTAGAAAATCAAGCTAACGAGTGAAGATGTAAAAATTGGACATGCATCGTAAGTTCAACTAGGTACAAAGCCAAATGACATGTTTGACTTGGTATGAATCCACTCTATAAAGAACAAAAACATAAAGGATGGAAGTATACGTTTGATCCAACATCACAGAATTGTAGCATGCATTTTGGCATCACAATGATATGGCATATTGTTTTCCATAGATTGTAGCATAATTATGTGAACCAGATAATTGTGGTATGCACATATGAAGCTGTAATAAATATAACAATATTGAAGCAAGCATTTTCAAATGCTATACACGCAAATAAGGCATGGTTGCAGCAAGAATTTCAACCAGAGTTGCATGGATACGGATACGGTATCAGATACGGATACGGTATCAGATACAGATACGACTAGTTTTTAATGCCCCTTGATATGGATACAGTTGGATACAGCATGGTATATAATATTTAAAATACTATAATGATCTAAGACTATAAATTAAGAATATATTGATAATAATTATCAAATTTAAATAACAATATGCATTTGTGACACTAAAACAAATGATCAAGGAAGAGAGTCTCTATAACATACCTTGTTAGGCTTAGAAACACCATATCATACCTAAAAGCATGATCCCGTGCTCCCCCTATATTTGATGGACTCATCATATTCTCTTGAACCACTGTAGCTTACCCAAAAACATCAATTTTCTAACTTGTTCACTGACTGAGACTCAATTTCATTGATTTTTCATCTTTGCATTAGCACAAAAATAGACCTTGTAATTGACCTGTAGGAGCACATTTACACCATTTCTTGTCTTTGAAGAATTTTTTCATTCTAGCACCTTTACCCCTTTTGAAGTAATCCTAAATAACCTGTTGTTGCAGGCTCACAGCACCCCTGGATGCAAATCAGGCTTCTAGGTTGATCACTCAGCATCCAGTGTGATTGCACAACATGGAAACCTCTCTCCAAGTGTGGGGACTTGTGAAACTGAGAGAGGAATCTCCAGATTAGAGGCTGGTTCCTCAAACTCCTCTGATTCAGATCTATATTTTGCAAAACTACAGAGGTTCAGATCCTAATCCTACTCTAAACTGCAAGGAGACAGGGATAGAAATGCAAAAATATGAAACTAACTAAAGGTGGTGATACACCAAAGGAGGAGTGGTGAAACATTTCTGTCAAGCAAATAGACACAGACCAAAGTTTACAACATAAAACATACACAGACTGATAAGATATAATTTAGGATTTGAAATGAAGCAAATAATACAAACAGAGGACTGAAAACCATTCACAGAGCTTGCATTATCATTTCCAGTGTCAAAAACATGCATTACACCCTCAGAGAGGTAAAAGAAAACTGTTACAATCTTTGGAGAGGTCTGATCCTTGCTTCAGTCACTTGTTGGAGCTGAAAGAAGAAGTTTTTATGTCAGAATTGTTCCCCCCTTGGAAATGAGCCAAAATCTGGCTTTTACAGTGCAAGGGTCGAGCCCAGGGGACAGAAAATGTACAAAACATGGGAGCCCATCCCTCCTTGACTACAAGTGCATTAAAACGGCATGGGGGGACCTTACAAACCCATACCCTGTCATTTTGACCGGATTACAGGAGAATGCGACCCATTCTGCATTAAATCTGGTCGCTGAAATGTCACTTCTGGCCATGAACACACGTCAGAGCTGTTTCTCAATTTTCTCTCTCCATACTACACCAAAACTCAAGATTAACCCTAGAATCATGTAGAGAATTTCACAAGCTTTCCGTTGATATAAAGAACGTGCCAATCCGAGCTCTGGATCAAAAGATATGGAGATCTGAAGATCTAGGGCACAAAACAGGTGAAAACGGATTTTTAAATTTCTTCCCGCGCTCTGCCACCTGGATGACACGTGGCATGCATTGATTGGTCGCGTGATTCTCTCTCCTTTGCTTACCTGTGGGTTTTTCTTGAATTTTGACCTTTTTGATGATTTTGGGACTTTTTCCACTTTTTCCCGCGCTCCCGCCACTTGGACGACACGTGGCATGATCTTGTTGGAGGACAGGGCGCGGGGTCTTACTTCACTTTTACCCCCTTTTGGCGAACTCGGCCAAATTCTCTAACTTCTCCCTGAGCTCCGCACTTCCCTGCTCCATTGGACATGTGTCCAATTCCTATTGGCTTGGGCTGCCCCTTCAAAACTCGCCTTTTGACTTTTGGACTTTTCCCTTGTGACACATGTCATCTCCTGGTTGGTCCGCGGGTCTGCCGGCTCTTTCGCGTCCACCGCGTCTTTTTGTCCCGGATGTCCCACTTTTCCTTGTGCTGAAGTTTCTTGTTTCGGCTGAACCGGCCGGTTCATGTCCATTTGTCCCAAATGTCCCAGTGCTTCGCGGGACAAATTCTTCCGGTTCGCCCGATCCGGCCGATTCGCGTCTTTACGGCCCAAATGTCCCGAATGTTTGGTGCAAAAGTTCTCCTTTTCGGCCGATCCGGGCGGTTCACGTACTCACGGCCCAAATGTCCCAAACTGTTAGTCGATTTTCTTCTCTTTCGGCTGAACCGGCTTTCCGCGTCCCACGCGTCCTTCTGGTCCGACTGTCCCAGTGCTACAATTCCCCGTTCCGGCCGAACCGGCCGGTTCGCGTCCTTCGCGTATCTTCGTCCCACTTGTCCCTTTGCTGTTTGGGCCACCTGTAGGCTTTTCGGCCGATCCGCGCCTTGGCGTCCCAAATGTCCCACTTGTCCTTGGACAAGGACTTAGCCGATTTTCACAATTTTTTCTGGCCCAAGCTTATTTTCTGCAACTTTCTCGCATTTTCTCAGAGCTTGTTCTTTTCGACCTGGACAGGGAAGTTAGAAAAATTTCTGAAGGGACCCTAGAAACATGATTTTTTCCCTGGATCAATCAATTTGCCTGGGACTTGAGAATCCTGATGTATGTTATCAATTCAACCCTGGGGGGGTGAAATTGGATAACAATTTGGCGACTCAGCGGGGTCATCTGCCTGCTAGATGAAAAGACCAGTTGCCTGAAGCAGTCCATTGGGCATGGAGTCATCAAATATTCTGTTTAGGACCCTAACTGACTCAGAATGTGCAAGGAGGAAGATGGAATGTTACCTGATGAAAGCAAGGACTGCAAAACATCTCCATGGACAGCAAGCTGTGCCAAAGCACTTAGGGAAAACAAAGCTAACCTACAGCAAAACAATGTGCACAAGCACTTGGAGGAAAGAAAATCTAATCTAATATTTACAGAGGTAGTGAACTTCCCTCTAGAAGCAACGCTTGAGATAGATTCCATTGACTGGAATCTGCAGTTCTTCACCATCCAATGAGGCCAATTGGAAAGCATTGTTGTTCTTGCACTTTGTGACCATGTATGGGCCACTCCAAATGGCATCAAATTTTGAATGCCTTCCCGGTTTTGCTCTGTCCACATCCCATTTCAACACTAGATCTCCAACTTGAAAAGATCTATCTTTGGCCTTCCTATCAAAGGTCTTCTTGATCAAAGCTTGATCCTTTTCCATTGCTTGGGATGCCTGATTTCTGATCTCTTGCAGCTCCATCAACTCTGCATACCTCACCTCCATGGGCTCAAATTCAAGTAACTCCAGCTGCTTCATGAGTTCCAATGTTGGCAACTCAAGTGACATGGGCAAGATTGCCTCTCTTCCATAGACAAGCCTGAATGGAGAGTTACCTGTGGATCTTTTGGGAGTGATCCTATCAGCCCATAAGGCTGATTTCAGCTTGGTATGCCAAGACCTCTGATTCTCATCAAGAGTTCTCCTAATGATCCTCAACAAGTTCTTGTTTGTAGACTCGGCCTGGCCATTACCCTGAGGGTAATAGTTCGATGAAGTGCTTAGGTAAATACCGTTCTTGACAGCCCACTCAGTCACCTTGGATCCAATGAATGCCAATGCATTATCAGAGATTATTGTGGCAGGTACACCAAATCTGGTTGTTATCCCCTCATAAAAGTCTAAGATGCTAGACTCATTTGCCTCTTTGAGTGCTACTGCTTCTGTCCATTTGGTGAAGTAGTCTGTGGCTGTCAAAATCCATTTATGCCCTTGGCTTGAATTGGGATTAATGACTCCAATGAAGTCCAAACCCCATTGCATGAATGGCTGGTCAACTGAGATTGGATGCAATGGAAGGGCAGCAAGTCTTTCTTTTCCTGTGAAGAATGCACAATTCTTACACCTCTTGATCCATGCATAGCAATCACTGAAAATTTTAGGCCAATAATAACCAGCCTTCATGATTTTTAGAGCTGTCACTCTTGGTGCAAAATGGCCACCAGCTGGTCCACCATGAAACTCTTCCAACACCCTTTGAATCTGACCTGTGCTAATGCATCTCAGCAGCACTCCATTCACATCTTTCTTGAATAAAACTCCATCAACAATGGCATACGGAACAGCCTGCAACCTGAAGTGTCTCCTTTGGGTCTTGTTCATCTCTGGAGGGCATAGGCCTATACTTAGGAAGTGTATAATACCTTGGGTCCAGTAAGGAGTGGGGGAAGCATTGTTTTCTTCTTGATTGCCACTTGGCTCATGGCTGTCCTGGACTGTCAAAATAGCTTCTTCTTCGTTGCATACTTCCTTTTGCTTCCCCAAAACCAGCTGCTCACACAGCCCTTTCCCTCTTACCAGTTTGGTGATCTTGATTTCAATGTCATATTCCATGACACGGGTGATCCAACCTGCCCTTTTCTCATTCAAATCCTTGTTGAGGAGGAAGTCTTTAACTCCAGCATGTGAGACCAGCAACTGGACCTTGTTGTTTGAGATTAAATGCTTGAATTTCTTCAAGCTTCTGATTACTGCAAGCACATGCCTCTCAATAAAAGAGTACCTTACCTCACAGTCATCTAGGCTCTGGCTGAAGAAGGCAATTGGCTGCTCATCATTATCTTTGTTCTTCTGTACTAGGATGGCAGAAATAGTGTCATCACCTCCAAATGCATAGAGGATGAAATCCTTGGAGAAGTCTGGGTTGATGAGAGTTGGTGCCTGAGAGATAGCTTCTTTGATTGCTTCAAAACTCTCCTTGCCTTCTACTGTCCACTTAAAAGCCATGCTCTTCTTTAACATTTTGGTGATGGGCTTGACAAGGGCTGCAAAATCTGGGACAAACCTCCGAACAAAGTTTATCCTTCCCAAGAAACTTTGAAGAGCCTTCTTGTGACTTGGCAATGGTAGTGCTCTTATGGCTTCAACCCTCTCTGGATCAATTGCCAGTCCCTCTTTTGAGACAATATGGCCTAAAAGTTTTCCTTCATGTGCAAGAAAGATGCACTTCTTGGGGTTCAAAGACACTCCGAACTTTCTACATCTCTGAAACACTTGCCTGAGGTGAAAGAGATGGTCTGCTGCATTCTTTGAGAAGACAGTGATATCATCTAGGTATATCAGCACTATCTTGTTGATCAAGCCTTTGAATGCCATGTCCATTGCCCTTTGAAAGGTAGCACCAGCGTTGGACAGCCCAAATGGCATCTTCTTGTAAGCATATGTGCCCCATTTAGTTGTGAAGGCTGTCTTGAATTGGTCTTCTCCCTTCACCATAATCTGATTGTAGCCTGAGTATCCATCTAGTAATGAAAACCTTTCTGAACCAGCTACAACCTGCAATATTTGCTCCATGGAAGGGAGTGGGTAATGATCCTTGAGAGAGGCTCTATTCAAATCCTTGAAGTCGACACACAACCTGATCTCTCCATTCTTCTTTCTGACTGGGACTAAGTTGGCAACCCAACTTGAGTGTTTGATGGGGAAGATGATACTGGCCTCAATAAGCTTGCTTAACTCTTTTCTCATGAGAGGCTCAATATGGGGATTCACTGGCCTTTGCTTTTGCCTGACAGGCTTGGATTTCTGGATCCAGCTCAATAGTATGTTGTGCCAACTCTGGGTTGAAACCTCTTAGATCTTTGTAAGTCCAAGCAAAAACATCTGGGAATTCTTGACAAAGCTGAACAAAATCAGATTTCTCTTGTGAGGTACTTACTTTGCCAATCTGCAATGTTTTGCCTTCTTCCACTAAAATAGGCTCTGCATCCTCACCCTTTACTTGAATGTTCGCTTTCTCCTTCCAGAACTGATCATTCGGGTTGAAGATTGACTCCAGGGTTATGAGGCCTTTTGGTAAGCTTGTTGGTTCTCAGCTGCACTACTTGATCACCATACTGTTGCTCTAGTCTGTCTTGATTCCTAGCTGAGAACTCAGCTTCTTCTTGTAAGAAATTGACAATCTTGCTGATCATTCTCGAAGACTTGCCAACTGGTGTTGTTATCTGGAACAGCTGGTCTCACAACCACATTTGATATGAGGCTGAGTTTTCTCACTTTTGATACTCTCTACAACATCAAACGCAGCCCCGATTGTTGTAATTCTGTCAGCGGCTTCATTATTTTTTCTTGGGATGGAATTGATGCTAAAATCTTCAAAATCTTCAATGAGGTCCCACACCCTGTTTTTGTAGCACTTCAAGCAAGATCATTTTTGGCAGCATGTTTTCCTTTGACTTGGTTTACGATCAGCTCACTATCACCAAATACTTGTAAATTCCTGATTCCTTTCTTCATTTCCCAGTGCAATCCATGAATTAAGGCTTCATACTCAGCTGTGTTGTTTGAATAGGAAAACTTGAAATCGGAAGGCTGAGTAATACTTTATACCTTGCGGTGAAACGAGCATAGCTCCTCCTCCTGCACCTTGTCTACTCCTTGATCCATCAAAGAACAATTTCCATACTTCATGTTTTGTCGTTATGCTCTGGCTTGGTGATGCTAGGGAGAGGTTGATTCTCTTCATGTAAACAATAAACTCCTATCTCAGATTCTTCTATTTCTTGATAGGGATCAAAAGCATGCACCTTGCTTACCCATTCATCAAGAGTCAAATCTGGGATGCTTCCAATCTTGGTGTCAGCTTCATCAGTGCTTGGATAATCTTCTTGATCAAAGGCTGAACAGTTGGTATTGATTTGGCTTGGAGTGTAAGGCTCAATATGAAATTTTGCAATAGGTTCAGACCTGATTGTGGCTGTTAGTTCCATATCTTGTTCTGAATAACATGTGTGACCAATCCGTCGAAAGATAGCCTCCAATTTTTGCTGTGAAGTCCCTTGATAAGCAAAGAGCAAAGAGTGGTGGAAGGTCTATGACTGATACATCTTGTAAAAAAACAACATTTGGACATGCATGCAAGTGTAAGAATCAAACCTTCTAATCAATCCAACTGTTGCTCATTGTTGTCCCGTCTAGCTGTACGACACCCTTGGAGATGTTATTTCATACTGGAGCCCTAGCTGATTAGCTATTTGTTTAGAGCATTATTGAGCTACTGGCCCCAGAGTCTATCATGCAATTATGTACTAGCTGATTTCCAATGATTAATGAAACATAGAAATGGAGGGGGTTTCAACCTTTCACCTTGTTGTCCTCCATGACTTCCTTCCGGCTGGGTAGCATTTGTGAGCACTTTGTCTTGTATCTGAACCTGCTGACTCAGAAGTTGGCCAATCCTTCATGGCAGCTTGCAGCAGATTACTTTGTCCTGGGATGGATAGTGATTCCCACATTGATATGTTTACATTTGTCTTCCTCATCTGATTAATGATGTTGAATGGAGATGAAGTATCCCTCTATTGTCCCTTGGCTTGCACATTCATTCCTTACAAATGAGCGATAGCGGCTGGCATCTGAGTTGATTTAGGACCTGGTTTGGGTGCTCCTTGCATGTTTGGAACTACAGTTTGTTTTCCAGCAGCTTGTGGAGTGGTAGAACGTTATGGATTACTCGAAGCCAATGGATGTTCTTCAACCAAATTTCTCCTCTTTGACCTTGTGTTGGCTGCAACACTTTGAGAGGGTATTTGATTCATACCATATAAATCTTCAGCCTGCCATTTGACAAGAGTAGTTTCATTTGGAGATGTTCCTTGCTAAGGTGCTTCTTGCTGCTGATCCCCTTCGTTGCCAGACTCTTGCGACCCACCAATGGTTTGCACCATCAGAGCCTGATTTAATGCACCGTTAAAGCACATTGATTGGTTATGTGGCTGACTGCACGGGAAACACCAATCATATTCTTGGGCCATGTTATTTTAGAATGACACTAAAGCTCTGGATGTGGATGCAACATTGGGGTTATAGGGCTGAAATGGTCTATTGGTAGGAGGCCTTGCTTGATTTTGATTTATAGCTGGATTGGGTGGTCTTTGAGGTTGATATGGCTGCCTGTTAGGCTGACCTTGAGGCTGATATGGTCTAGCACTTTGTGCTTGCTGTCTTTTGATAGTAACCAGCTCATTTCCCAAATTTTACAATTGTTTCATGACCTCTTGGAGTTCATTTGAAGCACTAGAGGATGAGGTGGAAGTCTCATTTGAACTTTGATTTCTAGGAGTGGGAATAGGAGCCAAAGTGGGTGCTTGACTAGTGTTTAGATTTTCTAAGTTTGGATACAAGGGCATGGGAGGCCTAGGAGCCAGTTTACCAGCTTGAATTAGACAGTTTTCGGCTCTAATGGCAATGCTATAAGCAGCGGGTAAGGTTGTGCCTCCCATAGATTGAATTAACATAGAAATATCAGAATTCAAAGCTTTAAGGTAGTATAGAAAAGCACCTTCTGCTGTTGGCTTGACTGCCACTAGAATCCTATCCCAAGACCTTTGAAATCTGAAGTTGAAGTCAGTCAGCTGCTCGTTGGGGGCTCTCTTGATAGTTGTCAATTGTTCTAGTAGAGACAAATTGTCTCCCTTTTCCCCAAACTGCTCATGGAGAACTATGCATAACTGATTCCAATTTGTGATAGAACCAGCTTCAAGGCTCCTAAACCATTGCAATGCCTTCCCTTTGAATGATGATGCCAGCAATTTGACAGCCACATCCATTTCATTTATCTCATGGATTGCACAGACGTTAGCAATGTCTTTGACATGATCACCAAGAGTGGTATGATTTTCTCCAGTGAAAAATGGAATGTTCTTCAACGCTGCAATTGGAACTGGATTCTGTGCATTGAGGGCAAGTGGGCTGCTGCCAGTGAAATTGACAAAGGGATTTAGTGGTTGCGCCATTCTGATTGGCCTGAGAACCCTTGTTGATGCGAGAAAGGGTCTACCAGGTGGAGGTGTAGACAAGGTCCGGTTAGGTGGAGATGCAGATCTTTGAGCTCTTCTTCCCCTTCTTTCTCTGCCTGGAGATAGATGCAGATAAACAAGCAATCCTTCGTCCCTAGTTCTTGACCTGGTCTGTATTCTTCTCATAAATTTGCCAGGCTTGGACTGCAGAAACCAGCAGATTATGCCTCTTTTGGAGTCGCCAGATGTGTGATTTTAAAGCTCCTTCAAAGCTGGAACTTACAACAAGTGCACATCAATCTTGTTGCAATGAAAGTGAAGACCTCTTTGTCCCACCGGGCGTGCCAAAACTGTTGTTGCAGGCTCACAGCACCCCTGGATGCAGATCAAGCTTCTAGGTTGATCACTCAGCATCCAGTGTGATTGCACAACATGGAAACCTCTCTCTAAGTGTGGGGACTTGTGAAACTGAGAGAGGAATCTCCAGATTAGAGGCTGGTTCCTCAAACTCCTCTGATTTAGATCTATATTTTGCAAAACTACAGAGGTTCAGATCCTAATCCTACTCTAAACTGCAAGGAGACAGAGATAGAAAGTGCAAAAATAAAACTAAACTAACAGGTGATACACCAAAGGAGGAGTGGTGAAACATTTCTTTCAAGCAAATAGACACAGACCAAAGTTTACAACATAAAACATACACAGGTTGATAAGATATAATTCAGGATTTGAAACGAAGCAAATAATACAAACAGAGGACTGAAACCCATTCACAGAGCTTGCAATATCTTTTCAGTGTCAAAAACACGCATTACACCCTCAGAGAGGTAAAAGAAAACTGTTATAATCTTTGGAGAGGTCTGATCCTTGCTTCAGTCACTTGCTGGAGCTGAAAGAAGTTGCTATGTCAAAAAGTTCCCCCTTTTTGAAATGAGCCAAAACTGGCTTTTACAATGCAAGGGTCGAGCCCAGGGGACAAAAAATGTACAAAACATGGGAGCCCATCCCTCCTTGACTGCAAGTGCATTAAAACGGCATGGGGGACCTTACAAACCCATACCCTGTCATTTTGATCGGATTACAGGAGAATACGACCCATTCTGCATTAAATCTGGTCGCTGAAATGTCACTTCTGGCCATGAACACGCGTCAGAGCCGTTTCTCGATTTCCTCTCTCCAGACTGCACCAAAACTCGATATTAACCCCAGAATCATGTAGAGAATTTCGCAAGCTTTCCGTTGATATAAAAAACGTGCCAATCCGAGCTCTGGATCAAAAGATATGGAGATCTGAAGATCTAGGGCACAAAACAGACGAAAACGGATTTTTTAAATTTCTTCCCGCGCTCTGCCACCTGGATGACACGTGGCATGCATTGATTGGTCGCGTAATTCTCTCTCCTTTGCTTACCCGCGGGTTTTTCTTGAATTTTGACCTTTTTGATGATTTTGGGACTTTTTCCACTTTTTCCCGCGCTCCCGCCACTTGGACGACACGTGGCATGATCTTGTTGGAGGACAGGGCGGGGGGTCTTACTTCACTTTTACCCCTTTTTTGGCGAACTCGGCCAAATTCTCTAACTTCTCCCCAAGCTCCACACTTCCCTGCTCCATTGGACACGTGTCCAATTCCTATTGGCTCGGGCTGCCCCTTCAAAACTCGCCTTTTGACTTTTGGACTTTTCCCTTGTGACATGTGTCATCTCCTGGTTGGTCCGCGGGTCTGCCGGCTCTTTCACGTCCACCGCGTCTTCTTGTCCCGGATGTCCCACTTTTCCTTGTGCTGAAGTTTCTTGTTTCGGCCGAACCGGCCGGTTCGCGTCCATTTGTCCCAAATGTCCCAGTGCTTCGCGGGACAAATTCTTCCGGTTCGCTTGATCCGGCCGATTCGCGTCTTTACGGCCCAAATGTCCCGAACGTTTGGTGCAAAAGTTTCCCTTTTCGGCCAATCCAGGCGGTTCGCGTACTCACGGTCCGAATGTCCCAAGCTGTTAGTCGATTTTCTTCTCTTTCGGCTGAACCGGCTTTCCGCGTCCCACACGTCCTTCTGGTCTGACTGTCCCGGTGCTACGATTCCCCGTTCCAGCCGAACCGGCCGGTTCGCGTCCTTCGCGTACCTTCGTCCCATATGTCCCTTTGCTGTTTGGGCCACCTGTAGGCTTTTCGGCCGATCCGCGCCTTGGCGTCCCAAATGTCCCACTTGTCCTAGGACAAGGACTTAGCCGATTTTCACATTTTTTTCTGGCCCAAGCTTATTTTCTGCAACTTTTTCACATTTTCTCAGAGCTTGCTCTTTTCAACCTGGACAGGAGAGTTAGAAAACTTTCTGAAGGGACCCTAGAAACATGATTTTTTCCCTGGATCAATCAATTTGCCTGGGACTTGAGAATCCTGATGTATGTTATCATTTCAACCCTGGGGGTGTGAAATTGGATAACAGTTCCTGTATCCTGATGTATTTGATACGGCACGATTACGGCCTTGTATCTGGATACGACTGGGTATGGAATCCAAGTCGTATCCAAGAAGTGCCCAATCTGTATCCGTATCCGGCACGCGGATACACGTGCCTTAGCAGTAGGGGCGAAGCATCCAGCAACACTGATTTCAAGACTGATTTTGGTATTACAAAAGTTATATAAGAACACTGATGGGCAATCACAAACATGCTTGTCGGCCAAAGAGTTTCTTCTATGGTGAAAAAGAAGTGGCGTGGCATTCAGTCACTAATAGCAAGGTGAGAGAGCACTCAAGGGGTGTAGTACTCCACAAGAAGAATACTGATTTCACAGGTGTACAGTTTGACTCACCTTCATCGAAAGCTTTTCTATGCATGTACATTTGCATTTGTTGTTGATTAATACAAACTCTCATTTGTACGACCCAAGATAGGGGCAGCTAATGTAAAAAAGGTTGTGATTCCAGCCAGTCACAAAATCAAGATGTTTTCATTTCTTGTTGTAAGCACGTGAACAACAAGGAAGATGACGGAGAATGCAATCCCAAATAGAGAAGCCTATGCTAGCCCACAAGCATGTACGTTACAGAAAAGGGGGCTCAAAAATTGGTCTTGAAGCCAAAACACCAAAGAGTGCAAGACCAAGCCTAGACACCAAAGAGTGTAAAAGAAAGGCCAAGACACCAAAGAGTGCAAGAGGGTCATTCACCTACACTTGACGGGTTGTGTACTCCAAAACAAATCTGATTTTGCAAAGTAGCAGGTTGAAACAGCAGACTCCAAGAGAGAAATTACTTTCACTCTATGAGAAGTGAGAACAAAAGGTATCCTACAAGTAGAGCAAAGCCTGAAAATAAAGACCATATACAACAATAATTTCCCACCTCGGAATGAGATGCTCTTCATAACCAAAATATTTTAGTGTTTGTGTTCTTAATAACAATTTCTTCAATCTAGATGTATAGTAAACCTTAAAAATTGAGCATGCTGCCCTTATTGTTCACTCATGTCAAATCAAGCTATACAACAGAATTATACTGCTAGATGTGGCCTTAAGGTAGTACTCATCGATTACAACTACTACAATGCTACAAAGAGAATCTTACAAATGCTTTAAACGCAGGTCGATGAGCAGCAATCTCGTACATGCAGCACCCTGTTCAAGCATGGTGACAATTACAAGTTATTAAACGCCCAATACCTATCATAAAACAATCGGAATAAGAAAGCATAAAGTGCAAACAATAAGTTTCTGTAGATCACCTAGGGACCAGATATCAGATTTAAAACCATAAGGAATGTCTGCAAGAAGTTCTGGACACATATAGTTTGGAGTGCCGACCACCTGCAGAAGTCGAAGAATTGTCAGCAGTTCACAAATCCTGGAAGAATAGTATTTCTATATTATTATTTTTTCCCTAAAATCTATTCATTAATTGATCTCCGCAATTTAACATATAAGAGCACAACCTGTATGCAGAGGCTATATTTTGATAGAAAAAGCACTCAGATTATTTCAAACTTGTGACAAAATGTCTTACAGAAATATTATATGTATCATTAGCACTTCACCAATTTCCAAAGCTTAACATTCTAATCTGGTTAGCCACAATTATTTAGAATGTATATTTACATGAATGGCTCCAACTGAAATCTCCGCTATTTGGTTTCAGTACACAGTTATTTCAATGTCATAGTAAGAACTATTAACTAACATTATGACCATTATTTACCTGGACTATTAAAGGGAATCTTAGCTTCAAACAAGTTACAAAATAACTTATTTCTTGCTGTGCATATGTAAACTCAATGCTCTCAACCCTTCAGCCAAGCACAGACTACATAATAAGAGAGTTTACGTACATGACTAGCACCAAAACCGATTTCAGACAAAGAAGAAAACTATTATCAAACTATAAAGCTTTGACAACAAACCTTAATACCCACAACCACTTGCATATAAATGGATGGGTCTCTTGTTTGAATGTTTCACATATATTGAGTTCTGATTTCAATCTCCTAGATGGAAGAGTTGATCAACATCATACAATGTTTTTATTTCCACCCTATCTACATGGATAATGAGAAGCAGGTTTAGCTCAAACAAGATTGATCGATCCTTTCTCTGCATAATTGACTCCAATGCTCTTGATCTTGCAGTCACAACTTCGTTTCCAGAAAAACGATGACTAAGCAAAATATCTTTTCAGTGGTGAAGCCCCTGAAATATATGCACCGGATTGCATTCATATTTTCTAGCATAATAAAAGCTAGAAAATGTGAGCCATATCTTAGAAGAGTTACTATGGCATCAAATAATGTTGCACCAAGGAAAAATAAAGACAAGATTACTGAGAAACGGAATGAAGTGAGAGAGGGGCCTGGTTATATATGTAGGATGTTCTGTGAGGAAAGGGAAGGGACGTGAGAAACTTAGAAGACAACTAAAGAATATACGCACTTGATAGAACAACTGTTCAGGATTAATAGACAATGAAAAATGTGGTATCCTGCAAGATAAGGAAAAGAATAGTAATAAAGCTCATGCATGGAAAAGGCACAGAGAAGGGCTGAAGGGAAAGGCATTAACAAGGAAGAAATGGGTGTTAAGCCAGTTACAGAACAGATCAGCGAGGATAAGTGACGGTCATTTGGAAAATAATGATGTGGCTAAGGAAGTACGCATAATGTTAGATATACAGAAGTGATAGGTGCGCCAGGAAGCCAAATCATGTTTGAATACGAATGTAAATATTTAAGAGGGGGGGATCAAAAGGGACCTACAAGGACCTGAGCATTAGCATTGTCTGTTAAATGGGAGGAATGGAATTGCACACCAGGTAGGCAGGCAGGTAAAGGACATTATAGTCTACTAGGGAGAAGGTGAAAGTATATGATTAGTTGGGACTTCGGAAGTGAGAAGAAACCAATCACAAAAGGGGAGTCGCACCGAAAATGGAAGAAAATAATATGAATTAAAAAATTCTAGCAACCTGATTACAGATCATTGTCAAGATGTCCATTTCCCAAATATCTTCCAATGAAGCTTCTTGTGTAGGCCATAAACAGATATATAAAGCATCAGCAACATTGATTATGTTGCTAAACAAATTTCACAGTTGTCGACATTCAGAGTAATTTTCTTGATATTTATGTTTCTGATATCCACACCTTAATCAACCAAAAAGATTACATCAGAATAAAATCTTTTATAGCTCAAGTATTAATATTACTTTCCTCTAAATGGTAATCTGGTGAAAAAGTTCAAAACAAAATTAGCGTATTGATAAGTCTTCAAATATTACTAAGCATTCCCATTAGATTTACAGCAAATGTGTGAAAGCAAGCAACATATGATACACACTACTAATCAGTCCAACATTACTGTTTCTCGGCATAGAAATATAATAGGCTGCCAAGACTAAAAAATAGGCAACATTTACAAAACAACTGTCACAGGCCACCTCAAGACATCCCTGTGGACATAGATTGGAAAGTTCATTCAGTGAAGCTAGAATCCTTTAAATTTTCCCATTCAGTAGTTCCTTTTTATTTGAGATACTTCTTTGCAGACTTTTGTGAATCTTCAGCTGTGTCAAGAACTATCTTTCAATTGCTACCTCTCAGTGTCTCACAATATATTACTATGAGCTGAACATCTTTGTTATAATGTTTTGTCACATTTTTTACATTACTAGAGCTATGGGTTTGTTCCTAAATGCAAAATGCCATGCACTTCATAGCAGGAGATAGATCAGCCAGGCATAATATCTATTTGATGTCTACAATCATCCTTTTGTCTGCATTCAATATAAAATGTCAAAGGGATATAAAGCAAGAAGAGAATGGATTTACATAGAAGCTGTAACATATAACAATTATTTGCATCGCACATTTAGAATGAAATACATATACACCGTCAACACAGCTGTTTCATTTTGAGTACGATATTAATAAACAATCTTAATGAATCTTGTGCTACATACAAACTGAACTAAATGACCATTGAACCCAGGTTAAAACTTATAATGGAGAACTTACAGAAGAAGCTAGGTCATCTGCCTTGAGAGTTTTTGCCAATCCAAAATCACCTGCATAGGCTTTTTCAAATTATAAAAAAACGTTGTTTCTGGAAATTCATAACAGTATAGAATCATAGATGCATATTCATATAAATAAAAACAAAATCACAAGCCCAATTCACTCTGTATTTCAGAGTTTCAATTCAAAAAGAAAATGCCAACATTAGAAATTACAGTTGTGCCTGCTATAGCTTTCATAAAATATTAAAAAGATTTTTGTTGATAGGAAACTAGCAATCATCATATACTCCACTTACCAAGTCGCACTTCTTGTTCCTTGGTTAGGAATATGTTAGAACACTGGACCACAAAAATGCATAGAAATCAGATTCATAAACAGATAGATTTATATAATGCCATAAATCAAGCCAACTATAATTTGTAAAGATTGATGATTATAAAAGCATATATTTACAGCAGAAATAATCTGTAGGGCAGAAAATACCAATGTGTTATAAGATTTCACACACCTTCAAATCTCTATGAAGAACATAGTTTGAATGCAGATATTCAACTGCTAACAACAATTGCGTAAACCATTTCAATAGTTTCTGAAGAAGAGAAGCAGAATAAGTCAGTAGAATACTGGCAATTTATAGACATTCCCAACTAAATTCCTTTCAAGAGAACCTACCTCCTCAGGAAAAGTTGTCCCGTTAGCTTTCTTAATTGTCTCTGCCCTGCGCTTGCAGGCACAACACAAGTAAAATTTTAATAAGGCATCTCAGAATAACAGAAAATGTGACATGTTCAGATTTAGCAAGGGCCAAAAATAAATAAAAAAGAATTGACTGCTGTCAGTTTAAACCAGGATATGCACTTACATGTCTCCACCTTCACAATATCCTGTTACAATGCAGACATAGCATCCCTGCAATGCAATTAAAAACACTATTACACAGTAACTTTGGATTCATTATCACAATACACAATGTTTTTGTCAGCGAAGTATTCCAAAACATTTCAAGTAATATAGTAAACAGACTACTGAAAAAATGGACAAAAATATGAATGCAATAGCAGAAAAACTTTGAGTTTCCTTTGATATAATGCAGCATCCAGTCGATGAAATTCTTCAAACAAACACATCAAGGATGCACGAAAAGAATTTAGAAAATGTAGCTTGCAAGGAAATACTTAATTTCCCAGTAAACAAAGGTCATAGGAATTCATTTTTAAGATAACAGTACTTTTTAAGACACATTAATGATGTGGACAATCTCAATGCAATTTTTCCTGCAGAGCCTATTTCCACACATGACATTGCAATCTTTAGTGATTTTGGACCACGTTTAATAGGGCATACCTTTTCCACCCAAGCTTCCTTGTACTCCACAACGTAAGGATGCCGAATACGTGCAATTAAAGCCATCTGAAGACATTGTATTGTATTATCACAGTAAGAAAAGTAAGTCAAACTACAAGTACAAAGAAAATCATTAGCAAATTGTGAATGCAAGCCACCATTTGTAAATCCAACTGGCATTGCAACTAATTTACAGACAAAAAAGTGAAGGCCTTTAGCAAAAAATCAATTTCCCTAGAAGATAATTAATTAACTTTCAGCATATCAGAAAACGTTTTAACCAGCCGGCCATACAGCACAATTACACATATTTGCAACCATAAACTAGTACATTACCTTAAATCAAAACACATACCAAAATGATCTTATACACAATTACACATTTATCTGCAGCCATAACCTAGTACATAAATCTTCGTCAAATCAAATCAATTATAAGTGGACACCGTTGGAAACAACCTTCCAAACAAGTAAAAGCAAAAACAGGTTCTGAAGACAATTTTGGCCTACAGTATGTCAAACGTCTTTGAAAATAAATAGCAGAAAGGCTAAAAGGGAGATCAAAATATAAATGAAATGATCGTTGACACGCAGTAGTGAATGGTGTTCTAATATAACAACAAAAAATACCGGAAATGACATACCTCTTGATGTGCAGAGCGTCGACACCTGTCAGTTTGCCGAGCTAGACGGATCTTCTTCAAAACATACCTGTAAATAAAAATAAAGTGAACTCAAGTCCTCAAATTTCAGTTTTCTTTCAAAATCGCCTTTATGTTAGAAAATGGAGCCGAAGCTAATAAAAATCATCTCCATTTTCATTTCCACAAACAGCCGGCCATGATTTCATTCCGAAACAATAAAATGCAGAAAACCGTTTAAATTCGAAAGCTTAAAAAGGCACAACTTCTCACTTCTTTTTTTCTGTCTTGTGATGGACAAGAATCGCAGCGCCGAAAGCTCCCCGGCCAATCTGTTCCATTATTTCGTACTGGTCCATCCTAGACTCCATCCTTTCCGATCCACCTCTTCTCTAAACTATAATTACTATATTCTCGATAATTAACACTCGATCTCACCTTATCGTGTCTCCAGAAAGCACCAAAAAATTATAAAACCTGTAGGAAAAAACGTTGTCCGATGCTGTCGAAACTAATAGCGACATTGCCGGACTCGATCCCCGGCCGAGTCGCCACAATGTTGGCCAAATTAATAGCCGGCTGTAAGCAAAGAACTATTAAGACCTTT
Source organism: Taxus chinensis (assembly GCA_019776745.2). Taxonomy (NCBI): domain Eukaryota; kingdom Viridiplantae; phylum Streptophyta; class Pinopsida; order Cupressales; family Taxaceae; genus Taxus; species Taxus chinensis. The sequence goes on from CM034151.1 coordinate 112,692,994, forward strand.
GCTTCATTTTGCTTCTCCGGGAGAATCGAACGCGGGACCTTCCGTCAACAAATTCTCAACGAACAACAATTATGGTCGTCGCAGGCATTCAACGTTAAGATTTGCGCAGCGCTTGCACTAGAGATTCCATGCATCGATAACTGGACCTCGATACAGTTAGCTCCAGGTCAGGGGTAAAGAAAGCTGAGTGTACCTACTTAATGGCGGCCAAATATATCTTACAACGACAAAACAAAGAAAGCTATGAACCATTAGAGGGGAGACATTAGGCCTACATTAGGAACTGTTGACAGCGACTGCGGGCCCTACGGTCATCTGCCACATGTCCAGACTCCAGTGGTCCCACTATTTCAATCTACTGCTTATTTTTGTTAGGTAGGTAAACGTCATGGTGCCTAAGGTATGTTGTATTAAAAAAGGACAGCTAAAGGGTGTGCAGTACCGCGCTGGACGGTTTTATGAAGAGGATCCTAGTTGTATTAAATGGAAGAATAGAATATGAATGTGATATGAGGATCTTAGAGTCCTGCAAATATTTTTGTGCCGCCCCTTTTTTAGGAGCCAAGAGTGGAATTATTCGAGACGGTACCTAAGGCTATGGTAAATACATTTTTCTTTAGAGAAAAATTAAATGTCATTTTGAGCGAGCATTTAGATGTGCTTGGTGTGTTTGGTCATGAGTTGGCATGTCCCCTTCACACCTCCTCCTCCATGTTCTTTGGCTATAGTGTCTTCATGAAGTCTTTAGCTCACGCCAAAGTGCCCCTCTCTTCATACCTGCATTGAGGCATGCTCGTGTTTGTATTTTATAATGTGCAGCGCATGCTCGTTCCTTTGCCTTTGTTTATTCTAGGTTTGCTTCAGTACCTATTTTGTTTTCCCATTAATGGTCACTTTTCCGTAGTGTTCGCTCCTCCGCTAAATCGTGTCACATAGGCTTCCTACTTCTTTGAAGATGCCTCGAAGGTACCTTCTTCAGATCTCTTTGTCAAAACTTGAGATTTGTCATCAAAGAGGCAATTATGTGGTGGAGGAAGCAAATAACATTCATATTTTGGATATGAGTTCAAAAGTGGTGGAAGACAAAGAGTTCTATAAGGACCATGGACTAATTTGCAAGTTTAATGGTTTTTAGCCCAAACTCTCAGAGCTCTACGAGTAGATTTCAGCCTCCTAAAAACCCTTGCATTTTTAATAAATTTAAGTCTTCCCCTGTATTAGGGGTTTTTTTTTTGTTATTTTGATTCTAAAATGGATCATAACCACATTCTTGTAAGGCCCTAATTTTGGGGAAATGTTGGTTTGTGCTTAAAACCCAAATTCCTTCCTTTGCTCCTTCTCAAGGTTCTATTTCCCATGCCTCAATTTGGGTTGGGCTTTCAAACCTTCCCCTGTATGTTTTATATCTTCGTAGTTTGCAATTTATTGGTGATGTTATAGGTAAATTCCATGTGTGCTCTCATGACACAACTAAAAGACATATCACCAACTTCACATGTTTAAATGTTGAAGAATGCTTTTCTTGTAGCTTGCAAGATGAAGTTCAACTGAAATTTGAGGATCTTATTTGGAAGAAGAAAATGAACTATGAACAAGTTCCTTTAAGATGTCGAGCTTGATTTTCTCTTGATCATATTGGTGGTGGCATTCCCAAGAAAAAGACTAAGAAGTTTGTTGGTCTCAGTGGTAAAAGGAAAAAAAGCAGAAATTTTGGTTCAATTTGGTGGCAAAGGGATGAGGAGTGATACCATCCAGTGGAACCTTGTCCCAAGGATGTAAGATCTTATTCCATTTTGTTCTCCCCAACTAATACAGGAGTATTTGGATCAACAAACAATCTTGCATCGCCCAAAAACATTGTGTGTGTGTGTGTGTTGTGGCGACATGTTGTTTCCTTTCTACTTTATTGCACATGTTAGGATGATCAATTACAGCCAAAAGCACCCACATAGGTCCGGTACCTCAGAAAAAGGCTTGAGAGAATGGTTTTAGTCATTTTCCTCAATCACAAGGACCTTTTTCTTAAGCAAATGGAAAAAATGTCAATTTATGCATGCAACGATTGTGAAATTATTGGTATGTGTTAATTAGCGATTGTGTAACCATCAATCTATACAAAGCATTAGTTCTGCAACTACCCTAACAGTTTCACTTGTAACCTTTGTGCACACATAATAATGATGTTAAAACAAGAATTGTCAATTTTCAAATGTTCTCATGCATCTAAGGTAAGAGGTATTAGGACTATCAAGGAATGTCAGAGGGATCCATCAAGGATCAAGAAAAATCACTTTCAAATGTAAAGGAGAATGGGAATTGAGATCAAGAAAGGATCAAGCAAGAGCCGAATAGCAAAACCAAGGATAGTTTAAAAGATAGGGTAAGTTTTTCCAATTCCAAGATGGTGTAGATTTGTAGTAGAGTCCATCAAAGGGAATGTGTATGTTTATCTTTGCATGTTTGAATCAATAAAGTAAGTGTATGTGTGTGCATGGAGAATTATATGCAACAAGTCATTGGATTTTAATAAACAATGTTAATTTGGATTTCACTTGGGTGTGTGTGTGCTTGATTTAATCTAATTTGTATTAAATATAATTTCAGAGTAACTTATTATAACTAATGATTTCATGTAACTATATACAGTAGTGCACAAGTAATAAGCATTTAACAATGTAAAACCCTAAGAAAATGAGAGATGAAGATGACTTACCTAATTAGGCACAACCTGGGAGTGATTTGGACTGAGTATTTGTTGTACCTAGTCGGGAATAGTGTCAGACAAGCTCAATGAGGGTTCAGAACCCTAGGAATGTAAGGGACAAAAGTGCCTGCATAAGGACAAGAGTGCCCTAGGCACTAGTGACTGATCTAGGTGCATGTGTCTACTCAACGGCTCAGGTTCTGATATTTTCTTGGTCGGAAGATATTCACTTTTATTCTCTCTTTATCGCTTTCGTTTCTTTGTTACGTCATTGGTCGTACATGTAACCTACAAAACAAGGATCTACATGCACATGCCCACAAACCACATCAAATCTAATAAAAGGATGTATAATGGGGAATCAAACTGACCTCGGCAGTCACTCAAAGAGTGAACTTACGACTGAGCATTGCACTACATCTCAGACTCCATGTAGTTATTTATGCTTGTGTGTGAAATGATGCCCTAGGTTGACCTTGTGTAAGTTGTGTGATGATAGCGAGCTAGATCTAGATTGTTCTAGGTATGCAAGATGTGTGTGATGGAATAGAATGAACTCCCCTCCTATGTGGTGTATGCAGATCAATGCAGCCATGTGTCCCTTGTATGAATGTGCTAAAAGTATGCTTTTGTATTGTTCTTGTGCCTTTGTAAAAGCTTAGGTGGTGATAGATAATGTTTATAGTGTTTGGCTCCCTTATTTAGAAGAAGTAACTAAGTATATATATGATTCCCTTATTTGAATTTTGTAATTGACAATTAAAAGGTTGACCCATAGTTTTAAAAGGTGACCAAAAAGCGAAAAGGACCCGAAAGAGTAAGAAGAAGATAAAGAAGGGAAGGAGCGCCCATAAGGGATAGGAGCACCTAGGTGCTTCTATCCTAGTTAGGCGCTAGTGTTCGAGGTCATCAAAAGATAAATCAGTCGAGTGTTGATATAGCCATAAGATGTGTAAAGGCCAGTAAAGTGTAAGAGATACAACAACCCAAATGCCAAAAGGAGTTGTCAACCACTATTTTTTCTTACTTAGGAATCTTGTATATATTAGTATGCTTTAGGACCTAGAAATGTACCTAAGTGTATAAATTTGTGTCTACATTTGTCTCCACTTTATGTTGTTGAGTGAATACTCGATAACATAAAGTAGATAGAATATGTGTACTTTATAAACTAAAGAGAAGCGTAGCTGATAGCATGCCAAGTGGACAAGTAGCCGTGTGAAGTGTGAAGTGATCATGATATGAAGCGCAAAAACCAGGAAAGGGAGGTAAACCCTAGGGATGAAGTGTATGTGTAGTAGTGTGTTGCTGGAGCTTGTACTTGTTGATGTGAGTTACTTCTTGTAAAGACGAACCTGTAATAGAAGATCAAAAGAGTAGTCAAATTTTCGTATGTGAGAATCAGAGTAACGTATGTATAGGTAAGTAAAAAGTGTGTAAAAGTAGTAGCTAAGGAAAGTGCACTTGATGTATAAGAGAGTATAGGATAGAAATTTGTCCTGTTTGCTTTGGATATGTTGTTGGATTTAAGTGTCTTGTTGCCAAAGGTGAGGTTTTTGGGTGATCTCACACTAAGAATGAGTTTTTTGGGCAATCTCATGCTAAGGACAAGTTTTTTGGGTGATCTCTCACCAAGGAAGAATTTTTTGGGTGATCTCACGCCAAGAGAATATTATTGGGGAGAGAGGTTTGTTTTTCTCTCCTTCCATTACGCTTCTTAAATGATAAGTGCCACTACAGATTGGCACATCCCGAGCTGTAACCAATTTGTAACCGTATTGTAACCAAGTTGTAGTTGATTGAATAAATTTTGTAACTAAAGGTAAGTTCTTGATATTATAGATCTGTATTGTAAACTACTGGAAACTATGTTGTATTAAGAAACTGTCTGATTTTTCCCCCAAGACACTAGCACCCAGATTGGACACAAGCGCCCACCATTCATGTCTGCTACTGGGCGCTAGTGTTTGCTCTGTGTTTGTGATCCAAGTCTAATTATGGAACACTCAATGACTATGTGCTTTTGTCAATTCTGTAGTGTGATGTTCTGTTATGGAGCTCTGAGCTGCTGAAAGGGTGATTTTTTCACCCAAAAGATTCCCCCCTCATCTGGGGTACATGTGACGAATGTAGGAGGATGCTACCCAAATGAGAGGACCTGAAAATGATATGCATATCTGAGATTGGATACTTGTAGGGGGTAGGGGATGTGCATAGTAGAAACCAAGGCACATGCAAATAATGTAGGCTAGAAACAAGTGTTAGTATAAAATAGGTACCATGCAATAGAGTACAATGTATCAAGCAACTATGAAGACAAGAGGGACTGCGCCAAGTGGGTTGCATACATGGAATATCACTCACAATGTCACAAGATAATCAAGGCTGAAGCAGATATAAGCAAACAATGATTAAGCATAACATAGGGCATAGCCCGCAAACAATAGCAAATAAGAAGTGACAAATAACCATGGTTGTATAGAATCCTACAAAGTGAATTCTATACATGAAGCACCTATTAGCATGTTAGAAAGATAAATAGTATGTCAAGGCATGTATAAATCAACGAAAAGAAATAGTGATAGTAACTAGAAGTAGGAAAAATTATAACAATATGACCTATGAGTGTGGAGTATGAGAGTAGTAACGGTAGATGCCCCCAAGAGCCTCGCCGGGACTAGTAAAGAGTAGTGTCGAGCATCATGTATCGTGTAAGAATCTGTAAAATTTATGCATTCACTTCAAGATACTAAGTGAATGCATATATGTGCATAGAAAAAGACAATGACATACTAAGTATCCAACTAACATAGGAAACAAAGTGCAACATATAAGTAATATAAGTTAATAAGAGTAAAGACAACCAAGATGTGCAAATGATGTGTTAAAGTGAAGGTGTGCTACGAAATGCGAGATGTGTAGATGGGAGGGGCCACGTTTCCCCTAGCGGATGTGTGTGATGTGAGGTTCATTCAGGAATTACACCCTCAATAATCAAGTATGAATCGTTGAACAAGAGTGTGTCATCGGGTAATGAGTGTATTGTATGTGGTTGAGAGTAGATGTTGGGAAAGATTTATCATGAAGCACAAATCATGAAGTGTAGAAAATAAGCCAATAGAGACATCTAATAGTGATGGAGGGGGGAGGAATTATGATGCCCCCAAGTGTGCAAGTGATGGAAAGCTATATGACGATAGTGAAGAGCGAGGGCTCGTTATCTAGTATCTGAGAAAGAGAGAGCATATGACCATGGTCTAGGACCGGTGGTGTAGAAGAGTATCTATGTGTATCTGAGGGAGAGTGGTGTGGTAAAGGAGGTGGAGAACACCTATAGGAATGGGATTCCCGATTTGGGAACTTAGGCTGATGGGGTGGACTCATGAACTGGTGAGGATGATGGGGTCGTGATGTAGGTTGTGTATGAATGAGAGACCTAGGTGCAAAGATAGATTAAGACTTGAGAGGTGTAGGAGGCCTAAATGTCATGACTAGTACTAAAATAGAGGTAGAAGTGGGCCTAGGTAATGGTGTGCATGGTGGAATACCTTGAATGGTGACAAATTGTTTGTTATGAATGAACTTAAGGCATAAGTGGAGCATAGAAGGGATAACTTGGGTGATTAAGAAAATATTGAATAAATAAAGGTCTAATTCTATGTTATGTAGCAACGTTGAATATGAATAATTAAGTACAAAATTGAACCAAGCAAGATAGGATAATAAATATGAAACCCTAGTTACAAGTGAAGGGAGGAAACACTTAGTTGATTTCGATGTGATGTCGAAGTTGTACCGATCTAGAAAATAGTTGGAACAGGAACTCAGAGTGTCGCAATTAGACCCAGAAAGTTGCAAGAGTATCACAAAGGCCAGGACCATGGTGCCTATGGAGGGTCAGGGGTACCTGGGGCATCAGTGACCTATTATGGGAGCATGTGTCTTCTTAGAAGCTACAGAAACCAATTACGCAGGGTTGCAAGATGTTTGTTGTCCTTCACTTCTTGTCCCTAGTATGTTGCACAAAGTCCACAAATATTTCATGTAACCTGCAATGAAGAAATGACTTATAAAACCCCAATGTGCATCAAATCCCAAAAAAAAAATGCAAATGAGGGGTCAGGTTGTCCTTGGCTGTTAACAAAGTGAACTGACGACCAAGCGCTACACTACATCTTAGACCCAATGTAGTTCTATGTGTGTGTGTGGAATTGTGCCCTAGGTGGCTCTTGTTCATGTCACACTTGATAGCGAACAAGTAGCTGGATGCAATAAATGTAAATAAATGTGTGCATGAAAGAATGAACTCCCCCTCCTATGAAGTGTATGCATAATAATGTAGTCCCTTGTCCCTTGTGTGGAGCTAAATGGATGTTTGAATGCTCTTGATAATACTCTTGAGATGCAACCTTAGGTGGTGATAGTTAAGGCTTAGTCTTTGGTCATTTATTATGATCACATAACTTTATATTTATATGATTCTCTTACTTGAATTTCATAATTAGCCCCGAAAATGCTGACTGCCAAAAAGATAAGACGTCTACATGGCTATAAAGGACCCAAAAGATGTGAGCAAAGTACAAATATATCAAGGGTTCCCAGAAGGGATAGGGGCACCTGGCGCTGGTGTCCTGGCTAGGCGTTGGTGTCCATAATGAGAAATGTCAAAGTATGAAAAGATAGAATGGGAAAGAAGGAGTGTAAGACCAAAAGAGACAACAAAAAGCAAGCGAATATGGCCAAAGACATTGATTAATTAGTACTTTTTGCTTAGGAATCATATGAATAGTAGTATGTGATCAAGACTAGATAGTGTTGGGTTTCAGATTGGAACATGACTAACCATAGTCAGGGAACAAACGTGTCCCTCCTCTTTAATGGGGGAGGTTCCCTTATTGAAAGCAAGAAAAACAAATGTACAAGTATACAACTCTTAATGTTTGGACCCTGATATTCTGGAATGTTTTCATACTTAAAATATTATCAATACGAAGGATTGGAAGAGTAGAGAGATAAAGAAGGAAGAAAACAACAATGTTTTTAGGAGATATAGGTAGCAGAATATATCCTTACTCACATTGAACCCAGAAAATATAGGAAAAAATCAATCACTTTATCACCAATGTGAATCTGTAGACACAAAGTTCTAAAGATTACACAGACAAGAACACAAAGTTTATTTTGAATGTAAAGACAAATGATCCATTGAATCAAGCAAGGAGAGAGAGATATAACTGAGGAAATGAGAAAGAAAGCTTATGTATTGAATTACTTCCAAATTTACAACATTCCTAGAAAACCAGAATCCTTTTTTCCATGGCCAAAACATGTTCTTATAACAATTCGTGTACATCCATACTTTGTCCCCAAGAAAATAATATCCAAAAGGAATAGTGTTTGTTGTAGATCCATTTTTCGGAAAGCGACATGAAACAAACGCACTCATGAAAACCAAAGGTTCAAAAAGGTGAATATTTCATCAATTCGAGCATGATTACTTTAGCAGGGGGCATCTCATGATTTTCTTCTTCACGTGGTCCTGCCATTTCCACATTTTAACCACTTTCATAGCACTCAAGTACTTACTGGTAAGTTTCCCCCCTTTTTTATTGTGTATGCTCGATAAACTCTGTTTTCTGGTAATCAAACTTTACATCTCTTTAAACTTATCGATTTGGCTCCACAACAAACCAAAAATGCATCTCATGAATAAACGACAAGGAAACAGAGAGAGAAGAATGAAGAATGGTTCACATTTGTATTCTTTGGAGCTCTGGTTTATTAATGGCGTTAAAAACTAGATGAGTGTGTTTTGGCCACTCTTTCCCTTTGTCAGCTTTGAAATTGAACCCTACACATGGCAAGCTCCAAGCAACGACGGACCTAGGGAAAAAAATACAATTTCTCATTTTTCTTCTCCCCTCCGCATCCCCGCCAAAGGTCAAACATGTGGCACACCCTGATTGGAAATGGGGTCATGGCTCAAATTCTCATTTTCCTCCGTCAGCCCACTGTGATTTTTTAACATGAACGCGTGGCACACCTTGATTGGAAATGGGGTCATGGCTCAAATTCTCATTTTCCTCCACCAACTCGCTATCCCAATTTCATTCTTCAACACATGGCATCACCCGATTGGTTGCAGGGATGTGCTTCACTTTTATACTTTATTTATTTTAAAAAGGGGAAAATTCCAACTTTTCCCCCGAAAGTCCATGCCTCCACCGTTGAATTTTCAACGTAGGCCACGTGTCCCTTTCTGATTCGTTGCAGGCTTCAACTCAGAATTTATCCCTTCGAATGAGCAGGGCCGCAAGTCATTTTAGAATTTTTTGCCCTTTCACTATAATGCCTTAGAGAATAAAATGGATCCATCACCCCGAACTTCTGCCAAAATTGCTCCAGCCAATCAGGGACCTGCGGGGATGCGGGCCAAATCTGACATTTTTTTGAAAATCACCAAAAGTGATAAATTCAAAAAGGAACCCGTCCGACCGCATCCAATGAGAAGAAAACACGTAGCTTCACCTTCTGAGAAAGAATTTGACAGGGAAAAGAATGTAGAAAATTGTATAGAACGGGAAAATGCCATTTTTCCACCCGACGAAGATTTTCTTTCTGCACAAAGTTAATATGCAAAGAATGCAAGTTTGCATGTCCTTCAAATGCATAAAAAAAGATCATAAACCCCCTCCCATCCATGAGAAATAGATAGAATGTTATAATGGCTGCAGACTGAGGAAATGCATAAAACGTTGTGGGGGATCAAAACAAGCACTTGAGGGGCTCGAAACACGAATTCCTCCATGGCAAGACTTCAATTTTCATGAAACTAGATTTCAAAAAAGAAGGGGGAAAATTAAGGGGACAAAAGCTGGCTCCTTCTGGGGATGATTTGGCAGAGGAAAGATGTAAAATCAAGAACCATAGAGAATTTTGGGGATGAATAGATCAGTGCCTTATCCATTGGGCAACGGAGTCAAAAAGCAATATCAACACAAAAGACAATGCACACAAGGAAACAAACAAAAATAAGAAAAAACATAAACAAAAATCTATACAAAATGTATAGAGGGACATCCAAAACTCCTAGGTTTTGAACAACTTCAAAAATTGCCCACTATAAGGAAGTGGGAGAGGAGAACCATCCATGTAATCCAGGTAAAAAAAGTTCTCATTAACAAAATGTCTAATTTTAAAAGGACCAAGCCAAAGGGAATCAAATTTACCATGGCTGCCTCAAGGTTCATGCCTTTTGTCCCAAAGAAGAACATTGTCCTCCCACTTGAAAAGTTCTGGGTTTAGCCTTTTTGTCAAATAGAGCTTTTACCTTGAGTTGATGAGCTGATATTCTATCAACCACTTGCAATTTGTCTTCATTCAACTTCTGGAGGTACATAATTCTTTTGTCTAATGAATTGGTAAATCTGGCATCCTCAATGACCTTCATCAAATGTAAGGCTGGCAGTTCCAATGTCACTGGCAGCTGAGCTTCAACTCCATATACCACTTGAAAATGAGACATTCTAATGGCTCTCTTAGGTGTAATTCTATCTGCCCATAAAGCATCATATAGTTTCTTATGCCAATTCCTCTAAGAGTCATTAACAAGCTTCCGAACAATGGTGACCAAGTTCTTGTAGGTTGATTCTGCTTGCCCATTCCCTTGGGGATAGTAATTTGAAGAGTGGGCAAGGGAAATGCCATAGCCATAGCAGAAAACCATCATCTCAGCAGAAGAAAAATTGGAAGCATTGTCAGTGACAATCTTGTTTGGTATCCCAAACCTTATTAAGATGTGCTCCTTGATGAAGTTGCATACTACTTCAGAAGTAATACTTTTAACTGGAATGGCTTCCACCCACTTGGTGAAATAATCAGTGATAATCAAAACATGAGTATGCCCTACACTTGAAGGTGGATTGAGAGTCCCAATGAAGTCCAAACCTCATTGTTGAAAAGGTTCCTCAATCACCACTGGTTTGAGAGGTAAAACATCCAATTTGGGTCTTCCAACAAAGGTTTGACATGCTTCACACTTTCCTACCCACTTTGATGCATCTTTGAATAAGGTAGGCCAATAATGTCCATCACAGAGGATTTTGTGGGTTTTGATAGCAAAAGAGAAATGACCTCCACAGGCCTGGTCATGAAAGGCTGAGAATAATTTCTTTTGCTACTCTTTGTCAACACATTTCAAAAACCTTCCATCTATGCCTCATTTGAATAATGTATTTTCCCACAACACATATTGCGCAGACCTTAATTTGATGGCTCTCTTATCCTTGTCACTCAAATGGGATGGACATTCTCCATAAGTAAGAAAGTGTGCAATGCCAACATACCATTCGTCAGTTGAGCTGAGGAAAAGAACAACAGGGATATCAACTTCCTCCTTGGACAATTTGGCATCAACTCCTTCAGAAATGAGTTCACATAAGCCCTTTCCTTGAACTAGCTTGGTGGGTTTGATGTCAAGATCATACTCCTGAACTTTGGCTACCCAATTGCCTCTCTTGGTTCCAAATGCTTGTTGTGTAAGAATGAATTTAATAGTTGTATCAGGCACAAGCACAATAGAATGAGAGTTGAGGATGTAAAAATGAAACTACTTCATAACTTTGACCATTGCAAAAGCATGTTTCTCCATCATGGTGTACTTTAGCTCATGGGATTTCAAAATATAACTCATGAATGATATGGGGAGTTCATGACCTTCAGCATTCTCCTAGGTTAACACAGCAGCTAGAGTACTTTCAGTAGCATAGCAATAGATAATGAAGTCTTTGTTATAATCAGGGCATGCCAAGATTGGAGTCTTTACTATAGCTCTCTTAATGTCTTCAAATGCAGCTTTTCCTTTAGAGGACTAACCAAAAGTATACTTCCCTTTCATCATGTGGGCTATGCTCAAAGTAAGTTCAGCAAAATCAGGTATGAATCTTCTTAAGAAGTTGATCTTGCCAAAGAAAGAGTGCACACCCTTCTTGCTTGTGGGGAGAGGGATCTGCTGAATTACATGGACTCTTTCTGGATCAATCTTGATTCCCTCCTTGGAGACAATGTGTCACAATAGTTTTCCTTCGGTGACACAAAAGGCAGATTTCTTGGGATTCAAGGAGATGCCATGCTCTCTACACTTTTGGAGGACAGTTTCAAGGTGTTGGAAATGATCAGCTTTGGTTTTTAAAAACATAGTCAGATCATCAAGGTATATAACTAAGCATTTTCCCTTGAGACTGCCAAAGGCCAAGTCAATTGCCCTCTGAAAGGTGGCACCAACATTGACGAGGCCAAAAGGCATTCTCCTGTAAGCAAAGGTGCCCCAAGGAGTGGTAAAGGCAATCTTATGCTGATATGTAGCACTTACTTCTACTTGATTATATCTTGAGAATCTATCAAGCACGAACAACATTTCTGAACCTGTAACATCCTACAACACTTGATCCATTATGGGGAGAGGATAATTATCCTTCAAAGAGGCTTGATTCAAATTCCTAAAATCAACACAAATCCAGATCTCACCATTCTTCTTCTTGACAGGCACAATGTTAGCAATCCACGTTGAATGGTGAATGGGGAAAATGATCTTAGCCTTCAATAACTTTTGGATCTCTTGAAAGATTGTATCAACAATTTTAGGGTTATACTTCCTCTGCTTTTTCTGGAAGGGCTTGATCCCAGGTTTTAGAGGAATGAAATGTTACATCTCTTTTGGCTGAAAAGCCTTGAGATCATCATAAGAATATGCAAGAACATCAACATACCTTTTCAACAGATTCACTAGTTTATCCCTCTCCTCTTGTGTCCAACACTTTCCAATGTTTACCAGCGTGGGTTCATTAAGACGCCCAATATTTATCTTTTCACAGTTAGTAGACTATTGTGCTCCTTTGGAAGTTTTGGACTTGATGTATCAAATAACTCTTCCAAACTTACCAGCCATTTAGGTATCTTATTACCTTTCAGTTTTATGTAGCCATCATGATCCATGTCTTCTTTGTTATCTTCTTCATTTGGGGGCACACAATCTCTAGGTAGATTTCCACTTCCTTCAAAGTACAGCTGGTCAAAATTATATCTGAGTTCAAGGAAAGAAAGAAAGTGTTGATCATCATTAAAGACCTGCCAATTGTTTGCATTATCAGGTAAACTAGGCCTATGAATGATCTCAATGGTGAATTTATCTTGGGAGAAATATGGATGAGGGATTAATAGAGACCCCAAGACAGCTAAGGAATCAGCCCTGGTGTTTCTTTCCCTTAGCATGGCTTCAATGGAAAAGGCATCAAGGGACTCAATGGAATCCCAAACTAGATTCCTGTAATGTTTCAACCTTGTATTCTTCACTTGAAAGAGATCTCTGACCTACTTTACAATCAGTTCTACATCTCCATGAGCAAGGAGATTCTTGACCCCCATCTCTTTTGCCATACTTAAATCGAGGATGACAGCCTCATACTCAGCTTTATTATTTGTGTTTTCAAATTGGATCTTGAAGGAGAAAGGATGAATTTTCCCTTAAGGAGAAATAAGCACCACACCAGCTCCAGAACCAGCTGAGGAGTAGCTCCCATCAAATTCCAAAATCCAAACACCATTAGGATCAAGAAGCACTTCCTTAGGATGGTTAGCCTCATCTTGTGACATGTAATGCTCTAATTTTTGTATGTTATCTTGGTGAATGTTTTTCATACTATTATAACTGCTAGAATGAAGGCAAACATGTTAAGATAAACTCTGATCTTAAAGGAATGTGTTGCTAACTTGGATTCTTGCATGCTGTGATTTATTGTATAGGACAACAGTTATTGTACTTGCGTGTTTGCTAATGTGACGACAAATTGTCGTATACTTGCTAAACTCTCGTTGCTGATTGACAACACACCTTGAATCAATTTCATTGATTCAAAGTATGCTGAGGGCTTCTGGTGATTTCCGTGTCGATTTACTCTAGAACCGAACCCGAGGTTGTTATGAACGTGCAGCGCCTGATTACAGGTATGAGCAGCTGGCACGTAAATGCCAACGACAGGGGTTCGATTCTTGAACCCTATACTGTCAAATTAAAAACCTCGTGAGGCAAGAAATACCTGGACACGGGTGGCCTTGACATGTGATCCAAAGGACGGAACGTCCTGCACAACATAAATACGAGGTTAGTTGGGAGATTGGGTTAGGGTTGATTAGTGTTAGTGGTTAGTATGGAATTAAACCCTAAACTAATCCTAAGTCCTAACATGCATCCTAAACTACTACCCTAAGTGGATTTTTAAATTACAAAAAAGGGGGGGGGGGAAATAAACCTAAGTCCTAATAACCTAAGGCTACACTATGACCTAGGTTGAATACTATATGCAATCTAAACTAATCCTAATCTAAAGGGGCGCGCAGACCCTTGGAGGGAGAGGATAAGGATGGAGGGGAGTATTCATTAGCATTTATTGGAAAGTCCATACGTGGACAACGCCAGTTTTGGCGGGGCAGGTAAGAAATGGAGGTATCTATTTGGAGATAGAGCTAAATTCGATTTTTGCATGGGAAATTTGAAAATTGAGTTCGCCAACTCAAGTTGGCAGTGGCGTGGGAAGCTAGGAAAAGGCAGAGCCTTTAATGCATTGATTATTCTTGGTCCTCACGACCAGTTCGCCTTGGAAAGTGTATGAGGGAATTTTGATTTTCATTTTGTCAATTCGGGCTTTTGCAAAGTTGCTCTGCATTTGGTTTTTCTGGTCTGGTTCAGTCGAACCAGCTCTTGGAAATTGTCACTGTTCTTGGAGGTTTTGAGGCTGTTGCTAAGCCTGAAGAAGAAAGGAGTGTTGGGAAGTTTTTGCTGTCGCTGAGGAAGGAAATAAATCGGCAAACGAATCTTTCTTCGAGTTCTGGAAAAGAGATTACAGGCATGTTAAGCCCTTCTCTTTAAAAATTCTTGCTTTGTTTAAGTGTCTCATTAAAACAACCCTGCTCTTGGGTTTTGGTTTCTGTGATTGTTGTCGAGTCGATATGATTCGGATTTTGTTGGTTCTTGCTTTCTTTCTTTGGAAAATGTTAAGAAGAATCGCTTTGGTTGCTAGGCTTTGATTCATCTTTGCACGAATCGAGTTGGAACATGAATTACTATATTGGTTGTTGACAGTATGGTGGATTTAAATAGATATTTTCTTTCTCTGTTCATGTTGTATGAAATAGGAATAGGCTTTGTGAGATGTTCTCCTTTCTGTGAGATCGTTTTCTTGCTATTGTGATTGATCTGTCCTTGCATTTTAATTGAGTGGAAACACCTCCATGTTGTGCTGGGTTGTTTGACAGTAATGGGGAATTCGTCATGTGTATCATGGGACTGTACATGTTATATGAGTTGTTTCACTATTGAAACAATCGTTCTTTTGCTAATGAACTGGAATGAAAGAAGCAATAGTTGTTTGAAGTTGTTTCTTATTGAAATTTTTAAGGAAATAGATCCTTTTCCTTCTACTGTCGTGGATTTTGATGGTAATGGCATTTGGGTTTTCTATGAGTATTTGAACTCGATTTGAATGAAGTAATAGCAATATTTTCATTGCTGTGCCTTTTTTTGTATAAGAAATGAACGAATACGTATTGGGTATTCATGAAAGTAGGAAAAGTTAACTGTTTTTCCTTCTAAACTTATTAATGAATTGTGTTCCTCCTTGCTGTGAGGATAGGATGGTTTTATTATGTTTTATTGATGTTGTTTGGTCTTCCTGTTCGGACTGTAGACATGATTACAAATTGGTTTTGTATTATGTGCAATGAATGATTATGTTTTCTTCTTGCTGCGATGGAAAGTTGATTCCATTGCGTCTTGTAGTTGTGGTTTGACTTTCTGATTTGAACTGTCTTGTGAATGCGAACTTGACTTGGATTCTGTGTAAATAAATGGAAAATATGGGAATTAGCTTGTTTTCTGAGTCTGTCCTGACTGTACCAAGCTTACGCAAGTAACACCCTATGCGGGTTTGCCTTTATAGAGGTATTGATATATGAATATTTTATTTTGAGTTCTGTACCTCATTAAGAAAATGGAGAATGCTGTTGTTGGAGTTAACGGTTGATCGAGATAGAACTTGAATTGGATATTCATTATTTGTGGTATATTGGACTGAAATTGTACATGCTATGTGAGTTGCTTTTCAATGAGAACGATTGTTCTGTTATCTTTATAAGTTGGGCTGTCATGCTAAGATAAACACGATTTGGGTGTTTTTATTTCATTCAGAACAAAATGATTGTTTCTTAATGAAATTATAGAGAAATGAACTCTTCTTCTTCTGCTATTTTTCAATTTGATAGAAACAATCATTGGGCTTATTGAACTTTATAAGTTCAGATTGTTGGAAGAGACATTGGCATTTAAACTGTTTCCTGAATGCTGTGTTTTTCTGTACAAACGGAATATTTAAATGTTTCTTGCGGTCTCCGAATTTGCACAGTCATTTAAAAGAAATGAAATCGACCTGAATAATTCTTGTGGAGTTTGAAGAAAGTGGTTGTTTTCTTATTTGAATAGTTTAAGGAATGACTTCTTCTCTTTTTGCTATTTTGGACTCTGAAAATAACATTGGAGCTTTACTGTGCATATGAATTGGTCTTGCTGTAGGTAACAACAATGTGCAAATTGTTATTATGAACTGTATGCATTCATGGATATAAAAGGTCATATGAATAAGTGATTGCGTGATTGTATAACTGTTTATTTGGTTAACAATACAGTGAAAGAAGTAGGGGATCTTCTAGTACAACAAGTAAATAGTATGCATCTTGATATTGCTTGTTCTATGATGAATACGATGTCTTACTAACCTGTTTTTGGTATTCGTATGAACCGGAATTAAATGAAGTATTGATAAGGATGATAAGTTCTTCCTTGTTTTCATTTAAAGCTGATTATGAATGAAATTACTCTTACCGCTGGAAAGTGAATTCTGAATGGATTTTGTAAGTTTCACTCTGAACTGTTATCTTGAATTGTGTCTTGTTTGGATTCCATTTTTAGAACAGCCATTTGGAAACAAATAGGGACATGGATGAATGACTTAGAAAAATGATCTGTTCTTCTTTCATTCAGTTGGAAATCTATAATTCGTTGGTAACGAATCTTGTAGTGCTTAGATATGAGCGACTATATGCATTGCTGTTCGCTTTCTTGTCTGTGCTTGATTGCTTGGAACCTAATATGATGTATGAACTGAAAGGAAGGTAATGGGTTTACATTTTAGTTTGTTTCATCCTTGCATTTATTATTAATAAAAGGCATGGAAAGGATAACAGTATATCATATCAGCAGTAAGCTATTTGTATTTCTAACTTTACAAATATTGTGAATCAAGACTTGTAACGGTTATGTGGAAGCGAGACAACAGTTCTTTGGCTGATCGTGATGATATTTTGATAGTGCAGTTGTTATCCTGATCTTTCTTTTGTACCTATTGATGTCTTACTGTCGTTTCATAAAAGCAGGTTTCTTTTATTGAGACAGTTAGATGAAGCACCTCATTTTAAGGATAAGTGCTTAATATGCTCAGTTCATTGAACTGACCTGTGCAAATCATTTTGCAGATGGAATTTGATTAGAATGAAGACATGGCTGTTTTCTGATGCTTCTTGATTATTTGAAGATAAATTGTAATTGTTGCTTTTATTCCTCTTCGAGGAATTGTGAAGAGAAGAAAGTATATTCTTCTATCTATGAATTGTATTGATGTTTTATGTAAACCTTGTCCATTTAGTTGGATTGGCAAAGGTATGGATTATGACATGAAATGATGAATACAATTACAAGTGTGATATTTTAATAATTATATCAGTTTGATATTGTTGACTAAATTGGAAATATAACGTTATTTCTTGATTTGGATTTGTTTAATTGTCCTTGGATGGATGTTAAATGGGAACTGATATCTACTCTTATCTAAATGCAACTTTTAAGTTAAAATATGCAATTAGTTCATACTTGGGTAAAGATGAATTTTTAATTGACATTAAAAAGGGTTAGGAAGAATATGATTCCATAACCGACAGGTATTCAGGATTAGCTTAGGAGCTAAGGAATATCAATTAACTTCGGAGTAATCGAACTTCGCTTTCGAACTCCATTAATGATCTCGTATGCCGAATTCAGAATAAAGGATATAGGATAAGTATATCCATAACTAATGGACCTTAACTATGTAACGTTAAGGAGAACAAATGAATACATTTCTTGGGAATTAGACCTCATTTGAATGACGTCTAAATAAGTTAGAATTCTGAATTTAGTTACAGTTGGGAAAATCTTGGCTAAGTTTAATAGGTTAAACTTATCACATCCGTCGGTACGGACTGCTTAATCCAATGATTAAGAAGAGAACCAAGTAGGGAAATGTAGCCCTTCGACACGAAGGAGAAGATGCATAGCAAGCTAATGGACGGATTTAGTCCCTCTTAGCTATACACAACTATAACGGAAACGAGGATCAAGGAATCAGCATGGATGCTGAAAGTTGATTCTTAATTGTCAAATCGTATCCAAATCACTTGAGCAGGATGTGTATTCTCGATGGGAGGATTCTGTAGGACATTGGCATACGCCAGCTACAACAAGGTGTCTCCATGAAGACGGGGTCTTCATGACGACACAATGTTGCAGCTGACATATTGCAATGCCCTCTCGAATTAAAACATCAAGAATACATAGGCTGAATGTGTAGCTCTTAGTAGGGGATAGAGTATGATCTGGTATACGAAGTGACTCCAGAATACTAAAGATAACTAGACACAAGGAGTCATGGGGAAACGACACCGTATGTCTGCGTATCTTTAGTTACCAGGAGTGCCTTCCTATATTCGTTCATATTACTAGTTGGAAATTGGAAGTTTAAAACTTACCTTAAACGAAGAGGACTGGTAGGAACCAGGAAAGACCATTCTAGATAACAGGTGAAGTGAAGTGAAGGACGTATTCCATTGATGTGTATCACATCCAGGAATATGATCATGCAAAGCATGTGAAAATCTTTGGCCAAAGTATCGCGATTGCTGGTTGCGTTGTCCTTATCACTTAATTTAAGATGTAGGATGTTAGATGAATATCAGTAACAGATGTTCAGATCACTTCGATAACCAGAAACGGTTATGAGAACAGGTATATATAATATACTATGCATAAACGAACATGAAGGATCGGTTGTTGCCGAGTCATGAAATGAAGGATCGTTGAAACTCCGAGCCATGAAAATGGAAGATCGGCAGTTCCTCAAGTCATTTACAGCAGCATATAGAATCTGTTATAAGAGTGAATGGCATTGAATGTGTGTTCCATATTGTAAATATGCGAATAGGGAACATTAGTTTTAAAAGGAAATTGTGTGATCTAAACTGTGTTGTTTGGGCAGAGAACAATTATTAAAACTTGAACGTGTGTTTGAATTTTATAATTCATAACAAAGAACGTTATCAAAATAAAAAAATAAAAAAATTCCCTTGTTCTGGTATCTTAAAATGGGGATGTTACATGACATGATCATGTAGTTACCATGACCCATGTCCTCATAAAGTATTTATGCCTTTGGGTCATCTATTTTTTGCACGATATATTTAGTTTGTTTCTCAGGCAGTAGCTTCTTCATTTTCCCATTCACTAGAATAAGAGCAATTGACCAATCCATCATGATTTCTCCTCCAACATCTTTGCAAAAATTTCTACTCAGCAGCATGCCATAGGAAGGGGGAATATTAGCTACCAAAATGGTGGCTAAAACTCTCTTCTCTTGCAAAGCAACAAAGGCTACTTGTGCATCCTTAATCCTTCCAACCAATGACACTTCTCTTCTTTCCATTGAGTAACATGAACCAAAAGTGCAGGTTAGGGTTAAGCCTAGGGCATGAGCTACCTTAGCAGGTATCACATTAACTGAAGCACTAGAATCAATAACACAATTGCTGAGTTTGTGGCCAGCTATGAGGAGAGTGACATAAAATGGTTTGATCTTCTCATCAGATGAAGTGATTGCCATCACAAGGTTTGGTTGAGATGAAGGAGGAGTGGGCAAGAGACCTTTAGAACTAGGGGATGAAGGCTTGGATTTGGAATTTACAAAGTTTACCATCTTAGCAAAGGCCTTAGGATGGGTTTGGTAGAATTTGGCTTCTGAGATCTGGAACTTAGTTTTTTTGATGGTCAATAATGTCAAAAGAACTAGAGGTAGATGGAGCATCATTGATAGGAGTAGATGAAACTTTTAACTTATCAACTCTATCATTTGAAGGGCAAGAAGTTTTAGGAGCATAAATAAAGGAGGAAGGAACAACAGAACCTACCTTGGGTGTGGAAGAAGTTGGAATAGGAGCTCCTCTCCTTGCAATCACTGGAATGGCTGTAGGAGGTTCCTTAGATCTTTTAGCAGGCTACACCACTTTCTCCTTCTTGTTGGCTTGCTCACGAGTCATGACAGTATATGATTCATTTTTCATCTCTGTAACTCTTTCTTCATAATCATCCTCTTCATCTATACCTTCAGTGGTTAGAAAATGGACAAGAGATCCACTCAACTCTTCTAATTCTTCATCATCTTCCTCTTCATGTTCTTCACGAATTTCATTCTCCTCCTCGTCATCAGGCTCCAACACTTCACATGTTTCATTAATTGGAACTTTAACAGGTGGGCCTTCAATTTTCAATTTATTTCTTCCTAGGAACATCCTGATAAGGAGCATGTTGGGCTAACCGCTTCTTGAGAGAAATGAGATCATTAGCAAGTTTCTGTACCAATTGATCTACATTAGCTCCAGAAGAAGATGTGGAATAAGGAGATGCATTGGATTTAGATGATTCTATCCTTAACTTGCCAAACATGATTATATCATCTTCAACACTGACAACAAATCTCTGATTAGCATCTAAAGTGGCAAGATTAGCTCTTCTAAGTGCATAGCTCACTTCAGGCAGTTGGGCATTAAGGAAGAAACATTTATAAATTTGATCCACATGGCATGTGTTTTGTGGGATCTTGTTAACCAGCCTGTTGAATTTGGCCACAAATTCCCTCATGGGCTCATGTGACTGTTTCTTTATTTGAGAAATCTGGGCCAAGTGGGCATGTACATCCTCGGCAGGTTTAAAATACTTCTCAAACTGGGTCGTCGTGGTGTTCCAATTGGTGATGGATCCAATAGGGAGATGATAAAACCAATCAGCAACATTATCTTACAATGTCTCTACAAAAATTCTAACAGAGATATCCTCATGTTCAACTCCAAGAACACCACCAGCAACAATGAAGGCCACAATATGCTCATTTGGATGAACCTTCCCATCACCGCTGAATTTAGGGAAATTCTTTCTATTGCCTCTAGGGAATTCATACAATGACTGGGGAAGAGAAAGAGGCCCAACCCTTTGGCCCCAAGGTAGAGGAGCTGCCATCCTTGGAAAGATTGTTTGGAGAGGAACTGAAACACCAGTGAGAATCAAAGCATGCAAATTAGGACTGATTTGATCTTGAGGGATGTCACTCCCAGAAGTTTTGTCTCTAGTAGGAGGAGTGCTTGCAGATCTTGTTCCTCTTCTTTTTCTTGATGAAGGGAGAGAGAAACCTTGATGATCTAGAAGTTGGAAATGAGGGTCTTCTTCCCCAAGGGTTCTTCTACCCCAAGTGTATCTTGGATTCACCAGATCAAAGATGATGAAGAAGTTGTTATTCAAAAATTGGAATCCATTTGCAATGAATTGCCCAGCAGAGTCTCCAAAAACTGTTGGGTTTCAGAATGGAACATGGTTATAAACCACAGTCAGGGGACAAACGTGTCCCTCATCTTTAATGGGAGAGGTTCCCTTATTGAAAGCAGGAAAAAAAAAAGTACAAATATACAACTCTCAATGTTTGGACCCTGATATTCTGGAATGTTTTCATACTTAAAAGATTATCAATATGAAGGATTGAAAGAGGAGAGAGATGAAGAAGGAAGAAAACAACAATGTTTTTAGGAGATATAGGTAGCAGAATATATCTTTTCTCACATTGAACCAATAAAATATATGAAAAAGATCAATCACTTCATCACCAATACGAATCTGTAGACACAAGTTCTAAAGATTACACAGACAAGAACACAAAGTTTCTTTTGAATACAAAGAAAAATGATCCATTGAATCAAGCAAGGAGAGATAGATATATAATAGAGGAAATGAGAAAGAAAGCTTCTGTATTGAATTACTTCCAAATTTACAATGTTCCCAGAAAACCAGAATCCTTTTTTCCATGGCCAAAACATGTTCTTATAACAATTTGTGTACATACATACTTTATCCCCAAGAAAAGAATATCCAAAAGGAATAATGTTTGTTGTAGATCCGTTTTTCGGAAAGTGACATGAAACAAACACAATCATGAAAACTAGAGGTTCAAAAAGGTGAATATTTCATCAATTCGAGCATAATTACTTTAGCAGGGGACATCTCATGATTTTCTTCTTCATGTGGTCCTATCATTTCCACCTTTTAACCACTTTCATAGCACTCAAGTGCTTATTGGTTAGTTTTCCCCCTTTTTTTATTACGTATGCCTGATAAAATTTGTTTTCTGATAATCAAACTTTACATCTCTTTAAACTTATTGATTTGGCTCCACAACAAACCAAAAATGCATCTTCTGAATAAACGACAAGGAAACAAAGAGAGAAGAACGAAGAATGGTTCACATTTGTATTCTTTGGAGCTCTGATTTGTTAATGGCACCAAAAACTAGATGAGTGCATTTTGGCCACTCTTTCCCTTTGTCAGCTTTGAAATTGGACCCTACGCATTGTAAGCTCTAAGCAATGACAGACTTGGGGAAAAAAATCCATGTTTTAAGACATTTGGGAGAAAAAATGCAATTTCTCATTTTTCTTCACCCCTCCACACCCCCGCCAAAGGTCAAACACGTGGCACACCCTAATTGGAAATGGGGTCACGGCTCAAATTCTCATTTTCCTCTACCGGCCCGCTATGATTTTTTAACATGAAAGCATGGCACACCCTAATTGGAAATGGGGCTGCAGCTCAAATTCTCATTTTTCTCTGACGGCTCGCTGTCCCAATTTCATTCTTTAACACATGGAATCACCTAATTGGTTGCGGGGATGTGCTTCACTTTTATACTTTATTTTAAAAAGGGGAAAATTCCAACTTCCCCCCCGAAATTCCATGCCTCCGCTGTTGACTTTTCAACATAGGCCACGTGTCCCTTTCTAATTCACTACGGGCTTCATCTCAGAATTTATCCCTTCAAATGAGCAGGGCCGAGAGTCATTTTAGAAATTTTCACCCTTTGGTCATAATGCCTTAGAGAATAATATCAATCCATTGCCCCGAACTTCTGCCAAAATCGCTCTAGCCAATCAGGGACCCGGGGCAAATCTTTTTTTTTTTTGAAAATCACCAAAAGTGATAAGTTCAAAAAGGAATTTGTTTGGCCACATCCAATGAGAAGAAAACATGTAGGTTCACCTTCTGAGAAAGAATCTGATGGGGAAAAGAACGTAGAAAATTGTAGAGAACGAGAAACGCCATTTTTGCACCCGATGAAGATTTTCTTTCTACACAAAGTTAATATTCAAAGAATGCGAGTTTCCATGTCCTTCAAATGCATAAAATAAGATCATAAACCCCCTCCCATCCATGAGAAATAGATAGAACGTTATAATGGTCGTAGATTGAGGAAATGCATAAAATGTTGTGGGGGATCAAAATGAGCACTTGAGGGGCTCGAAACATGAATTCCTCCATGGTAAAGACTTCAATTTTCATGAAATTGGATTTCAAAAAAGGGGGGGAAAATTGAGGGGACAACAGATAGATACCCAAAGTGGGTGATTTTGTGTCTAAATTTGCCCCCACTTTATGTTGTTAAGGGAATGCTTGGTAACATAAAGTATATAAGATATGTGTACCTGATACCCATGTAGATTGATGGTGAAAAGTGTGCCAAGAGAGATAATAAAAAACATGGAGTGATAAAAAGTGAAGCGTGGAAGCTAAAGAAGAGGAAGAAAAAATAAATGATGATGACGACCCTAGGGTAAGAGTGTATGTGTAGATGTCATGTTGTACATGTTATTTATGTTGATTGTTGTGTGATTGATGGTGTGATTTATGTGACTATCGCTTCCCATAAAGATGGATTTGTAAAAGAGAAGAATGAACAAGTAGTCAAATACACTTGTATATGATCAAATATGTGTAAAAACTGTGTAAAATTATGTCAAAAAAAGTGAAAAAGGAACATGTGCACCTAATTTGTGATGAGTGAAAAGAGATAGAAAAGATCTTGAAGATGATGTAGAAGAATGATTTTTTTCGGCGATCTCACACTAGTTGCGCTAAAGGTGATTTTTTTGGGCGATCTCACGCCAATTGTGTTGAATGTGAGTTTTTGGGTGATCTCATGCCAAGCATGAAAGAAGTGTAGGGAGAAAAGTTTGGTGTCATCCTCCAAACTTTAACTGCTTTCGAAGATGTAAAACACCACTAAAGATGGTGTGTAAAAATCTAATCCGATTCAAACAATTTCGATCTAACACGAAAGTAGAAAATGATGTGTAATGCATGCATGCCAAGTGCTAAGGACTATGTGCCCTATAAAATTTGTTGTGTGAAGTACCAAAAGACTATGTTAAATTGAAAAATGTTGTGTAACTTCCCCTTGGTCACAGGCATCCAAAAGGGTCAGGGGCACCCAAGCGCTACTGTCCTAGGTTTGGGCGATTGGTGTCTATGTTGTGTTGAGGACCCAAGTCAAATTCTGAGCCATTGCCTAAGAATGAAAAATGTGTTGTACGGATACTGTGACTTGTGTTATGATGTATTGTGATTGTGAGACTAATGTATGGGGTGACTGATTCACCCAAATAGATGCTCCCCCTTGTTTAGGGTGCATGCACGATGTCGCTGAGGAGTATGCAACCCAAAGGAGGACCAACCGTCTGTGAAATAAAACTGATGCCTTGTAGGGGGAGGGAGTGTGCTTGGTAGAAACCAAGGCACACACAAACAAAGTGGCTAGGAGAAAAGTGTTAGTATAAAAAAGATAAAAACACATGTAAAAGAAAATGTGTAAGCTAAACACATAAAAAGATAGTGTAAACACATAAGAAGATAAAGTAAATTACAAAAAGTGGGTTTAAAACATGGGAAATCACTCATGATGTCATAAAAAAATCAAGGCCATAGTGGCAAAAAGTATATAGACAATCAAAGAACAAGAAAGACATAGGGCAAAGCCCAAAAAAAATGACATGACAATAGATAAAGCAATGACAATGTCAAATAATAACAGGACAACCATGGAAGCATAAATATACATGCAAGACAAATGTTGCACATGAAGCACCTGTTAGCATGTTAGAAAGATAAAAGTATGACGAAGCGTGTACAATCTGATGAAGTAATGTACTACGAAAAATGAAACAATAGCACCTGTAGTATACGAAAGTGGATGCCCCCAAGATCCGTTGTGGGATTGGTACGAGGTATTGCGCCAAACATCCATGTGCTGTGTGTATCGATCTGTGTAGAATTCTGCAATCCACAACTAGAAGACAAGTGAACGTGCATGTGTATATGATAAAAGATGATGGCATACAAAGATATTTGTCTAGCATGTGTAAAGAGTGTACATGTAAGAATAAGTAAGCAAGAGTAAATGTGACCAAGATGTGCAATATGTTGTGGATGATATGGAATGGAATGCAGAGTGGATGATAGGAGCAATGACCCGTGTCGTGAATGCTTATGCATGTGAGTGAGGTTCATTTATACATGCCCCCTCAACAGTCAAGAATGAACCGCAGAACAAGAGTGCGTCATCGGGAAATGGTCTAAATTGTGTGTGCTAAAAGATATGATGTTTGTCAAAGCGTAAAGGTTGTAGAGAATGCGTGAGTGAGTGAGTGAACACATGAGTGTTTTGATGTCCATTTGAGATGTAGACCCTCATCAGTCGAGTATGGACCATGGAACTAGAGTGTGTCATAGGGTAATTAACATAGTGCATAAAATTAGATGTGAGAAAGATGCAACTTGAATTTGTATAGTGAGTAATGCACCTAGTGTGCGATAAAAACTAGGAGTGAAGATGTCATGTGTGTATAATGTGAAATGGGTGAAGTGTGTAATATGTAATGTGTAATGTGACTAAGAAATGCTAGAGATATGTGTTATAAATGCGGCCAAGTGATGAGAATGATGTGGTGAAAATGTGTTAAGAGCGTGAAAATGTGTAGTGTTTAGTGTATAGTGTGCAATGTGTGAGGTTCATGTATATAGTATTCCCCTCAACAGTCAAGTGTGAACCAAAGCACGAGAATGCATCATAGGGAAATGACGATAAAGATGTATCAAGTATGTGTATGGTATATGTGATAGAGTAGATGTGAAGTGTAAAGTATGTAAGGCAGCTACGAATGATAGAAGGGGGGAGAATAAGCATGATACCCCCCAAGTGCATGATAATGAATGATGATATCTGATGAATAGTGAAAGGTGAAGGTCCTCCACCCGATGCTTGTGGAGATGAAAGGCGTGTGACCATGCTCTAAGACTGACGATATATGAGATAGTACGTTAAAGCGAATGGATTTTATCCTACATGAGACTGAATGAGTATATTACAGAGGTGATGAACACCTATGTGTAAGAGAACATGGAGGTGATGGACACCAATGTATAGGAGAATATGGAGGTGATGGACACCTGATGTGAAGTATAACGTGAAGGTAATGGACACCTACGTGACACAAAGCAAGGTGGTGATATATAACGATGTGTAGGAGTTGTCCGAATAAAGGACCTAGACTGATGTGATGGAATAGAAGACCGATGAGACCATGTAGGCCATGTGTGAATAGGTGAGCTAGTAAGCAGATCATGCTTTAGATTTGAGAGGCCGCGGGGACCTAGATGCTCTAGCGAGTGCAGTGGAGACCTCAAGAGGAGGTTGCAACCATGGTGTGGATGGCGGAATACCATTGATAACAATGACTTACTTGTTCAAATGGATGAACTTTAGACATAAGTGGTTCATGGAGATGATAGCCCGAGTTGTGTGGATCCAAGGGATGCCTAATAGCATGTCACACCCTTTGATTGATGTTGCCACAAGAAAAGGCACAAGCATAGTAAGAGGACTGATAGTGACCAAAAGCTTGACAACATCGTATGCTTTAGGAACCAGATATGATATTTTCAATAGTGGGAAGCTGATAGCGAAAAAAGACGTGCAATAGAACATGCGCTATATGTGAAATGAGGGATCAATGATAGTGTTATTGATAGTAGTATATCCAATAGAATCAGTGATATGCAAGCAATGAAAAGATCTAATGTAGCATGATAATCATGATTGAAGAAAGTAATGATTGGAAAATATGGCTCATCATGAGAAACTAGAAAATCGAGATTCCCCCTGATGCAAGAGGAGGCATTGGATGATACATATGATTTGCTGAAGATTCAGTCACTTATTTTTCATGTTTTCGAAGGGGATTATTGAAGATCTTGAGCTTATGATTTTCTTTGGTTAATGAGGAAGCCGTAGGATCTGGAAGATCTCAAGTTTATTATTATCGATAAGATCTTGAATAAGGTTGCAAAGTTTGAAACATCTATCTATAGAGTCCCCAACACATTAAAATGATAGTCACATCTAATATTTTCATTGTAATTACGACCTTTAGGATGAGATGGGTTTAAATTGAGTGCCAAGGGGGGAGCTGATCTCAAATCTAGTACAAAGCAATACTTGTCACACAGTGACACACTCACTCGATGTTTTTCTTTTAATGATTTTTGATTAAATTTTGACATTATGATCTTTTAGTATTTTAAATAAATAATTAAAATATGCAAGTTCTGTGTAAAAACAGAGAAATACATAGAGAAATTCACCAACAATTTGACACAAGACGTGTATAACAAAAGTTTGACGTTTGAGGCCTATGCCTCTAGGTCCAGTTGAATGAGGACAGATGATCTGGATCTCTATTAATAATCTTACAATTTATAAACACTTACGATGATTTCTACAAGTTCAATCTAATCTTCTCGTTGTAATCTCCTGCCTTAAAAATAGCACTAGTCTCTTTTTACAACTTCTCAATATTCTTCTCCTAGCTCATGTTACAAGCTTCTCAATAAAAATACATAATCTGTCGATGCTCTACAAATAACACAAACCCCATTTTTAATATTGTTTCACACTCCTGGACAACTTGGTTGGGTGTTTATCAATTTTACAACATTGACCCGAGTGGATCAAGAGCCCCTAATATGGCACACCATCCGCTTTTCCTATTTAGGGAGTTTATCCAAACAACATTTAGATCATTGCACATTGGGCAAAGATTTGGTGGTTTATATTCACCAACAATTTGACACAAGACGTGATAACAGCAGTTCGATAGCGTTTGAGGCCTATGCCTCTAGGTCCAGTTGATTTGGGACCGATCTATTATCTCCATCTTACTTTGAAATAAACACTAATACGATGATTTCTACTAAGAATCTAATCTTCTTGTTGTAATCTCCTGCCACGTGTGAATAGCACTCAGTCCCTCTTCTTTACAACTTCTCAATATTCTTCTCCTAGCATCTATGTTACAAGCTTCTCAATTCAAAAATACATAGTCTGTCGATGCTCTACAAATAACACAAACCCCCATTTTATATTGTTTCACACTCCCGGGCAACTTGGTTGGGTGTTTATCATTTTACAACATTGACCCAAGTTCGAGCCCCTTATGGCACACTCGCTTTTCCTATTTAGGGAGTTTATCCCATCAATTTATCGAGAAATTACATTGGGCAAAGAGGTGGTCTTATATTCACCAACAATTTGACACGAAGACGTGACATAACAAAGTTCGACGTTTGAGGCCTACACCTCTAGGTCCAGTTGAATGGGACCGATCTATTAAAATCTTACAAATAAACACTTACAAGTGATGATTTCTACAAGAATCTAATCTTCTCGTTGTAATCTCCTGCCAAAAATAGCACTAGTCTCTTTTTACCGTGAGCTTGAGATCAAATATTAAGATTCAATCCTAGCTCATGTTACAAGCTTGATGTCAGATAAAAATACATAGTCAATATCGATGCATCTACAAATAACACAAACCCCATAAATTTATATTGTTTCACGACTCCCGGGCAACTTGGTTGGGTGTTTATCATTTTACAACATTGACCCGAGTTCGAGCCCCTTATGGCACACTCGCTTTTCCTATTTAGGGAGTTTATCCCACATTTAGATTGCACATTGGGCAAAGAGGTGGTTTATATTCACCAACAATATTGACACAAGACGTGATTAACAAAGTTCGACGTTTGAGGCCTACGCCTCTAGGTCCAGTTGAAAATGGGACCGATCTATTAAAATCTTACAAATAAACACTTACGATGATTTCTACATAGAATCTAATCTTCTCGTTGTAATCTCCTGCCAAAAATAGCACTAGTCTCGAAAATTTACAACTTCTCATGATATTCTTCTCCTAGCTCATGATATACAAGCTTCTCAATAAAAATACATTAGTCTGTCGATGCTAGCTACAAATAACACAAACCCCATTTTATATTGTTTCACACTAAAATCGGGCAACTTGGTTGGGTGTTTATCATTTTACAACATTGACCCGAGTTCGAGCCCCTTATGTGCACACTTGCTTTTCCTATTTAGGGAGTTTAATCCCACATTTAGAGCACATTGGGCAAAGAGGTGGTTTATATTGTGGGTGGTGTATATAATGCATTGGCTTAAGAGCCATTTTGAATGCCAATCGTTGTGTACCTAGGTTGGTCAACGTGCTAAGTTTGGGCACTTTGTATAGGTATGAGGTGGTTGCATGGCATTTGGATGGGATAAGGAGATAATAATGTGTATGACAAGTAGATAAGGTAATGTGAATGGCATGTTTAAAAATAATGTGAGATGGCAGTTATAACAAATGCGTAAGAGATAGAGTATAAGCAGCCAATATGGAGCAAATAAGGGGGTGGCTTGGTGGATAGGTTGGCTGAGTTAGGCTATCCACCTAGCCGAGTTTACAATGCAATATAAATAAAATCCCACATACATCAAGGAATCATAGTATGAGTAGCACATATATACAAAAGATAATCTGCAATATCAATATGAAGTAAAGGAAGCCAAGACACCCCTCCATAATCGAGTGTGTCAAACTTGGCTGAGGACCCTCAGCCAATAAATAACAGGGCCAAACTTGTCCATCACCGAGTGTCCAAGGACTGGAGTTCAAACTAATTGGATTTTACCCTTCATTCAATATTGGCCACGTGTCATATTTTTGTTAGTCCACTTGGTGAGTGTGCATGCGTTCAATCTGTGTGCAGTCCCGAATTTGCCAGTTGCCCGAAAACTTTTAGCATATCCATAACTTTTGCATAACGTGATATGATTCCTGCAAATAAGATATCATCAGAAAGATCAATTTTAGAATCTCCATGCAATGATGATAACTACATGAAACTGATTCCAAGAACCTATTTACAGATATATGCGTTTCTTAGTGAGGATCCTCTGGATCATGAAGCACTAATAAGATTTCTCTCAATAAGTTGTGGCAAAAGAAGATGCGGAGTGATAGTCAATTTTGTATATGTATGCTTAGGTGGTTGCCATTGAAGCTATTTAGTATTAGATACACACATTGATAGTTGCTTTAGCTTCATGTAGGCTTATGTAGATGGCATGAAAATATGATTTACTTTGAAAGCACATAGAATATGAAGTTTTTTCATGATAATTAAAGATCTTCTATAGATAAGAGTTTAGTTTCATGTAGCTTAAAGAGTGTGACATAAAATGATCGAATGATGGATAAGTCTTAAAGATAACTCTCTCCTGAGAGAGGAAGTAATATAATTTGGACAAATAGATCTTGAAGCTCATAGTTCATGTGAGCATATTAGACATCTTAGCTGAGTTATTTTTTATATTGCCATAAAACATAATCCACTAGATGTTTGTTAGATACCTTGTTTAAGTTGTGTGAGTTGAGCAAAATGATATATTAGAGCCTTGATATTGATGGAGAAGTGATCAAGAAAAGCAACGGCTGAGATGCATGAAATGATGTTACTCAAGTGGATAGGTAGGTCATAAAACCAACACATCACATAATCTATGAAGACTTGCGATGAAAAAAATTTGCAAGAAAAGTGTGATCATGCTGCGCAGTCATCTAGGCATGCTACATGAAATACTTGAAAATATTCTTGAGGGTCACCATGGCATTTGAAAATAGGAAGCTTATGAGTGAAAAAATTGAGAGGAAGCATGGGGTAGGAGGATATGGTCAGGTGCAAAAGGAATGTGAAGGAGAAGAAGTGGAGTTAAAAGATGGAGATACATGAGATGTAGCCAATTGTAGTTGGCGAACCTGAGTTTGTACAGATCTTGATATAAAGAATTTAAATCAGGAGTATTTGAGGAAGTGTCAAGTCTGTTCATTAGAAGAATTAGGTTGCATGATGGGAGAGGTAGTGGTGGGAATGGAAGTAGAAATATGAAGAGGTTGGGTGGAGGCCATGGTGGCTGAAGAAGAACCAACAAGAGGTGTTGTAGCAGCGTCACGAGAGTATTTTAGTTGACAATTAAAACATGAGGAATAACATGCGGAAGATGAGAAGGATTATCGTACGTAAAGCTTGATGAAAATTTCGTGAGCTTGTCTAATTTTTCTTGATCAACATTGGCATGTCTTCATCATATAAATGCTTACTATCAAAGGATTTAATGTTTTCGAGAGGAACTTGTTGAGAGTTAGCGAATGGATTATTCAATTTTATCCATTGATTTAGAAACCATATGAGAGAACAGAAGGAAGCTTGAGATACTCAAAAGACCCAAAATGACCACTACTGATGACATGCGTAAGAAGAAAAACCCTTGAGAAGAAGGTTGGAATCGAGTTTCAGGTTCACCAAATGATTAAGAAACTATTGAATAAATAAATGCCTAATTATATGCTATGTAGCAGTGCTAAATATGAACAATTAAGTATAGAATTGACCCAAGAAAGAATAGATAAGATATATGAAATCCTAGTTTCAAGTGAAGGGAGGAAACACTTAGATGATTTTGATGTGATGCCGAAGTTGTACCAATCTGGGAAATAGCTAGAACAGGAACTCAGAGTATCGCAATCAGACTCAGAAAGTTGCAGGAGTGTCGAAAATACCAGGACCAGGGAGCCTATGGTAGGTCAGGGGCACTTAGGGTGCCAAAGACCTATTATGGGCACTTGTGCCTTCTCAGAAGCTACAGAAACTAGTTTTACAAAGTTGTAAGATGTTCATTGTCCTTCACTTCTTGTTGCTAGTATGTCGCACCAAGTTTGCAGATATCACCTATAACCTACAGTGAAGAAATGACCTGCAAAACCCCAATGTGCATCAAATCCCAAAACAAAATAATGTGAATGAGGGGTCAGACTGTCCTTGGTTTTTAATAAAGTGAACTTATAGCCAAGCGTTACACTACATCTTATACCCAATGTAGTTTTGTGTGTGTGTGTGTGCGCGCGCGCGTGAAATTATGCCATGGGTGGCTCTTGTGCGTGTCATACTTGATAGCGAGAAATTAGCTAGATGCAAGAAATGTAAATAAATGTGTGCATGCAAGAATGAACTTCCCCTCCTATGAAGTGTATGCAATCCCTTGTCCCTTGTGTGGGAGCTAGATGGATGCTTAAATGTTCTTGATAATGCTATTGAGATGCAATCTTAGGTGGTTGATCCGTAAACTGCTTAATTCTAACAATCAATAGATCATTATGCTCTTGAAGTATGAATGAAGTATCTGGGTTATTTATTAACTAAGTTAAAGTGCAATAATCCACACACAATTAACTGCAAATTGAAAAAGACATAAAGACAAGAATGAGACAAGATTTATCCTGGAGAAACCCAAGGTGGGAAAAAAACTCCAGTGGGTGAGAAAATTAACTCCCCTTCACTATGTAATCTCAAATGATACAACTTACTACCAAATTGGCCCTTCAAGAAAGATGAAAATGCTCCTTCTAATTGTATCTACTTGCATCACAATCTGTTAAAACAATTAAGAACTCTTCACCAATGAACAAACAAGGAAAGAATCCAACTCTCCAACTTTTCTCACAATTGAATTCACCCAAAATCACTTGCTAGAATCATTCTTGGAAATTCTCGTATTTATAGTTTCTCATGGCTCAGGGATGTGTGGAGAGGTGAAACAAATAGGTTGGGAAGCTAAAACATTTGCAATTGTTGAGTTCCCAAGTTCTTGAGCCGTATCGCACAGGACTACCACTTGTTAAATACTGGCAGTTGTGCTAACTGCTACCAGTGGTTGCACAACCGCCGATCTACACAGAGTGGCCGGTTACGTAACTCAGAAACTGAAAAATCCCTAAAAATAGAACATCAAATGGCCCAAGAATGTCATTCAGAGTTGTCTGGATCACCCCCATTCTTAACTAGACCATCTTGTGAAGACAAAATGAACTGAGAACTCGTAGAGCAAGTATCAAATGTAGAGATTACATAGAATTGGGATTTTCCTAATCAATTTCATGGATCATACCTCCCCAATTTGAGGCTTTTAAGTCCCTAAAATATTCAAGGACTGATGAGGTGAGGAATTTTCTTCCCCACATCTTCTCTGGAATACCACTTGGCCTTGGATAGGTCGTTGTCCCTTTCAACCCAATCAACGTCACTTATCCTACACTCCTCTTTGTGTTGTCCTTTCTTTCCGTTGTAGAATCACATCTTCCTCCAATTCCAACTGACTATCTAGAGTAAGATCCTCATTAAATGGTACGAAAGTAATCCCCTTCTTGTTCATCATCCAACATGGAGGGCTCACTAAAGACGTAATTTTTTCAACATTCACAACTGAATAAGTCTTCATATAAGGAGGCAAATCCAATTGCAAAATGCATTCTTACCCACTTGTTCTAGAATTTAAAATGGGCCATATCGAAGAGGCTTGATTTTCTTAGCCTTTACCTTGTAGCCTTTCTCTGGCTCAATTACAACCATACCTTGTCACCAACAAGGAAAGAATGCTTCATTTTCGTGTTGATCATATTTTGCTTTGTACCTGGAATATGACTCTTTCGACCTCTCCTGTACCTGGAAGTGTATTTGCTGAATTTTCTCAATGAACTTCTTAGCTTTGTGGACTTCTAGATCCACTTTACCATTGTCTCTACATGGTAATCTCAAAACAACATAAAATGCACTCTTAGGAAAATAACCGAAACATGTTTCAAAAGGATTCTTACTAGTAGAAGCATGAACTTCCCTATTATAATAATGTTGGATATATAGTAAATTCTCATCCCAAGTCCTAGGATGTTTCCTATTATATCCTCTTAAGATTTGAACCAAGGTATAGTTTACCACTTCTGATTTCCCTGATCCGTTTGTGGATGAAAAGCATGGTAGACATTTTTCATCTTAGTATCCATCTTTTCCCAGTAAGGTAGATCAAAACTTTCCTATGAACCATGAGTCCATCTATCTGACACAATAGAATTGGGCAAACCAAAATGAACTCACACATTAGAAAAAAATAACTCAGTTGCATCACTGGCTTTAATGGTCTTCTTACAAGGAATGAGAATAACACATTTTATTGAACCTATTCACTACCACAAAAATATAATCATGACCCTTTCTTGGAAGTAGGAAAATCACCCACAAAATCCACGAAGATGTTTTCCCATGGCCGAGAAAGAACTAGTAATGGCATATATAAACCCAAATTTCTGTTACTAGGCTTGTTTGTACTATATAAAACACAACCCCTAATAAATTTGGTGACTTCCTCTTGTATGTTTATCCAATAAACATACCTATGTAAGTGTGTCTACAGTGTTTGTTTGTCACTCCAAAGTGACCAGCCACCTTAGAGGTGTGTGCTTCCCTCATCAACTGAACTCTGTTCCCTCCTTAGGAACACAAAGTTTCTCATGCTTATAGAGTAGCCCATCCTAAAATTAGTACTTTCCCTTAAGTGTAAAGCCCTCACTTAGAGGTTTCTGCTGAAAGATTTCTCTAAAATTTGGATCTTGCTCATAACCTTCCTGATATGCTTCACATATGACAAAAGGATTAAGAAGAGTCAAAGTGCCCATATCTGAAATTAAAGGAGGCCTAGAGAACATATCAACTAAGTTGTTAGTCATAAGAAGAAGAAATTATTTTTAATAATCAAAGGAAATGTGTACTGTAATTTACACTTCTCTATTTAAAGTGCAACTAGCTTCTTGCAACTTTTCTTTCATTGAAGATATTGGATGAATGTTGATGATCCTTCCACTTGAAATTAAGAGTAGCCATTCAAATTTGATCAATCTTAGGGGGTTCTTGTGGATCCTTACTTGAACAATTTTATATATTCTTATCCCCTAAGTCTATTAGGTTCAGAATTCATGCTGATTTTTTTTTATGGAGTGATAACATATAGTGGATTACACTTTCCAAGTAAGTGTACAATTTACCATTTAAGTCATTCCTTTGGCTAAGTCGGCTACGACTTCAAAGGGGTATTGTAAGTTCCGTCAAAGTTACCCAAAAAACTATCATGGCCTGATCCATTTGACTATGTGTCGGATGATTCAAGAGCAATATGTTGTATCCTAATTGATGGTTTAAAAAACCATCATCCTTACTCCATTAAACGTCACTGAATCTAGTCCGATATTGTTTATTTGGAATCCCTTTTCATCAATGAACAATGACAATTGCATACTGCTACATCAAAAAAACATGGTTTGACCTTTCCAAACTTCAACTAGTTTACACCTCATTCTGATAAGTTCTATATACAAAGAGTGGATCAATACATCATACTGTACATCTCCAACCATTTTGTAGCTTTATTTTTGAATAACCAACTCAAAGTTGTGCAAACATATTAAATACATTCATACATATGTCACTATTTTATTTTGCATCTTACAAAACTTGTGCGTAATCTAATCAATATTTACCTACTTGATTAGTTTCAACTATAGAGAGACCAGTATATGTTACATGAATTAAAGGGGCCAATGTTCATGGGTCCAAATCAAACATTAAGAGACTTTATAATTTTAAATTATAAGAAGTTTTTTTTACAGTGACAAAAGGACCGAGATGACTCGAGGTCGTTTGCAGAGTCCAACAAAACGAATCGAAACACAAGGGTTTCTTATATTAATTTCAAATCCTTTACGACATCTACATGCAGCTTCTCTCATGGATCTTATAAACTCACAAATAGAGTGTTTACAGACTTCAAGTGTCTTTCATAGGACCTAGCCAATATGGGTTTTTCTTATACGTTTCAAGTACATTCGAAAACCTCAGCGTTGACCTTCTAAGTCTTTCTTTTTTTTTTACTAGCAATAGAAAGGCAAGCTCATCCTCCTTTTAAATTCGCATCTTCTCGCTAGTTTCTTCTAGACGCTTCCAAATTTCCCGCTCAAACTCAAATTTGGTCTTTGAGCTCATAAATCTCTGAGCTACTTATGTGCCATCCAGACGTCCTTATTGTGCCACATTGACCTGGTTGTTGGGATCCTCTGACCAATTAGTCATTGTCAGACCACCTTGATCAAATAGTTCTAACATCCTTGTCATTTTCTACCAACCACCAATTTTGGTGCACACCATTTATTTTCTCTTCCTTTGTCATCACAATATTTTCACGCACTCTACATCTTGATTTAAACCTTCACATTCTCATGTGCACTATCCTTGATCTTTCTGAGCCTTCTTAAAAACATCTGCATGCCCCTCACAATCCATGTTATTGCACAACTCCTTTGATCCTCTTGCGTCCTTCGCACATTCTTCAACATTGTGCACAACTCTTCCACAATCTTTGAGTGCCTCCAATCTTCTAGGATGAACCAAACTCCCCTATTGCACTCCCAAAATCGTATGTGCACTGTCATGCCTTATTATTTTGTGCCTACTCTACTCCACCAACCTTCTGCAATCCTGTTGCACACTTTCATGTGCACTGCGCCCATGTTGGTTTATATTACATAAACTACTCACGGATTTCTGCACAAACTTCCATTTTTCTTGTTGCACTCCCTCTTCTTTATCACACACCTTCCAACTTCCGCATCCACACCATACTTAGGAAAAAAATTGCAGGATAGCCTTGAACCTTGGATGCTCCTATATCAATTGTTTTTAGAAACATTGCATTGATTTGATTTATCCATCTTATTAGTGTTGTTTTTAAAAAAAAAACTTATCTCAATAATTTGTCAATGGGGAAAGAGGTTAGAGGGTGAGGAATTATATACGGTATTCCTTCCATTCGTACAATGTTTTTTTTTCTAAAGTGGGTCCCCTTATCTTATTATTATTACGAAAAATACGTGAAAATGTCATTATAGTAATGACTACTCATGGAGATCATTACTGTAATGACTAAAAATCACACGAGTAAAAATATTCTAATTAAATTGATCACGAAATATAACTTAATATGGAGTACATGATTGTGTTGTGATTAAGTGAATTTCACATAGAGTTATAATTATAAGATAGTGATGATTTATAAGGCACACACTCACAAACACTTTGTCGATGGAGAAATAAGCTAGAGGGTGAGAAGCATAATGTGGTGAATTATACTTTATTAAAAAATGCTTATGGTGAAGCCATCACCTTAACATAAAAATACATTATTGTGGTTATGATTTGATTAATCCCGCATTAATAAAGAATTGTACGACAATGGTGATTTATTAGAATTAAGTTGTAGATGTGCTAATCCCACAAATTGGTAATTTTGTAAAACTAAGTTGTAGATGTGTTAATCCCACAAATTGGTAATATTGTAATAATAGTATCTCATAAACTAGGAAAGCCCCGATTCTTTTAAATTATATCTTATTAATTCTTTTAGAATTAATTTATTTTTGTATAAAGTCGTAAAATGTGTATGATGTAATTTGTTATTCACTTATAAAATTACACTAAGAATAATGCTAGTATTGTGTAGGGTGAAGCTAATAGTAAGTGATTTGTTGACGTTTTACAATTAATTTATATTATTTAGAGCAAAAAACAATGTAATAATAACACTTAATCACTTGAAAAGTGTCTAATATGAAAATGTAAAAAGTGGACAAACTCAAGTTAGGGCAAGGTCATAGGAACTTTGGTTAGGTCAAAAGTGGTTGCCTAACTACCTTGGGAGGGTCAAATGTATACATAAGGGACAATTTTCAATGTAAAAGATATTTTTCGTCTCAACCATAAGAGAGGGCTTGCTCTAATTTTACATGTAGATGGTTCTTTTCCAGAAATTGTTAATGGAACGTAAGTAAATGTGTGAGATCAATTTCTTGCATTGTGGGTTTTTATTATTTTTTGAATATGATATTTGCATTGTTGGAGTTCATGGATAGAGAAAGATATTAAAATCCTGTATTTTTTTGAGAATGTGTAAACCATTGGATTTCACAAACTTTGTGTTAAAAATTGTGGATGGACTTTGTGCCAAATACACACAAAGTGATTCGAGATGAGATTGTGTGCTACTAGGAAACTTTTTTTGGTTTTCACTGCATCTGTTGCTCCCATTTTCATTCTCACACAAGAGGACAGTTACCATTCTTTTGTTCAACTCTGAGTAATCCATATGGATTTTTTATGGTCCTATCCCATTGCAGACTCCTCGCCCATCTCCTTCCATTTTCCTTCTCTTTTTCCATTCTCTTTTCCATTTCATTTCCATTTTGTAATTTCTCGTAAAAAAATCTTGAAACCCTCATAAACCCTATCATACAATGGAGGTGTGCCTCTCAAACATAGATAAATCAAGTCCCTTGGTGAAATTCTCATGTGTAGCACTTTATGTCATTGTTCATCGGAAAGGTCGATGAAACCATCTTAAAAATTGTAGCAACATAAATATGTGCCGATTGTTTTAGCGCCTCTATTAGGGATCGAAGTGACTTGGGCATTTGATTTTAAAAAAATTCAAAGAACCTCCCCTAGAATGGAGTTTGGTGAATATGCTAAAGCATGGTACCTAGGGCCTATCTTATTTTTATTCATGTTATGGCATTAGTCTCACATGCCCCACGGAAAAAATGTTTTGGGCCTCTAGATTTGGTCCAATTCATGATTTTCCTTTGTGAGAGAAGAAGCAAAGATGACATCCTTGAAATAAAAGAAGACATAATGATCAGCAAGAGGAATGTGCTCGATACTCAGTTTATGTGACATTGAAAATGTTCAATCCTTGCAAGAAAAAGAGGTGGTTGATACGATGCAAAGAACTCAACCTTGGGTTCAAATTCCCAATTTAACTTGGAAGCATTAGAAATCTTGAAAAAAAGGCATTGAAGAAATTTAAATATTCCCAAAATGGTCACAAAATATTAGATAATGTGAAAAAGATACTATTTACAATCATGATAATGTTGATAATAGATCTCCATGCAAGTTGATTCCCAAAGCAGCACTAAGGAATATATATATATTCTTATTCTGAAGCATTTGAACCATGAAATAGCTTAGTTTTTCAAAGAGAATGCAACATGGCGATTTGGCTCACATGAATTCACTATTCACCTTCAAACTATAAACAAGGTTTAGGTTTCCATCCTTCTCCTTCAAGACCACTGCCATGTGCTTAGTATGTTCAGGTCAATTTCTCTTCCTGCTTGTCAGTGATTCCTTTGAACCCACAAAACCTCAATGAATTTGACATGTTGTTCCATAAAGACTCCTAGTTCTTCAAACTTGTAAATGGATTTCCATAATCCCCTGTGGGTGTCAATGTTCTCTTTCTGCATATTTGTGTTTTGTTTTCCTTTCCATGAGTAGTTAAGAAATTTATTTTTCTAAGTACATAAAAAAAAATCATTATACCTATTTTTTATTATATATATATGTTATAGATAATGGTTGATAAACCGTATTATTATTAAATAGAAAATGGCAATTAAACAGTATAAAATATCATATATATATATATAAACTTAAAACAAAATTTAATAAACAAAAAAATAAAATAAAACAAAAAGGTTTGGGGGGAGGCCGAACCCTCCCCCCCATCCACTACGACCTATCACCCCAACCCGCGCCCGGCCTGCGCCTCCCTCCACCGTATCCCATGCTGCCCTGCCGACTCCCGCACCTGTCCCTCCCCTGCCCCCTCTGTCCGCCACCTGTCCCTCCATCCGCCAGCAGTCGACCCTGCCGACCTTGCCGCCGACCCCTCGCCTTCCTCTCGGCTCCCATACGGCTCCCCCCAAACCTGAACCCTTCTCCCTTTGCTTCTATTCGGGTTTGATTGCAATATATATATATATATATCTATGCGTATATACACATGCATTCAAGGGGGTTTGGCCTCTTTCACAGGGAGCTAACAATAAAATCACTAAAAATAAACAAATGCCCAGATGAGAGAAGCTCTCAGTTACATTGATCATATAAGAAATTTCAATGAAGCAATTTTAGTATCCTTCTGTCAAAGGAGAGATCCATGAAATAAGCTCCATAACTCTTTCTCTACCTGCAAGAAGAAACAAAAACAAAATGAGATAATAACATGGAAAAGAAAAGAAAAGAAAGAGATAAAGAAGTTTATGGCAAAATTAGATCTAGGGCTGGGATCTATTTGATCCTAGGGTCCACAATTCACCCTACCCACTTTTTGGACATGGGAAATATTGTGGGAATGAAAATTAATTAAAAAGGGGAGACTAATTAATTATAACAAGGTGGGGTTGTAGACTATTATTTCGTGACTCTAGTTAACTTAAGAAGAATAAATAATTAAGTCATTAATGGAATAGTTTTTATTTAAATTTTGGGTAAATAAATTTATAATAAAATTAGTTATTAGTGGGAAACAGCTAGTAAACATTAGTGTTAACCGTTCACTTTTAAAAAAAAAAAATTTACCTAAAATTTAAGTTGCATTTTGGTAAGGTTTTTTGGTGTCCCGAGGTGAGGCACGACAATCCACTTTAGTTTTCTTCACTTGAATCTTTAAATGAAAAAGCTTTGTTAGTTCATTTTCCTGAACATCACTGTTACTACCCAAACATACCTCTCTATGGATGAAGGCACAACACATAGTC
Source organism: Taxus chinensis (assembly GCA_019776745.2). Classification (NCBI taxonomy): domain Eukaryota; kingdom Viridiplantae; phylum Streptophyta; class Pinopsida; order Cupressales; family Taxaceae; genus Taxus; species Taxus chinensis. Next base: position 112,733,858 of record CM034151.1, read on the forward strand.
TCCTCCACCTCTTCACTGCAAAATACTTCCTCTCCCTAGAGGGTATCCATGGCTTATTCTTCTTGTTTTTGAAGGGATGTAATTCCGGGTGGAGTTTCAAACATTTTTCCTCAGAATAAGTGTCAACATTACAATGCCCACAATGAATTTTAGTATCCTTTTTAGAAATAGAAGTAGCATTTTTCTTACCCTTTCCTTTTCCTTTATCCTTCTACTTGGTGTCACTTTGTTTGGTCGCAACATGCTGAGAGGTACATGAAATATTTTTCTTGTCCATCTCTAAGTAGTGAGCTTACGTACAAGATTCATCTACATCTGTTGGCTTGGACAAGAGAATGGGTCTCCTTAAGTGGATATGGAGTCCACCAATATATTTCATCAACAGGTCCTAGTCTACTACATCCTTTCCCATCTGAATAGATTTCTTTCAGAACTCATTGGTATACTCCTGCACAATCTGGCCTTGTTTCTAGCTGAGATATTGCTAATATATGTACCTCTCTTCCTCGTAACAAATAGGATAAAACTACTTTTGACTTAGCTTCTTAAAAACATCCCACTTAGTAATCAGAGGAAGCTTCTTAACAACTAATGTATGAACATAACTCTCAAACCAAGTTGAAGCACGTTTGGTTAATTTTAACCAAGCAAAGGAAATATTTTGACTTTCATTAATTTGATGCAAACTAAAATATACCTCCAATTGAGCTAGCCAATGGTCTAGTTTCTCAACATTCATGTCTCCGTTATAAGGCTCAATTTCAATCTTGGCCTCCACTTTGAATGGAGGGGTTGTGGGAATGGCATGGGATCGTTCTTCCTCATGAACCTCTTCTTCATGATCTTCCAGTGTCTCGTTTATAACACCAAGCTTCTCTATGAGTAGTCCCATGATGAAATCCAATTTCTTGATGGACAAGGAAATATTTCCCATGTCTTTAAACAAACTTGCTACATTAGCCTTCAACTTATAGAAACTCTCTTCACCACTATCTTCTGCATCTTCTCTATGAGCCATCTCTCAAATTCCTTGCTTCCACTTTCTTGTAGAAATATCTACTTGAAAAGGAATAAGGCTACCTTCACCACTTTCTTTTCTCTTTCGGGTAAGGGGCATCTAACTGTAATCTCAATATAAGATTAACCACACAAAAGACTGAAATCTTTATTGCTTTGATACTGATATGATCTGTAAACTACTTAATGCTAACAATCAACATATCACTATGCTCATGAATTATGAATTAAGTGTCTAAGTTCTTTATTAACCAGGTTAAAGCTCAACAATCCACACACAATTAACTGAAAATTGAAAAAAAAAGAGACAAGAATGAGACAAGATTTATCCTGGAGAAACCCAAGGTGGGAAAAATCCAGTGGATGAGAAAATTAGCTCCCCTTCACTATGTAATCTCAAGTGATACAACTTATTACCAATTTGGCCTTCAAGAAAGATAAAAAAATCCTTCTAAATGTATTTACTTGCTCTCAATATCTCAAAACAATAAGAACTCTTCACCATGAACAAACAAGAAAAGAATCTAACTCTCTAAATTTTCTCACACTTGATTTCACCCAAAAACACTTGCTTGAATCCTTGGAAATGATTTTATTTATAGTTTCTTAGCTCAGGGATGCATGGAGAGATAAAAAAAGTTGATTGGGAAGCTTAAACATTTACAATTGTTGAGTTCCTAAGTTCTGGAACCGTATCACACAGGACCGCCACTTGCTACAGATCAAAGGTTATGCAACCGCCAGGGTAGTTGCGTAACCTTCAACTGAAACCCTAAAATAGAACATCATTCAGAGGTGTCTAGATCACCCCTATCCTGACTAGACCATCTTGTGAAGAGATCTTGTTGAACAAGTATCAAATATAAAGAATACATAGAATTGGGCTTTTCCCGATCCATTTTTAGATTAGTGGTGATCGTTAATGCTTAGTGCTTGGTTCTTTATTATGATCACATAACTTTATATTTATATGATTACCTTGCTTGAATTTCATAATTAACCTCGAAAAGGCTGACTACCAAAAATATAAGACACCCAAATGGCTTAAAAGGACCCAAAAGATGTGATCAAAGTATAAAGAGGTTAAGGGTGCCCAGAGGGGATGAAGGCATTTGGTGCTAAAGTCTTGGCTAGGAGCTGGCATCCTGGTTGGGTGTCAGTGTTCAGAATCAGAAATGTCAAAGTATGAAAAGACAGATTGGGAAAGAAGGAGTGTAAGACCAAAAGAGACAACAAAAAGCAAGAAAATATGGTCAAAGACAGATATCAATTAGTAATTTTCTTTCTTAGGAATAATATGAATAGCAGTATGTGATTAGGACTAGATAGATACCCAAAGTGCATGATTTTATGTCTACATTGAGTAACCCGAAGCCAAGGGAGACCTAAGACCAAGTCACAATGCTTGATTTCAGATGTAACAAGGAATGGTTTTGGTAGGGTAAGGGACTCAACAATAATAGCAAGGATGACACATTCATAAGAATTGGGAATTGAAAATGTGATTAGAGAGATCGGGAAGTTGATAGCCAGGAGGATTGCTATAGATCATGCATTGGAAAGGGCCGAAGGATGGACCATAGTATTTTTGACTATATGAGAACCAATAGAAGTATCAATATGTAACTCATAAGAGGAAAATGTAGCATGATAGTCATGATCCAAAAATGTAATAACTGGTGGTGGTATGTTAGCAATAACAATGAGAAAATCAAACAACCCTGATGAAGGGGGAGGCACAATATGATATGTATGACTTGCAGAGGAATCAGTAACTAGCTTGTTATGTTTTGGTAATGGGTCATTGAATATTTTAAGATTTTGATTATCATTGAATGGTTTAGAAGTAGAAAGCTATTTAAGCTTGATTGCATTGGTATCGATGAGATCTTGAATGATATGTTTAAGATTAAAAAAATCATTAGTAGAATTCCCATTGCATTGGTGGTAATCACAGTGTACATTTTCATCATAATGATGACCACATGGTTGAGAAGGATCTAGATTGAGTAGTGGATGGAGAGTAATTAGATTTCTCTCAATGAGTTGTGGTAATAGGAATCAAGGTGCGTAAGGTAGCTTAGTAAAGGTGTGTCTCATAGATTGCAATTGAAGCTTGGATGATGGGGAAAGAACATTGACAATGATTTAACAAACATGGTATTTGTAAAACCCTAATTACAGAGTCACATAAATGAATACAATATTGAAGTATAGATCTGACACAAGTAATAAGATAAATAAAAAAATGAAACCCTAGGTGTAAGAGAGAGGATACAATACTTAGTTGATTTCACAATAAATCCTGAAGTATGTCAAACTGGAAAACTGCTAAACATGAGGAACAAACTATCGCAACTATGGCTGATAAATTTTGGAATTGTCGAATATGCCTGGACTAGGGCATCTAAACTGGGTCAAGGGAACCTAGGTCGTGGAGACTACTTCTGGGCACTTGTGACTATGAAAGACCTCAAAAACTTATTTTTGTTGTGTCACAAGATGTTCACTATCTTTTGTTGTTGGTCACCTGTATGTTGTTGGTTGATCGCATAATTTGCTTGTAACCTACAAAGAGAGAGAGAGAGAGATAACCTACAAATCCCCAAAACACATCAAATCCTAAAAAGAAAAATATTTAAATAGGGAGTCAGACTAACCCCGATGGTCACCCGAATGAGTGAGTTTACAATCGAGCATTGCACTACATTTTAGACTCCATGTAGTTCTCGTGTGTGTTTGCAAGAATCGTGCCCTAGGTGGATCTTGTGTAAGATGCACTTGATAACAAGTAATAGGTATGTGTAGCAATGTAGATAGATGTGTGGATGGCAAAATGAACTTCCCCTCTTATGCATGTATGTATAAAATGCAGTCCCTTGTCCCTTGAGTGAGTGCTATACTTATGCTTTGATGCTTTTAGAATTTTGTGGATGCAACCTTAGGTGGTGATAGAAGATGCTTAGAGCTTGGTCCTTTATTATGGTCACATAGTTTTATATTTATATGATTCCCTTGTTTGAATTTCATAATTAACAGCTAAAATATTGAGCTATAAGAAAAAAAGATGCCCAAAAGATAAAAGAGGCCCAAAAGAGGCGAGTAAGATACAAAGAGGTCGGGGTGCCCAAAGGGAATGAGGGCTCCTGGGTGCTGGAGTTTTGGTTGGGTGCTAGTGTCCAGAGTCAATTTAAAGATAAAGCAGAAAAGATCAGACTAGATTATGGGGTGTGCAAGACCAAAGAGGAAACTAAAAATACGGAAAAGAGGCCCAAGATAGATGTCAATTACTAGTTTTCTTGCTTATGAATCATATCAATAGTGGTATGTGATTAGGACCTAGAAATAGACCCAAGTGCATGATTTAGTGTGTACAAATAATAAATTTAACATCGGTAGTCTTAGAAGATGGTTTGAATGCAGATTTAGCTTGAAACTTTTTGGAAGATGAGGAGGAATAAGTATCATAATACTTCAATTTTCCCATAAATAGTAGTTTGTTTTATCACACTTTAAGTGTGTGATACAATTGATCAAAGGAAAAAGAAGTCTAAAAAATGACACTCTCTTGGAGTGGAGGCAAAATAATTTGAATGAATAGATTTTGCGATTTTGAATCAACTAGAACATTGGTCATTTTGGCAAGGTTGTTCTTATACCGTAAGACATAGTCTGCAAGATGTTCATTGGATCATTGTTTGATTTTAGATAGTTGTGCATAATATATCTTAGTACCGATGTTCATATAAAAATGAGTGAGGAATGCATCAACTAAGGATTTAAAATAGGTTACCAAATAGATAGATAGATCATAGAACCATTGCATAACATAATCATATAAGCTTCAAGGGAAAAAATTAGCCAATAGTGTAAGGTCATCAACATAGTCAAGACATGCAACATGAAAGGATTGAAGGTGCTCTTGAGGGTCACCATGGCCATTGAAGATATGGGACTTAGGTGCAATAAAGTTAGGAGGCAACGGATAAGAGGAGATGGTGGGTAAAAAAGGGATATGAAGGAGGAGCAAGGAATCTAGAGTTAGGTCATGTGTGGTTAAAGAGGATCTAGGTTGTGTATGGGAAGTATTGGGAGGAATGAGGGGAGTTGTTATCACTCACCCAAAAATGTGCAAATTTTTGTTTTTTAATTTTTTTTTTAGCTTATTCACCTCTTTGCCTTGATGAATTTGTATTTTTCAAAGTCTAAGGATTAGAAAAAGTCTATTTTGAATTGATTTGGATCATTTTAAGTCTTTTGCAGAAAATGTGGACTTTGGAGGAACATGAGGAACAGTTCCTTCATTCCTCCTATTCCCGACATCCCTGAGTCATCCACAATTGATTAAATATCAGTGTTATTTGACATTTGTAAATCAGGTGGAACCGTTCCTCGCAGACCTTCATTCCCTGTAAGCCCATTTTCCACAACTCACCAATTTTGCTTGTATTGCGGGATTTTTGGAAACTTTTAGAATTGGTGGAAGTTGCTCTTTTGGGCCCTTTGTTCCCCACACACCCGCTTTCTCCGCATTACCTTAATTCATTTGTATTATAGGTGATGCAAATGTTTTTAGAACTCATGGCACCTATTCCATCTGGTTCTCAGTTCCCTGTACTTTCTTTCCACCCACAAGCGCTACTTCCCTTAGTTGTGTGAAGTTTCTTCAATAAGAAATAACTGTTCCCTCAAGCACCCCGTTCCCCACAAGCTTGAAATTTTTTCACTTCATTGAATTTCCTTATATTGTAGGTTTTTTTGGAAACTTGTGAAACACAAGGTACTCATTCCCTCAGATCTCTAGTTCCCCGAGAATCCTCCATATTCGTAATATTAGGAAAAGTGACTGAATGAGTTCTGCATAATATTGTTGACTCCCGAATTCCACTATTTTTCTCAAATTAACCATTTTATTGGGATGTTTGTTATAAAAGGGCTAAAGTCAAATTATTTTCACCATTCCAAATTGTGAATTTCACTTTGCACCGCTCATCTTACTCCTCATGCGCTAGAAGACGTTTTTGGCTGAAACTTGCTCATTTTTCAAAAATTCAAATTATGTTGGGGACGTTGTGAAGGCACCATTTTTTTCATAGTAAAGGTGAGTCATTACATGCCCTCCTAGTTCAATTTAGTGGTAGTTTGTGTTTTGCATACTCCCCTTTGAATATCTCCTAAAATCATTTTTGAACTCCCATCTTCTACGAGTTTTCTCTCCCACCTTCATAATGAAGTTCCAGTACCGGGGGTATGAACATATTTCTTCCCTAGAGACCTTTGTACCAAATATAGGGGATAATGACATCAAAAATTTGGATTTGGATGATTTTTGGCTCTGGATTTTTGAAGACACTCCCACCATTGTTGCCCAATGTATAAAGAATAGTATAATTACTTATGTTGTTGGGTTTCCCCTCTGTTTAATGCACTGACATTGTCCTATCCTATGCTTCATGCTTTGATCCAGACACCAAGGAAGTTAGATACCCTCAAGGCTAGATTAGTGCCAAAATTGATGCCACCTACATAAATGCATCGCTAGGGATTCCCACTTTTGAAGATTACAATACCTTGACTTGGGCTCAGGATCAAAATATTTTTGACTAAGATAAATATAGGTATAGAACTATGGTTGCCAAATCATGGCTCAAGGCTCAAAAGAGAGGAGATTCCAAATTGCCTAAGGTCATATATAGGCCATATTTGAAAGAGTAGTTGTCAGATATGATCACTCTACTTACAAGATTGATGGGCATGCCTTCTACTAATGAATTCCAATGTTGGATGTGTGTGTATATCAACATCATTTGTGAGGGAAAACAAAGTCTAAATTGGGGAGATATCATCTATGAGAACTTAAGTGAACAACTAGTGAATGCATAGTAAAGTAAAACTTTTCACATGACATCCTACCTCACGTACATCATTGCAGGCTACAAAGTATGGGTGGGATTGTCACCACAAGATGATAAAAAGAATGCACCAGTTTATGAGTTCTATCCATAACTCACTTTTGAAAATAAAAAATTTCATCACAGGAGGGTTAATGATGTATTTACAATGTTCATAGTTAGACTTTTAGAAGGAAACATAGTTGAAAGAGTATCTGCAGAAACAAGGCAGATGATTTCAACCTATGGAAGCCTCTTCATTCAGATCCAAAAATTCTCATATATCAAGTTGGTTTGTTTTGAGGGTGTACCAAACAAACTACCTATGTATTGTAATGAAAAATTGGTTCTTATGGAGGTTTAAAAATAGTTGGATATTGTACACAGAACATGTTGGGATAAGAAATCACATGTATTCAGTTTCCTATTTCCTTAGGAAACTACGCATGCAAGTCTATCTTGGATGCTCAAAATGTGGAAAGAACAATCATCGAGTTCAAGATTCATACATACCAAAGAAGATCCTCTTTCAATATTAAAGGGTTAATTTCTAAGCATCTAAGAATGAATTTATATCACATTCCCACCATTTAAGACTATTGGGAAGATTGTGCTGATGAATATGAAGTTAGGAAAAGGTATGTTGAGAGACTTTCTCTGCAACAAATTAAGGATTTCAAGGTGTATCAGGTTCATGAGGACTTGGAGGATGATAATAAGGATTTGTAATGTACATAATATATCAAAACCATTCAACATATGCTTCTCCCAGCCATTGATTGGTGCTAGAAGGAGAGAGATGATCCCTCTGAGATGAATAATCCTGTGATAGTAAGGAAAAAACAATGACACAACAAGAAAATGAAGGAATATAGGCAGATGATGAAGTAATCCTCTTCTCATGAAGCCTCCATCTCACACAAGGAAACCTCCACCCCACTCCATGAAGTTACAATGTAACTAACTCCTTCCTCCCCACCTTTTTATTCCTCAACCAAGGTGTACGTGAAGAATATAAAGTGAAGGATGTAGAGAAAATTGATGAAATAGTTGAAAAAGAGGTGGATTCAGATAAAACTCAAGAATCAATTGAAGAAGTTGTTCCTATGCTCGAACATATGCCACACCCTTGAGAAGATGTGAAAGTAATTAAGGAACACAAGAATGAATCAGAGAAAGGAGATGAAGAACAAGAAAATAATGATGGAGAAGAAAAAAGTGGTGAAGAAGAAGATGAGGAAGATGATGTGAAGATCATAGAACCTGACATTAGGAAATCCAATAGGCCAAAACTTGAAGTTAAGATACCATATTCTTCCTCTATTAAGGTTCCTACTCTTGAGGCTTTAACTATTCAGCCCCTTGGTTATCCTAATATTCTTACACTAGCACCACCTCCTGCCCCACCTTCTGGCAATTCTTTCACATGAGTCCAGCCCATGATTGACAGTAGGAAAATGAGAGCTTACTCAAATCTTACTGTTCCTGGTTTTGATGCAGAGGTTGTTCTACTTGGTGGAACTCCTCTCCCTCCTCCAAAGAAAGCTAAGATAACCTCATGCTTGGTCTTTGATTCCAAGGGACAACAATTTGTAGAAATTTCTAAGCCAAAAGAGGATAATGATGAAAAAGAAATAATTGTTACAGATTTGGAGTTGACAAAAATTCCTCTTGGAGAATCTAATCCTGAAGAAGAAGTGCAAAATTTGAAGGAGACTGTTTCCAAGGTAATTGAGAGAGTTGAAAAAGGAAAACAAATACAAGAACAACTTGAAGAAAAAGTGCAAGTTATCTCAAGCTTTATCAAGTCATTTCTCTCAAATGAAAAAACTTATCTAGATCCCACTCCTATCTCCTCACTGCCTCCTACAACTATCCTTTTTTAGGATGATATCAAATCTATCACAAATATCTATAACCGTGTAGAATTTGGTAAGCCTACTGAAGCTTGGGTGCAAGAAATGTTGATCTCAGGATTGAGATTCATTGATGAAGCATGTAAAATGTTTCCTCATCTCATGATCAATTCAATACTATAATCAATGGTATTGATAAAGAGCTCGAGATTTGGATAGACAATATTCAAGACCTCAGAATCATGAGCACCATTGATGAGAAGGTTTTTCTATCTCATAAGATTTTTGATGATTCTACAAAAACTATCCAAGAAATGGGTTTATAGTGTTGAATGGAGAATCAAAGTTCTCGAGGAAGCTATAAGTAAATTAAAGAATTTAGTTTAGAAGGGTGAATCCTTGAAATCATAAATCTTTGTTGATTTACAAGCTCTTCATTACAAATTGTACAAAGATAATTTTGTAGAGAGAAATTGGTGGATGAAATCAAGGCAAGATTCAATTCATTGATAAAAGAGGATTTATTCAAAGCAAACTTAGTTAACAAGGACAATATGGAGGAAATTTTTGAGTTGAACAATGTAATTGTAGAAGCCACAAACAAAATGGTGGGATAGAAAAATAAATGGAGTTCTCTCTTGGTAGTTGGTTAACTGCCATTTCTAACACCATCATCCCTAAGATTATGGAGATTTCTGATGTTTTTGCCAAATTTAGAGTTTGTGTTCTCAAGATAAAGGTTGCAGTTGTGCCTCTTTTAAATGTTCCAAGTGTTCACTCTTCTTCCAATTCTTAGTCTTTCTTCCATCTAATTGTTATATTTTGAAGTTGGCTTTATTATTTGAAATGAAATCATAAAATAAAGCCAACCTATGTAATTAAGTGTTTAAAACTTAATTAAAAGGCAGTTAGAAAATTTAGTTACACCCACCCCCCAGCCTATATAAGGCTTATTTTTAATTGTAAAGGGATTGTTGGATAATGGTGCTTTGGAATGTAAATACAGAATTTTGATCAATACAAAAGAAGACATTTATTTTTCCCTCTCATCTGTGTTCTTTCCTTTTCTCTTTCTTTTCCTGCAATTTGTGAATGTGAGGATTAATATATGTGAATTCTGAAACTTTGTGTTCAATTCATAGAATGTGATGTGAAGAACTTTGTATTTATCTACATTTATATTTTATGGGTTTTCATATGTATTGACTCACATGTTTTTGAGATATTTTCATGCATTAGTAAGATATAACTTTGTAGTCTTTGTATCTGAATGTGTTGTCTTCTTCACCTCTTTCCTTTACAGTAGTGGGTAATATTCTACAACCAAGGAGGGTACTTGTATCCTTGATAAAAGAATTAGCCTAAACTGTGTTTCCTAATTCATACTTCTTTCCTATACAAGTTGTTTCTTCTTCTAAAACCCTATTTCTTGTTTATCTTTTGTGTTGAGAATATTGAGAATATGGAACCATTCACTGTACCGATATCCTCATTCAGGCTTGATTAGATTGTGTATTTGTACATATTTAGATTCTCAAGTTTTGGTTAAATAAGGAAACTTCCCCATAAATTGGAGGGACTATTTTCCCATGACCTATTGAGTGTATCCAACGATTTTTTTTTCCAACCAACAGGAGAGGTAGTTATAACAATAAAGTAGGGATGGTGGAAGGTGGGGTGGAGATCATGATGGCCAAGGATGAACTCATGAGAGGGACGGTGGTAACATCTCGAGAATGTTTAGCAGCGAGTAAAACACTAGGACATGGAAAATATGTGTTGGGTTGGTGCGCAAAGCAGAACAAAAGTTAGTGACCTTATCAAGTTGTTCTTGATCAACATTAGTGTCCTCATCATATGATTGTTCATTGTTAGAAGTTTCAATATTTTAAAGAGGAATGTCAGTTGAGTGAATGATGAGTTGATTAAATTCCTTGTATAAACAACTCATCCTTTGTACTTTTTTCAAGCCATTGAGACTATGTTATTGTATTTCCTAGTCATAACTGTTGAACATCATCACCATACTTAAAATTATTGACATAATACTTATTAATATAGCTATTACTAATTAGCTTTATTTTGTGGTATTTCGAGTTTGTATTTATTCTTGTTTGTTTAAAAATTTGTTTGATTGATGATGCATGTGATGCCCTCTTGTTGTAAGCAACTTGTTATATGAAGCAACTCATATGCAACCAAAGGATCCATACGCAACAACCCATCCACAGCTAAAAGGAATCATCTACAGCTAGGGGATCATCTGCACCAACTCGCATGCAACCAAAGGACTTGTCTATAACAAAGTGTTTGTAGCCAAAAGAAGTCACACATATCAAACAAGTTGTGATCCTGAAAAGCTCGTGGAACGTGGGCATAACAATTGAGTTTGCATGTGTCGATGGAAGAAGAAGTTATAATTAAAACATGAGAACTAGGAGATGACTCAACTCCAACATCTGATTATGTGTTGCAACTTAGCAAGGAACTAATTGATTAAATTCAAGGATTATGATTTGATTGATTAAATTTTTCAATTACTTAAGTTATGTGATTGACATGTAAACACCTGTTGATTAATTTTGTTGCATGCATCAGTCTCTGGATTATTTGGTTGAGATATTTTACTTGATCTGTTGGAACTCCTAATCAAACTCTGTTTTCTTCATGCTTCTGCTGTAATGAAAAATATAAAAAGGAAAAGATTAATGTTGAGAAATATATAGAGACATAGGAGGAGAATATAGATCGGAAATAAGGAAAAAAGAATACATAGATACAAGAATTTTTGTATTCACAATTGTAATCTTCATGCCAATGCAATAAAATTCTGAGTTCTATTCATTAGTTGTAGTCACAAGCCTTAGGAGGGATTAACACCCAAGGTAGGGCCCACTTGTGGTTTGCTAACCCCCTCCATTGTTTGTTGATTTGATTTATTGCATGATTAGATTAGCAAGCAACTCATTTCTTTATCTTCATTTTGATTTTACATGTTTTACCTTAGCCATAGTATTTACTTCCAGTTTGAATTTAGTTTGTTTCCAAGCATTTTTATTTCTAGAATTGTAGTGACAATAATTTATCTTCTTACCTCTTAAATATTTGTAACTGTGCATACAACACTGGCATTATTGAAATTCTACATCCCTTGGTTTGATAATTAAATGACCTGTAGATTAATGAACAACATATATTTGTTGCAAGTTAATTTGCACCACCATTTTTGGTGTCTTTTCCGGGGATACTGCCAAGTTATAAGGTTTTTGAGAGGTTTTTCATTTCTTAGAAGCAGTTTAGGTTTTAGGAAATTCACCTCCAACCACCCCCACTAATTTCAGTTGATTAAGTTGAACTAGTTGATGCATGCATTGTCCAAGGGATGCCCATGGTAGATTTTTACCCAATCCATAAGTAGCACAAATCTCTTCATATAATTTTGAGGATTCTAAAGAAGACATACTTTCCTCTGTACAAGGTTTTCTATTAGAAGATCACTTCCCAAGTGAAAGTTCTGAAGCTTCTCTTGAGCAGCTAGATATGGCAGAAGAAGTAGACCAAAATTCTCAAAATGGGGCAACTACCTTTGAGTTTCCCATTACCAAAAATGATGAAGATGCTGCTATGAAGAATATTTCTCCCTCAGCCTTGCCTAACTTTCATGGATCCATGACTGAAGACCCAAACACCTTTCTGTTTGAGTTTGATGTTTTATGCATGAGTTATGATTATACTACTGATGCACATAAATTAAATCTATTTCCTACTACACTCAAGGATGCAACCTTGAGATGGTTCATGGGTTTAGGAAGAAATGTCGTAACCACTTGGGTACAGATGAAGGAGAAGTTTCTCACTAAGTATCAAGACTACTACAGGCCGAGTACCAGAGGAGGTGATGAAATCTACAAAATGGCATAGAAGGAGGATGAACCATTAGAAGACTATCTAGAAATATTCTTGTTCTGCGTTCAGAAGATAAGGCACACAAGACTACCTCCTGAATCTCTCAAATTACTCTTTTTAAAGGGACTCAGTGAGGAGGACATGGATGCTCTGGATCTGATAGGAGCAAGAGACATTTCAAAAGCTACCTTTGAAGAAATTTGTGAAGCCTGCAGGAATTACTCAAGAGCTACTATGAAGAGGATAAGAAATGTAAGATCAAGAGGTGGATCAAATACCAAAACAATTGGGGACATATCCAAGTCAGAGATTTTCAACATGTTCAAGAACATGAAGTAGGAGATTGTCAATGACATGGCCAATCAATTAGATGCTCTACATGCCAAGAAGAAAATGGAAGATCTAGATGCAACACTCACAAAGTTTTTTCATGCATGTAGAAGAAAGAAATCTGATTGCAGATGTAGAGGATTGGCCAACATTACACAAGAAAGGGAGGCTTCACCTAAATTCAAGATGTTGGAGACAGAGGATGAGCAAGTCTTCTATGTTTCTCAAAGAAAACCATGGCTTCCAAGACAAGGAGGTATGTCACAAGACCCTATGCCAGTCATTTCAAAATTGGTCTAATAATCCATATATGCAACCCCCACCTTGGGCTAATCCTCAAGGTTGGGCTCCATACCCTAGCCAATATCAAAAACAATGGAAACCTCAATTTCAAGGCCAACAACAATGGAAACAACCCCCTCAATCATGAAAAAATCCTTGGAGAGGAGGGCAACAGTGGAATAACCCACCTCCTAATTACCAACAATATTTCCAGTAACCTCCTTATCCTTAGAAAAAAGATATGATGCCAAATCCCCAAGCAAAATCTTGACCAAAGGCCACTCAACTACCAACTCAACCAATGCCTAATCCCAAAAATAAAGTTTCTCAGTCAGCCTATTCCACTGAACCAACTCAATACCCTACATATTTTGTTGATGTCAATAATATCCATCTCCGCTCAGGAAGAGCACTTCCTCCACCAAATGGACCCACCATTATAGAGATTGCAGATGAACCACAGTTGTTGCAGACCAATCCACAACAAAGCTGAAAGACGCTGCAAGCTGATCCACAACAACATGAGAAAAATTCCAGTAAGGATTAAACACATGCTAATGAGCCACCATTTCCTAAAAGATTACAAGAAAAGAAGACTGACCTCAAATCAGAATCTGATTCTAATTTTGTCAACCAGCTGAGGGATATTTGTGTCAAAATTCCATTGATTCAAGCCATCAAGGATGTGCCCATCTACAAAAAGTTAGTTAAGGACCTATGCATAAGAAAATTAGGCAGAAAGAGAAAGGATCCATCTATTATACAAGTTATTGGACAACTAGCTGATATTATGCTTGGAAATTCAATTTTGCCCAAGTACATAGATCCAGGCAGTCCTTTGGTAAATGTTACAATTAATGGCACAACAATAAAGAACACTCTAATTGACTTGGGGGAAGCCATTAACGTCATGACAAAGAAAATCATGGATGATTTGAAATTAGAAGGACTAAGGCCAACAACTACAGTCTTACAACTTGCAGATAGATCAACAGTGAGACCTGAAGGAGTCCTTGAGGACATAGTGGTAGTGGTAGACTCTTGGGAGTACCCTACTGAATTTATTGTTCTTCAACCAAAATAAAGCTTAGGAGGATATCCTATCATCCTAAGAAGGCCATGGTTGGCCACTACTGATGCATTCATAGGTTGTAGGTCTGGTAATATGATTATTTCTAATGGAAGTGGTACTAAAAATCTTATGTTTTATCCTCCTACACAATCATTGAATGAAGAAGATCAAACCATTTGGGTTGAGGAACCAGAAGAAGATCATAACTTTGTGTAGTAGCTCATGATGCTGGAAAATTCATGTACAATTGAGGGACAAGAAGAAGATGTTTGTTCTTTCCAACGTCCTGCAGAAAAACTATGGAAGGAGTGAAGAAGTAGATGGCAGATTACGGTGTCTAAGTTGTCTTATGAACCAAGTTCTACCACAAACAAAGCACTATGGAAGTTTCCAGCTAAGAATTGTATCCTTCATCAACTTCTTCCCCATGATTGCATACTGAATTTTGTTAGTAGCAATGTATGTTCCATGATGGACCTCTCCAATTAAGTGGAAATAACACCAGGAAGACCACTTAATATTAATAAAATGTTGAGAAAAGAGCAAGAACAGTTGTTAGTTTCTCTCCTTCAAAGAAACAAAACAACATTTGCATGGGATTATGGTGACATGCATGGAATCCATCCTAATTTCTATGCACATAAGATTTATATCAAAGACAGTTGCAAGCCAATAAGGCAGCCACAAAGAAGAATGAACCCAACAGTGAGAGACATTGTGAAAGGAGAATTAAATTTTTTATTGGATGTTGGATTCATATATCCAATTTTAGACAGTCAATGGGTGTCACCCCTTGTCATTGTGCCAAAAGATAATGGAAAATGGAGGATCTGCGTAGATTATAGAGAGTTGAATGCAACAACAAAGAAATATCATTTTCCACTGCCTTTCATTGATCAGGTACTTGACACTTTGGCTGGTAAGAAATATTTCTCTTTTCTTGATGGGTATAATGGCTATAATCAAATTCAAATTGCACCAGAGGATCAAGACAAAACTACCTTCACATGCCCATGGGGAACATTTGCATATTCTGTTCTTCCATTTGGCTTGTGTAATGCACCTACTACATTCCAGAGGGTAGTCTTGAGCATCTTTTCAGATCTAACAAATGACTACATGGAGGTATACATGGATGATTTTACAATACATGGCAGTACTTTTGAAGAAGCCATGAAAAATATAGACAAAGTTTTGAAGAGATGCAAGGAGCACAATTTATCCTTAAGCAATGAAAAATGCTACATGATGATGTCTGAAGGTATAGTCTTGGGGCATTATCTATCTTTTGATGGAATTCAAGTTGATCTAGAAAAGGAATCTGTTATAATAAATCTTCCAACACCAAAGAAAAAAAGGATGTTAGGAGCTTCCTAGGCCATGTTGGTTATTATAGGAGATTCATACAAGATTTTAGCAAGGTGACAGCTCCATTGTTTTCATTATTGGGAAAGCACGCTACGTTTGAGTGGACTAAAAAATGTGAAATTGCATTTCAAGCCTTGAAGAAAATGTTAACTACAGACCCCTGTATTAAGAGGACCTGATTGGAATCTGCCATTCCACATCCATACTGATGCATCAGACCATGCCATTGGAGTTGTTTTAGGACAGAAGGATGGAGTTCTAAACTATGTAATTTATTATGTTAGAAAGAACTTGCAGCATGTTGAACTTAACTATACAATCATAGAAAAGAGTTCTTAGTAGTTGTGTATGCTATCAATAAATTCAGACACTACATCACAGGTTATCTAGTGTTCATTCACACTAACCATACAACAATTAAATAACAGATCAACAAACCATTTGTAAGCAGTAGAATAATTAGATGATTGTTACTCTTGTAAGAGTTTAATGTCATAATTATGGATAATCCTAGTAAGGACAACATTGGTAGCATATTTCCTTTCAAGAATGGACACCAATGATGAAGAACAGGTAGTTGATGACTCTTTCCCAGATGAGAACCTATTTTCCATTTCTACCAAAACACCTTGGTATGATGATATAGCCAACTATTTGGTCTCAGGTAAAACACCTCCAAACTACCTATATTTTGAAAATAAATACATAGTTGAGAAAAGTGTGCATTTTTTTGGATAACTAGATTTCTATTTCACACAGGGCAAGATAATGTCATGAGAAGATGTATAGATGACGAGGAAATTTATGATGTCCTCAAAGCTTGCCACAGTGAACCTTGTGGAGGACACTTTTCTACAAAAAGAACAACACAGAAGGTGTTGACAATAGGTTATTATTGGCCAACACTGCATAAGGATGCAACACTTTACACCAGAAGGTGTGATAGATGTCAAAGAATGGGTAAGCCTACCAAATATGATGAGATGCCATTGCAGCCTCACTTAGTTTTGCATCCATTTGACAAATGGGGCTTAGACTTCATTGGTCATATAGATACTAAATCTAAATAGAAGGAATACATCTTGGTGTTCACAAAATACCTCACTAAATGGGTAAAAGTGAAAGCATTGCTAAATCAGAAGAGTGAGAAAGTATCCAATTTTCTCTATGATCACATCTTCACAAGGTATGGAGTGCCAAGAGAAATTGTTACTGATCAAGGTACACACTTTACTATGGATGTTATTTCTGATCTAGCTAAAGGAGTATGAAATCAAACATAGGAAGTCTACACCATATCATCCCCAATCTAATGGCCAATTTGACGTAAAAACAGAGAAATAGAATCCATCTTGATAAAAACTATTACACTCCATAGGAGAATATTGGGCAGATAGGCTTCCAGAGGTAGTATGGGAATTTAACACAACATGGAAAATAAGAACTGGCTTCACACCATTGAAAATTTTGTATGGTAAGACTGTTGTTCTCCCTATTGAATTTGAGCACAAGACACTAAGGACTACACTTGAACTAGGCATAGATTTTTCTGAAGCTCAAAGGAAAAGGATTCTCCAACTCAATGAGTTGGATGAAATGAGGAGACATGCTGTGCATAATACATAAGGTAGTGCAAAAGAAAAGAATCAAATGGCATGATAGGTTCATCAAGACAAGGAAATTTCAAGAAGGTGACTGGGATCTCTTGTTTGACTCAAAGTACAAAGACCACATGGGAAAACTTAGGACAAGGTGGTTAGGTCCATATGAGATTGAGAAAATATTTCCCAATGGAGCTATAAAACTCACCACCATAGATCCTGTGAGGTTCAAGCTATTGGTCAATGGTCATAGGTTGAGGTTGTAAAAGAATATAACTGACAGAAGCACCTTCATGCAACAGTTCAGAGGAAGTCAAAACAAGATGGAGATGAGGACATCAGAGTAATCAAGATCAGAAGTTGAGCCTGTTGGTTCATCTTCTGAAATTTCTGAGGATTGAGATATTTCAATGTCCTTGGTATATTCATCTTTCTGAATAATCCAAGGGTGAATAAAAGTGTTGTGATCAACCATATTGGTGATAGCATTCAACTAAAATTTTATTTTCTTAGAATTTTTGTTTTACAAGATTTGATGCATATGATTGTAAGAGTGCATAGTCTCTGACACATGGAGATGATGCAAAGACTGGATGTTCCACTTGCAATAACATGCAAAAAAGCTCTGTTTTGTTTTCATGTTTTACGTAACTCATGATTTCATGAAGAAAATAAGGGATATCTACATGTGTGAGTGATGATTGAGACAACTGGTACCCCAACAGGTCAACATTACCTCTCTGGGAATTATCTGATTTAAGTAAGGAACCTCCAATACTAATACACACACACTTGTAATCAAACAGTATCTACAACATCATAGCAAATCAACATGTAAAAGGGCACAATTACCATAACGCATGTGCAATCATCATTCTAAATATACCTTGAGTTAAGTGCACTAATACCACTTTTTAAAAGTATGATTAGCATGATTATTGTTAAGTAGTATTTATGCCACGTTATCATGTCTTTAATTACATTAATACACCACCACCCTTTAAGATGTGAGGTGTCATTACAGGTCATCCCACTCCATCATACCACTTTACCTCACACGCTTGCTACAATCAAATCAATTAAATGCATTTCCCTTTGTTGTGTTGTGTGTGAGTCGGTCTCGAAATTCAAAAACAAGGTACTCAAACAATTCCCCACAATTCAATTTTGCATCATTCCTCCAAAACTGTGTGATTACATTACTAGAGATGAACAAGTTGCATAATTGAGAATGGGGGGAAACTTGATACGCCATGAGATGACAAAACACTCCCAAATTCTCAACTAGCCACAAATTTTGCAATATTTCCAAAACAGTGGATGGTTGGATTACATTAGCAAATTCTAGGGTTTTAATGAGTCTATGGTCAAAGAATTTGCTGCTACACTCAAATATGGTGAAGCTAAGATCAAGGGCTTATCAGTGAAAGTGAATGATGACATCTTGGCTATAGTGACTGGACTTCATGTAGAGGGTGAACGCTTTCCCAAGAAATCCAATCTAGAGGCATCTAGATGGGAATTTTTTTACGAGGATGATGTCTTCATCAATGATTGCCAAGGTACATATATAACCTCTCTCAAACCACTCTGGGATGAAATTGTAAACTATATTATCAAGTATTTTACCTATGAAGGTAGGTATTCTAGACTAAACACAATCCACTTCAAATTACTCAATCATCTGAAGAATAATAGGCATGTCAATGTGCCTAATTTCTTAAATGAGATCTTGAAAAAGATGAGTAAGGAATCACAGAGAGGAAGGTCAACACTTTCACACCACTATCTTGTTACTCTTGTAATAAAACACACCTTGTAGAGAGAACATCCTGAACTGAAATGGGAATATTTTGCAAAGGCCAAACATATTGATGAGTTGATGGGACATAGAAGGAAGAGGAGAAGAAGTACCAAAAGTTCTTCCACCGATGCATTTGAACCCACAACTTCAACTTCTCAACCCACATAAACCCCTGTTTATGAGAATTTACCATCTTCTGAACCAAACCCTGAGCCAATATCACCTTAGAGAATCTTTATCACCAAAACTCTCCTAAAAATTTCTACCCCTGAGTCATCTTCTTCCAAGGATAAAGGAAATCTTCCAGAACCACTCTTGAAACATCAAGGCATTCACATAGGATACATACTAAAAGGCCAAAAGCCCGCAAAAACTCACACCATATCATTTGATGGTGATGTCTAAGTTATTGAGAAAAATATTGAGCCCACACCAATGGATACAGTACAAGGAGGTACTAATGTTGCATACAAGGATAAAAAATGACTTAAGGAGACCATGGAGGGTCTGGAGGAGAAAAATGGAGACGAAAGTGGTGAGAAAAATGTACAGGAATGCCATGCTGAGTACATGGAAGAACATATAGAGGAAATTCATGTTGGGGTAAGCCATGGAGAGCATGAAGGAGAAGAAGTTGAAAAAGGAGCCGAGGAAACAATTCATGTAGCCAAGAGTGATGAGGAGAAGATGGAAGAAGAAAATGACAAAAATTTACAAACACAAGATAATGAAGGAGAAAATTGGTGAAGATATGACCTAGGTTGTTGAAAAATTTATTGAACACCTTGTCCATGGATTTGAAGAAGATCATATGTATGAGGAAACTAAGACAGTACAAGAGCACGTTCCTATAGTTACTAATGAAATAATTGAGACAGTACTAGAGAATACACCACCATTTTTGCCACATGTTAGCATGCAACAATCATATATAGCCCCATTGCAGCCACAAATTGTCATTTAAGAAGTTGTAAAAGATCCTGTCAAAACAGTTTGTAGGGATAAGGAAACACAAACAATGTTGTTGGATTACTGGGTCTATTAGTTTGAAACCTATGTTAATAGGTTAAAAGGAAAATGGGAAAGATAAAAATAACTCATCTTCAAACACTAGCAAGACATGGAGGAAAAAGACTTGAAAATTAAGGTAAAAGATAAAGAAATTGAAAGTTTAAAGAAAAATCAAGAAGAGACAGTTACAGTGGCCCATGAGATACTCAAATGCATGCCCTCCTCTAACGTTTATGTTATTTTATTGAAAGAAAATATGTTGCAGCTGAAACTTACCTATGGAAACTCTGACATTCCATTTGACATTACTGCAGCTAGGAGCTTCTTTAGATTATATCTAAAAATGCTTCAAGAAATTCAATTCCTATTAGGTGAGATCTACCTGTACAATTTTCCCCTGAGTATGATAAGGATTAGATTCCAATCCTCTACATTAGAGATGTCTAAGTTAAGGAACTTATTTCTTATTTCATGAATGAATTGGACATAGATAGACAAATGGAAGACTGTAGGCACTTCAAAAAAGTTCAGCCATTGATGATTAGGGCTGAAACTTCAAACACAAAGGAAATTATAGAAGAGTATGGCAAGTATATGGAAAACAAAGAGATCAGAAACAGGGTATGACATATGTGAACAACAATGCATGAGGAAGTAAGGAGCATGATTAACAATAGTGGAAGGGAAATAGTAAAAGTATGTCAGATGTGTTGGAATAAAATGGCCCTTGAAATGCAGAGGAAGGAGATTTACTCCAATCATAATATCATACCAACTTTGAGAAGGGTAAATGTTTACATTGATCTTTCCATTAAATGTGAAAATACTTGGTTTCCCATTGGTTATCATCTACCAATATTCCACTTCCCTATACCACATTGGTCTGGTGATCAACCATTGGATGAGATGATATAATACAAGGTTTGGAATAGGTTTTGGTTGAATGGAGGGTATGTCTTCACAGAGCCAATAGGGATAGACATTCAAGTGGATTTCAGATGACTCTACAACACCATCTAGGAGGAACCAAAGAAATTTGAATGAGGACATTCAACAAGATAAGCTTGGGTGTGTGATGAGTTGATTAAATTCCTTGTATAAACAACTCATCCTTTGTACTTTTGTCAAGCCATTGAGACTATGTCATTATATTTCCTAGTCATAACTGTTGAACATCATCACCATACTTGAACTTATTAGCATAATACTTATTAATATAGTTATTACTAATTGACTTTATTTTGTGGTATTGTGAGTACACATTTATTCTCTTAATTCAAATAAGATGTTTGATTGATGATGCATATGATGCCCTCTTGTTTGCAAGAAACTTATTATATGAAGCAACTCACATGCAGCCAAAGGATCCATACACAATAATCCATCTATATCCAAAATGAATCATCTACAACCAGGGGATCATCCACAACAACTCACATGCAGCCAAAGGACTTGTTTACAAAAAAGTGTTCACAGCCAAAGGAAGTCACACACATCAAAGAAGTCGTGACCCTAAGAAGCTCATGGCATGTGGACATCACACTTGAGTTTGTATGTGTCGATGGAAGTATCAATTACAATTGAAACATGATAACTAGGAGATGAATCAACTCCAACATCTAATTATGTGTTTCAACTTAACAAGAAACTAACAGATTAAATTCATGGTTTGGGAATTGATTGATCAAACTGATGAGTTACTTAAGTTATGTATGATTGACATCTGTAAACACATGCTGATTAATTTTGTTGCATACATTGAGTCTCTGGATTATTTGGTTGAGATATTTTACTTGATTTGTTGGAACTCCTAATTAAACTCTGTTTTCTTCATGCTTCTACTGTGATGAAAAGTATAAAAAGGAAAAGGTTAATGCTGAGAAATATATAGAAACATAGGAGGAGAATATAAATCGAGAATAAGGAAAAGAGAATACATGGATACATGAATTGTTGTATTCCCAATTGTAATCTTCATGCTAATGCAATAAATTATAAGTTATGTTCATTAGTTGTAGTCACAAGCCTTAGGAGGGATTAACACCCAAGGCAGGGCCCACTTGTGGTTTTCTAACCCCTTCCATCATTTTTTTATTTGATTTATTGCATGATTAGATTAGAAGCAACTCATTTATTTATCTGCATTATGAGTTTACATGCTTTACCTTAGCCATAGTATTTACTCCTAGTTTGAATTTAGTTTGTTTACAAGCATTGTTATTTCCAGAATTGTAGTGACAACAATTTATCTTCTTACCTCTTAAATATTTGTAATTGTACATACAACATTGGTATTATTGAAATTCTACATCCCTCGGTTTGATAATTAAATGACCATAGATTAATGAATAACATATTAATTACTGCAAGTTAATTTACACCACCGGTGAATTAGGGGATTATTAGAATAAACCATTGGTTTAGAGAACCTACGAGTGAATAGAGGAAGATCAGTGTGCCAAGGAGGAACAAAATGACCACTACAGGTGATGGGCATAAAAAGAGGTCTTGAAGTAAGGTAGGGTTTAAGCAGTGGGGTTCACCAAATATTTTTTTATAATTTGTATTAAATCTAATTTTAGAGTAACTTACTGTAACTAATGATGCTCAAGTAACTATATGTAGTAGTGTACAAGCAATAAGCATTTAATAATGTAAAACCCTAAGCAAATGAGAGGGGAAGATGACTTAGCTAATTCTGCGCAACTTGGGAGTGATTTGGATTGAGTATTTATTGGATCTGGCTAGGAACAATGTCAAATAGGCTCGATGAGGATTCAGAAACCTAGGAATGTAAGGGATATAAGTGCCCATAGAAGGACAAGAGCGCCCCAGGCATTAGTGACTGATCTAGGTGCCTGTGTCTACTTAGATGCTCATGTTATGATCCATTTTGGGTTGGAAGACATTCACTTCTATTCAATATTTATCTCTCTGGTTTCTTTGTTATGTCGTCAGTCGTATCTATAACAGGAAAAAAAAGTATATACCTACACATGTACACAGACCATATCAAATCTAATAAAAATATGCAGAATGGGGTGTCAGATTGACCTGACAGTCACCTGAAGAATGAACTTATGACTGAATGCTACATTAAATCTCATACTCCATGTAGTTCTCCATGCTTGTATGTGAAATGATGCCCTAGGTTACCCTTGTGCAAGTTGCATGATGATAACGGGCTAGATTTAGATTGTTCCAGGTATGCAAGATGTGTGTGATGGAATAGAATGAACTCCCCCTATATTGTGTATGCAGATCAATGCATCCCCTTATCCCTTTCATGAATGTGTTAGAGTATGCTTTGTAGTGCTCTTATTCCTTTGTGCAAGCTTAAATGGTGATAAATAATGCTTATAGTGTTTGTCCCCCTTATTTAGAAGAAGTAACTAAGTATATTTATGATTCCCTTATTTGAATTTCGTAATTGACAACTGAAAGGCCAAATCAAAGTTTTAAAAGGTGACCAAAAGGTGAAAATGACCCAAAAGAGTAATAAGAAGATAAAGAAGGGCAAGAGCATCCTAGAGAGACATGAATGCCTTGGTGCTTCTGTCCTAGTTGGGCACTAATGTTCGAAGTCATCAAAAGATAAATCAATCAAGTGTCGACAAAGTTGTAAGATGTGTAAAGGTTAGTAAAGTGTAAGAGATAAAGTAACGAAAATTCCAAAAGGAGTTTTCAACCACTAGTTTTCTTGCTTAGGAATCATGTACATATTAGTATGCTTTAGGACCTATAAATGTACCCAAGTGTATATATTTTGTGTCTAAAGTTAATAAGGGTATGTGTCTTGTAGCTCTAGTGTGTTAGGTTAGGGAGTAAGGTAACCATTGATTTTCTCTTCTCGTTTATATTTGCATCACCAGTAGAGGATACTTTTCCCTATGTTAGTTCAGAGAATTCTCCGTATTCAATTTTTTCCTATTGTAAAATATCACTTGAGAGATATATACACACATACATACTTAGAATTAGATTAAGTTTGAACTTGAGAAGAATATTGTTGTGTATGGATTAATGTTTCATTATGGTTATGGTATGAAAAAATGATCCTATTGATAAAAAATTTAATCCTCCAAAATGGTATTAGAGTAGGATATGATAGTCATCAATATATGAAAATTCGTGTGGGCACATTCAAAGCTTCATTGGAAAGTGTTTGAATTTTTTTAATTTTTCAGCATAACCATTTAGGGTTGTACAATAATTTTTAAAAATATTTTATTAAGAAGGTTTTACAGGTCATACAACATTGTTATAAGAATTAGAAGTATGATTTTACTGGCATCCTATTCATTATTAGTAGGATTTCTACAGTTTTACTTCTATTATCACCCTTAACACTTATACAAAACATGACTATATTGGTCATTAACAATTCGACCACTTCTTTATTTCATAAATAAATGGATATTTATTTTAAAAGTTAATGAAGGATTTTTGTTGGAGTAGTAAAATGGTTCTCTATATAAAAAAAATTCCAAGCATGTCGGATGTTGAGGCCAAAGAATTTTTTTACCACGAGATTATTGGAGAACCATCTCTACCTTTAACACCCACCACTACCACTTCTCAATACTCCTCTAGTGACTCATGATAACACCCTCAAATTGCTCTTGATAATGTCCTAACTCCTACCTTGTTATTGTTCTCCACTTGTATCATCTCCTTCATCTATACAATTGTTGCCCCTCTATGAATAGTATTTATCTTACTCCACCACTTGTGTTGTTCACCTAGAGTAGCACTATAAATAGTCATTAGAGCATTTGAAGTGTGTGCATTTATTGGAAGAACTAGAAAAAATATTTGAAGTATTGGATTGAATGTGTTAGATAGTACACTCTTGATTAACACAAGTTGTCTTGTCACTAAAACTGGCTGAGGACATTCATTTAAAGGAGTTGTTACATCCAACATTTTTTAGCCTCTCCACTTTCTAGCTATAAGATTTAGTACTTCTACCTTGGTATGAAACCACTTTCCTCACTACCTAGCTAATAAATTATCCCATTCAATGGATATCCTAACATATACATGGAAAATTTAACACTTGTTTGAGTGTTTGTAGCCCCAAACAACTACCTCTACTTCTAGTGTTGTTAACCATCATAGATTATTACATCTTCTGACTGCCTCAACTCTTTACTCATGTCCTCTTTTTAAACTTGCCTATTTTTTATTTAGCATTGGTTTTCTACTTGTTATAAATCTCTCAGCTAGACTATGGATTCTACAGAGTTGTCAAACTTGACATTAGACATCTTTCCTCAACTAGCACATGCATGTGAGCACATCTTCATAGGCTTTCCTTCTCCCACATCCTCATGCATTATACAATTATTGCATACTAATAATTGAAGTGGTATAAATTTGGAATTATTTTTATAGCATCTCCCACCTCCAAACTATGATTGGTTGATGAATTATACATAAGCTCACCATATTGCCACCTCTTTAGATCCATCAACTATTAGTCATTTGATCCATTTTATTTTATCTAAGTTAGGTATATTTATACATTTATATGTTTATCATTGACTTTAGCTTCCACCATGAATTCCTCCACATGTCATCAACCCAATATCGACTACACCTCATCCATGGTTGACTCCCACGATAAAATCCTTTGTTGACAATTATTTATTATTTATTATTTATTTTACAAATCAATTTGAAATTTAAACATAACATTGGCTAATTATATGTCAAGGTGATAAGAGTGGTATAATGGTATTTTATTTTCCCCCAAAACACTCACACCATTGAGGTGTAGGGCTCCTAAAATAACATACCAAATTTAAGCAGCTCGTTGCTCAATAAATTTGTAAATTACATTATTCAAATACATGCTACAATATTTATATATATTAGACATTAGAGTTACAAATCATTTACAATATTAATTTTTTTTTACAATTTTAAAAAATCACTAAAAAAAGAGTGATGACAATTGTAAGTACAACATCTTATTCAAACATAGCAGGATGATACAACATCCTTATTAAAACATAACAGGATGATACAACATCCTTATGTAAGTATAATATTATTACATTAACATATAATAAACGCAATAAACACATGCTTTAATAATAATTAGGATGAATTAAACTATACTAAATTAGACAATGAAATCTATATTGTTATAATTATATCATTCCCCCTTGATTTAATATGATCTCAAGTGAAAAAGTGAGAGGTTATTTGAATGCCTCAAAATTTTCACGTGCAAGAGATTATGTGAAAATATTTTCTTGTTGTTCCTTTGTCAGGAAAACCTAGATTTGGATGTTGTGATGATGATGATGATGATGTTCATGTGTGTCATATCTTTGTACTTCAATATATTTGGTGCACTCATGAATACTGTATTATGAATAATTTTGATTACATCTTGATTGTCATAGTGCAAGATGATAGGTTACTTCTGTGGAACACTCAAACCTTTAAGAATACAACAAGACATATCACTTTGTAGATAACTCCTCTTATGACATGAATATTACGCTTCAATAAAATAATGAGAACTATCATTTTGTTTCTTACTTCCCCACAATATTAGACAACTAAAGCCTTGCCTTCATAGGCGTAGCAAATGATTTACAGTATATCATATTGAATTTCTCAATCATTACCTTGGTATACATCATTTGAATAAAAAAATTATGATTATCTTTATGACATACTTCTAATTTAAGACAATAATGGAGAAGCCCAAGATTTGTCATGTCAAATGATATTTTAAATTTTTACTTTGTTGCATCAATTATACTCACTTAGCTTTCAATGATTACTAGATCATCAACATAAACTATATCAATCACCAACTCCCCCTTTTTTTTTAGGTAGAGATTGGGATTGTAGGGATTCCTTTTAAATCCATTTTGAATGAGATGCTCATCAATCTTGATGTACCATTGTCGAGGTGCTTGTTTTATACCATATAGTGACTTTAAGATTCTATAAAAACTTTTATTTCTTTATTCAGTGTGACAAAATATTTTGTTTGAATCATGTAGACTTCTTCTTGAAGATCACCATTGAGAAAGGAACTTCTAACATCCATTTGGTGTACTTTCCATCCAAATTTTGTTGCTAGAGAAAACATCATCTTCATTTTTTTATCTTAGTTGCAGGAGTAAATGTCTCGTCATAATCAATGCCTTCCTTTTGCGCATACCCATTTGCAACTAGTATTGCCTTTTATTTTCCAATACTATCATATGCCTTGTACTTGGTTGTAGACACAAAATTGCACACTTTGGGTAATTATCTAGTCTCGATTACATAATACTATTCATATGGTTCCTAAGTAAGAAAAGTAATGACTAACCTAGGTCTTTGGTCATCTTTCATTTTCTTTATGCTTACTTATTTCAATCTTTGCACCTTTACTTTCTCATTATGTCTTTTCAACCTTTATGGCATTTATCATTTTGGACACTCAATGCGCATAGCCAGGATGTCAGTGCCTGGTGCCCCCGTCCCCTATGGGCGTCCTTTTCCTCTTTGTACTTTGGTCACACTTTTTGGGTCCTTTCTAGCTGTTTGAGCATCTTATATTTTTGGTAGTTGTCCTTTTCAGGGTTAATTATGAAATTCAAGTGAAGGGAATCATATAAATATAAATTTATGTGATCATAATAAGGGACTAGGCACTAAGAACTACTATCACCACCTAAGGTTGCATCCATCAAAGCATTTATAGCTCCATTTGCATCCATCTAGCTCCATCACAAGGGACAAAGGTTAGTTCATCTACATCACACTTCATAGGAGGGGATTTTATTCTATTACATGCACACATTATTTACATTCTACATCTAGCTACTTTCTCGCTACTTCAAGTGTGACACACACAAGAGAAACCTAGGGCACAATTCCACACACACACAAAACTACATTGGGTCTGAGATGTAGTGCAATGCTCATTATAGTAAGTCCCATCATTGTGGTGGCTGAGGATAGTCTGACCCCTCATTTGCATCTTTATTTTTAGGGTTTGATGCTTTGTTGAGGGTTTTGCAGGTGATTCATTCATTTCAAGTTTACAAAAACCTCAACAACATTACAATGACATATATGTGATGAAAGGAAAACAAGTTTGAACCTCCCACGACACCTCAGAGGAGGTTTTTTGAGCACCTACATAGACCAAGGTTCCTAGTAATCAGACCATGGTGCCCGCGGGTGCCCCCGTCCCTCTGCAGGAACTTCAATCCAGTCAAATCTACTTGGATCTACATTTTTCTAGGCTCATTCTGGTGTAAAGTTCTTCATATTCCTCTTTAACCGGTCCCCACTATGACACAGTCCAGAAAACTCTTTGAATTAACTAAGGCTTTTCTAACCCTTCTTTCATATTAGGTTTCATATATTTAATTGCTTAGTTTCTTGGGTATTATTTAATTATTTCATCATTCATTTATTTACTTGCTACTATAACATCAAGATTAGGCTATTATTTTTACATTTTAGCATAATCATTTTGGTGAACCTGAGATCTTCGAATCTTCTTTCTCTCTTGTGATTTCTTCCATTATAGCTATCTCTCATACTCTCATTATGGCTCAATATTTTTAGCTTCCTTCATATGTTTGAATAATTTACGATGGTTGAAATCCTCATATTAACCGAAAATCCTTAATGCAATCATATTAGTTGAGCATATCCCCAAGATCTAGACTGAAGATTCTTACATGTTGACCCATGAAAATTAGACACATTTAACTTTTGACAGAGCTTACTGCTTATCCCACTCATCCTCCCATATTCCATTACTACTCAACCACTTGCTTGGTACTCTTCTCACATATTTCTACCATCCAATTTTTTATATCAACTACTCCTATCAATCACTTCACCCCACCTCTTGTTTCTCACACACAAAATTTTTCTTCCATTGACACTCAAGATTTAGCCTCCCTTTATCAAGATCTCGAAGCAAAAATTCATTAATTACAACATACTACTTCTTGTGCGTCTCCATCTTTGGATTATAATTTTTTGCTACACACTCCATTCACACCTGTCATCTTTTCTTATTCACTTCCTCCTAATTTTATCACCCCAAGCTTCTCATTTTCAATGGACATGGTGACCCACAAGATCATCTCTGAGCATTCCACGTAGTTTTCCTTTCTTTTGTAGATGACCATATCCTTCTGGCTAAAATCTTCCCCAGTAGTCTCCATGATTATGCAATGCCTTGGTTCTATGACCTACCTATCCATTCAATAACCTATTTCACACAT
This sequence comes from Taxus chinensis, assembly GCA_019776745.2. NCBI lineage: Eukaryota > Viridiplantae > Streptophyta > Pinopsida > Cupressales > Taxaceae > Taxus > Taxus chinensis. Next base: position 112,763,259 of record CM034151.1, read on the forward strand.
ATGGCTGATGTTTCTCTCACTAATTTTTCTATCAACATCAGCTCTAATATATCCTATTCCCAACTCACACAACTTAAAAAGGGATCTAACAAAAACTTAGTAGATTACGTTCTGAGATACAAAAAAAACTTAGCTAAGCTGTCAAATGTGCTTGCGGACTCTGAGCTTCAGGACTTATTCATCCAGAGTCTATTACCGCCTCTCCAGGAAAGTGTTCTCTTTGAGACCTCTCCTTCATTCGATCAACTTTGTCATACTCTTAAGCTTCGTGAAACCAATCTCTTATCTATAGGAAAACTTAAATATCAAGAGCAAGCATCATCCTCTACACATTTTCAAAGTAAGTCAACATTCAAACCATCCACAACTAAACCAACTAACACAAAAATTATTGTCAACGCGGTATCTACCTACCAATAGAGCTTCAGTCACAACCACCTCTGTGCATACATTCACTAATTTCCTATCCCTCCACATATCTTACTACCACAACTTATTGATAGTAATCTTATCACACTTCCTCCTCCACTCCAATTAGACCCATCTCAACCAAAAGGACGAAATTATAATGAAAATTTTCATTGTGACTATCATCATGTGCAGGGAATTCTACAGATTGTTCTCTCAAGCTTTGTACCATCCTCCAAGATTTAGGACCTAATACACAATGGTAAAATCAAACTTCCTAGAACCTATAGTTTCTGCACCTGTCAACAACAATCATAAGATCAAAATATTTAACAATCCACTTCCTAAACATGACAAGAAATCAATTGAATCTTTTGGCTAATCATACATATCACACAGTGCCTCCTCCTGCATCATAGAGCTCTTGACTTTCTAGTTGTGAATGATGACACTTTTCCACCAATCATTTCCTTCTCTGACCATGATTATCATGTAACTTTCACTTCTAATCACTTACATATTAGTTCCTCTATCAGACCTATCCCTATAAATAATACTAAGGTTGATCCATCTTGGCCCATCAATGCATGTTTTATTCCACTTCTCATCGCTATTGACTATCCACTATCACAAATTTCATATCCCATGAACAATTTATATGGTGTCATCAAACTTCACATTACAGTAGGTCCTCTCACTATGCTTGTACCCTTCCTTGTCAGACTAGAAATCGACAGGTGTGACATGCATCTAGGCCTTAATTGGATTCGTAGGTCTAAGTATATCATCTCCATGAATAATTTGTGTTTAAAATTTATTCATAATAATCAATTCATTTCTATTGATGGTGTGTTTCCATCTACGCCATGGTCACCACCTCCTCTACACAATGGCTAATGTCATCACCTACTACATCTAGTGACCATGGCCCATAGCACTCAAAGAAAAATATACTCCTAGCTCACCTACTCGCACATCTTTACATGGCCTCATCGCTCTGCTAGTCCAAGACACACTAGTATAGGCCCATTCCTTGGATATTTACTACATCTAGATGTAAATCACCACCTCATTTTATTCCACATTAGTGTCCATCACTGCCGTGTTCTACTTCACATAGATCTCCATCACCTACACATTTTTTTGTGCCAACGTGCCCATCATATACTCATCCATCATTCACATATAATTCATCCACCCACACAACGTCTATCTAATATAACACCACTCTTAGAGCAATGATCACAAGCTTTCATCACCACAATCATCACAGTAAAGGACCTTCATTCCTGTACTTTCATCAGATAGTTCACTCACCATTACACACTTGGGGGGATTATGCATATTCCCCCCTAATTGACAACACACATCTTATACTACACACACACACTAGCATCAACATTACCTGATGACACACTCTTGTGCTTCAGTTCACACTTGACTATTGAGGGCATCCTATACACATGAACCTCACACACTACATGGTAGACACTACACATCACACATCATCTTCACACATCATTACACATTTATATATACACATCATCTTATATTTTACATCCTACATCTTACAACTATACATGTACTATGCATTCTACACTCGATGCATGACAATCCTATTCTCATGGTACATGCTACATCTACTACAGGGTATACTATACATCATACACATTTACTTCATCTACGTTCTACACTCACTACCTCTATGACACACTCTAATCTCATGGTCCATACTAGAATGTTGAGGGTATACATGTCAAATGGACCACATCACACTCACTCACCTCCCTCATTGAATTCCATTTATTGATATTTCGTAGGATACATCATCACTTCCTCTCGAATCATTTAGTGATATACGTTATAGGCTACATCATCACTTCCTCTAGACATCATTTAGTGATATATGTCATAGGCTACATGATTACTTCATTCTATCATGTTGTCGTGATATACGATTTACGCTAGATCATCACACATTTTCACACCTCATATCTATGTCACATATCATCAGTATACATTCACCACACCATGCTACACACAACACATATTTGACCATTTCTCAATGACGCACTCTCATTTACAGTTCATTCTTGACTACTGAGGGGGAATAAATAAATGAACCTCGCTACATAAAATTCCATTGACTCATGAGGCACATGGCTCCTATCATACACTCTACATTCCATTTCATCCATCCACAGCATATTGCATATCTTGGTTACATTTACTCTTGTTTACATTTACTTGTACATGTTCATCCTATTACACATGCTAGATAGATATCTTGTATGTCATTATCTTTATCATACACACATGCACGTTCACTTAATTTATGGTTGTGATAGCAGATTATACAGGTCCATTACACGCAAGCATGGATGCTTGGCACATGCAGTACCTATTACCATTCCCACAAAGGCTTGTGGGGGAATCCACTTTCATACACTACAGGTGTTATTGTTTTCATTTTGTTTCATAACACAATACTTTATCAAATTATACATGATTTTGACATACTTTTTATATTTTCTAACATGCTAACGGGTGCTTCATGTGTAACATTTATTTTACAAGACTATTTACCACCATGGTTATCTGTTATATTGCATGTACTTTTTTGTCATTATATGCTATTGTTTGTGGGATTTTCCCTTTGTCTTGTGTGCACACTTGTTTGATTTTACAGCCATTATGGCCTTGATTGTCTTATGACATCATGAGTGGTGTCCCATGTTTGCAACCCACTTTTCATGGTCTACATTATCTTCTTATGTGTTTTATCTTACACATTGTCTGTTTGGCTTACACTTTGTCTTATACGTGCATGTTTGTATTTGCTTGTACTAACTCTTATCTCCTAGCCACTTGTTTGCATGTGCCTTGGTTTCTACCAAGCACATCCCCTCCCCCTGTAAGGCACAATTTCAATGGTTGGTCCTCTTTTGGGTCACATTCTCCTATCAGTGACATCACATGCACCCCAAAGAGGGGGGCATCATTTGGGTGAATCAATCACCCCATACTAGAGATATACACAACACAAAAGCAAGTATGGTATACAGTTCAATTTCATTTCAGGGTTCAGAATCAGACTTGGGTCCTTAGTACACAATGAGCCTTTCCTAGAGTGCCTATAATAGGGGGCAGTTACACAATGATTGCAAGGCTTAACACAGTCTACAAAAATCTAAATAATCCTTTAGCACAGTGGTCCTTAGCACATGTGTTTGTACACATCATCTATAGTGGATTGTTTTATTCTGGGGAGTAGTTAAAGGTTAGAGGATAACACCAGACCTTCCTCTCTACACTACTTTTATTTTTGGCATTAGATCACCCAAAAAAACTAGACATTACATAGATCTCTCTACAAGTAACAGGAATTGGTTAAAGGTTGGAGGATAAATCAGACATTCCTCTCCTATACTTCTTTCCATTACATTGAAGTAAGATCACCTAAAAAACTTGCACGCATCACATCATCTTCAGGATCCTTTCTACACTCTTTCCTCATCACGGATCAGGTGCACATGTTCCTTTTCACATTTTCAACATTTTCTTTTACATACTTCCTTACATGTTTTTTATACATATACATGTGTATTTGACTACTTGATCATCTTCTCTTTTGTAGGTTAGGTTCATACGTATGGGAAGCCAGCAATAAACATCAACCTCACACACATATACTAACATGATAGGTACATCACGAACATCAGAAATTTATACACATGCACTTTCGGCCCTAGGTTCATTTTCATCACTCTTTACACTTTTGCATCTTTAGTCTCCACGCTTCATCTTTTTATCACTCCACACTTTTGTCTAGTCCCTCAGCACACTTTTTATAAATCAGATCTACATGGATATAAAGTATGCATTTCTATCAAATTTATGTTACAGAGATTTCCTCTCGCTAACATAAAGTGGGGGAAAATGTAGACACAAAATCCTGCACTTTGGGTAAATATCTAGTCTTGATCACATACTACTATTCATATGATTCCTGAGTACGAAAAGTAATAATTAACCCATGTCTTTAGCCATATTTCATTACTTTATGTTTTTATTTTCAGTCTTGCATCTTTAATGACCTATTCTATCTTTTCATACTTTCAGTTTCACCTTTTCTAGACTGGGGCACCCAACCAAGATGCTAGCTCTAGGTGCTCATCCATCCCCTCTGGGTGCACCTCCATCCTCTTTGTACTTTACTCACACTTTTTGGGTCTTTATTTTTTCTGTATGAGCATTTTATCTCTTTAGTAGTCAACATTTTTGAGGGTTAGTTACCGAAATTCAAGAAAAGGAATCATATAAATATAAAGTTATGTGATCATAATAAGGGACTAAAAACTAAACACTAGATATCACCACCTAAGGTTGTATTCCATCAAGGCATTCTATTTCTCCATTTGCATCCATCTATCTCCATCATAAGGGACAAAGGCTAGCTCATCTCGCATCACACTTCATAAGAGGGAAAGTTTATTCTATTCCATGCACACATTACCTACATTCCTACATATAGATACTTTCTCACTACTTCAAGTGTGACACACACAAGAGAAATCCTAGGGAACAATTTACACACACACACACAAAATTACATTGTGTCTGAGATGTAGTACAATGCTTAGTAGTACATTCACATCATTGTGGGCACATGTGACACATGTATAAGTTACACACACTGTACACATGAGGCTACACACACTTACACACAGCACACACAGCACTATCACACTCACACTATGGACACATTACACACACACACATAACACAACAGCTACACCTATGAACTACATTATTGGTATGAAAATGTAGTGCAGGGCTAACATGTCTAGTAAGTCCACCATTGTGGTCATTGAATGCTACAAGTCATGACCCCTATGAAGATCCTAGCAATCTTTATTTTTTTAGGGTTTTGATGCTCAAGGCTTAAGGTTTTACAGGTTTCTTCTTCATCACTGATTACCAGAGACATCCAACGTATTTCAGTGACACTCATGTGATAGGTAGTGATTATTTCACATCACTTAACGACCATACAAATTTGGTTTCTCGACCTCCTTCTCAGAACAGGGTGCCCCATTTTCCCTCATAGTTTATGTTAGAGAGCATCCCAGTCTTCTCAGAATAACTGAGGGGGGTAATCTGCACTATTTATGAGCTTCGGTCTGTTTGTTTCAAGAAAGGGATGGTTTCTCATGCTATATTTTACTGCAACAGGCAAGTCCCATCTCAGCACTTTAGCAAATCAAAGCTAAGATCTTGACTAGGTTTTAAAGGCCTTATTTGCACATCTTAGTGGGATTCATATTAGTTATCCTACTTAGGTTTTTCTAGTCATTTATTGCATTTATCTGGAGGTTGTTCATTTATTGATTTTGCATAGCATTAGAAGTTAGAGTTAGCTAATAATTAGATTATTGTTAGTCCATTTTAGTTTAATCAGAGGCTTAATCAATGTAAAATGGTCTATTAAGAGGAACTGAAGGGAAACATATGAGCGTAATTGATCATCTGTCATCAATGGTTGAAATGAGTAGATTAGTTTTATGTGCAAGTGTAATAATAAAGTTTTAGCTTTGATCAAACTATTTGTAATCCACATTCTTTCCCTATTATAGGGTGGCTGCTAACCTTTACATCACTTCAAGTCCACTTAGACAAATACAAACAACTGGAATTTTTAAGGGTGTGGAAGAAAAATAATGTGTAGAGAGATCATAATATGCCTGGTCGAGGCATATCCATGGGGTGATAGCCAAGAAGTCAAACGATTTTTTGTAAATCTTGTTAACAGTAAACAATAGAAGAATGCACCATGACATGATGGTTTTAAGTGTCTCATTAATATAATAAGGAAGAAATAAGAAGGGGTATTTATATTTACAAGCTAACAAATTTTGGGGATATTGAGCATTTTTAACGAGGTCTAGTACAGATGTAAAACAATATTTATGTACTTGAATGTCTATGCTTCTTTATGGTGGAAAGCATCATAGAAATTCTCCCTAAGGATCTTTTGTGCACCTTCGGTAATAAGAATTGCATGTTGTAACATTTTTTTGTGCTTGCTCTATTCTTTTTTACGTTGGGTGCATGATGAAAATGGTATCTTCCTCCACTTTTGATTCATCTCGGAAATGGTCCTCCATGTAGTCAGATATTAGCTGCTACATGTCAGTTCCCAGATGCTTGCGATAAATGACAATGGTTAAAATTGGTGCCCCAAGTAAGGATACTTGCAAGGGGAATTAATAAAGGACACAAATTCTAATGATAAAGTATTGTGCGCTACAAAATAGTATTGGGCAACTCGTTATGCCTCATAGTACAAATAAAGCAAGAAGTCTAGCTTTGTAAATGGTTGTAGATCCAGATGATCCATGAGTCATTTGTCTCAAAAACACGTGAAAGTGCAAGAAATATATGAGATGAATACCATGTGTGTGACACAGATTTCAACTATGTATGAGCTTTTTACCTAACTTTTATAACTTTTTGAATTTTTACGATTTTTTGAAAATTTTATAATTTTTTTGGAAAATTATGATTTTTGCAATTTTTTAGAGTTTTTATTTTTTAGAAGAAGTTAATGGATTGGAAGATCGCCTAAAAGCATGAAAAATTCCCTAGGGAGAAGAAACAAGTTTCAGGTCGCAAAAATATGACCTGATGGGTTACCTATCGGTAGTTGCCTCTTATTATTGGTGGAACTGACATATATTTTGGGTGGGTGGGGTCCCCATGATGGGGTTTTGTAGGTTTTGAAATTGGGGGGTGGAGCCTGGAAGGGGTATGGGCCATTATTGGTAGTAAAAACCTATGTTGAAGGAAGAAACACAAATGAATCCTTCATTTAAAATGTAAAAAAAATGAAATGATTCATGAGTCAATTGTTATATCACAGTCATAGATGGTGCAGGAGTGTTATAATCTGAGCAAATATTTAATCCTGTTAAAATTTATTATGGTCTAAGTTTGAGGTGTTACAGGAAACTGTGGTCCCTCTTTCCCCTCGTGGTGATATTAGTTGTGATGTTAGTTTAGCATATCACTCTTGCAATTTGCATGTGCAAAGTAATCTTTGTAGCCTCGAAGATTTTGCTAGATATATCATGTACAGATGTGATGATAGATGATAGATGACTAGATGCACTAGATGAAAACAAATTATACAAGCAAACAACAAATACAACTTAATCAAATCTAATTAATACAACAAAATTATATACAAGGATGCAAGATAAAATGAACTCCATACCTATGTACAACAGATTAAAGTAACACTTTAAACTAAGCAAATGAATCCAATTTAAAACACACAACATGGAAAGATAATGCAATCAAAAATCTACAAACCAACAACTAAAAGTAAGAAAATTACTACTTTGTTTTTGTGGGATGATTTTGAAACGTTTTCTATATGTTTTTGCTGTTATCCCAAAGATAATTTTCAAGGCTGTTCACATTGTTTTCAGAATTTCCACAAGAAAATGTTATGTTGTTTTTGTAGCTTTGTCCCTAAAAGGGATGTTTTCAAAATTTTAGGAATTTCTAAATATTTGAATGTTTTTGTGTTTTCGAAAGTTATACGAATGTTTTTGGAGTTTTCAAAGGTTTTCTGAAGCTATATACAATAAACGAAGAAGCGTGGATGCCCCCAACGTTAGATGGGAATATAAAAAGGCAGAATGCCACATATATGTGCAAGATTGTGAAGATGTGAAACTACCCCCAGTGTTAGATGGGAATATATAAAGATTATTCATTCACATAGAGACAAGAATAGATTAGCCAACTCAAGGCCTTGAAAAATAGGTTCAAAAGAACCCCTAAACTTTAGGAAAACTAGCCCTAGATAGAAGCGATTAGTTACCTATCCTAGATGTGAGAATTGCTTGTGAACAAAAAATCCTCCTTAAGCACTGGAAGCCATTTTTCACCTAAGGACCTGCCCAATGTGCCACAATTGTGTGGTTTCACATAGTTGGACGACCTGCTTTCTTTTTTACTTTTTCTTTTATTTTTAAATTTTTTTTGCTTGTTTTTTTGTTTCTTTTCTAATGTTTTGAGGAACTCCTTGCTCAAGCATAGAACCACTTGAGATGCATTGTGTTTATTTTTTCCTTTAATTGCTCCCAATTTGGATGAGCAAGTTTATATGCCCCCGAACCATACTTAGTGACCACCACATATGGTCCCAGCCAATTGGGTTCAAACTTTCCTTTCTTTTCCTGGTCCTTGACTGTGTTCAACTGGTTTTCTTTCAAAATGAGATCCCCTACCTCAAACTGACGAGGTATGATCTACTTGTTATATCTTCGTGACACTCAGTTTTGATAAACCTTAAAATTATGGAATGCTCTCATACGCTTCTCATCCAGTAACTCTAACTATGCTAACCAAGCTACCCTGCAGTCTTCGTCTTTGTCTAGATAGTCCAGAAGAGATATTGGCTCATAGAGGGAAGCTCAATTTCAAATGGTATTAAGGCCTCGGTTCCAAATTTACTAATGAATAAGGAGGTAACACCAGTAGGGGTGTAGATGGAGGTTTGATAGGCCTAGAGGATGGGATGGATCTGTAGGTGTCAATTACTGATTCCCAGTCTTGCTAACCATCTTCTCCATTATATGAACAAGGGTTTTATTAGTGGCGTCATCTTGTCGCATTACCTTGAGGGTAATAAGGGAGTTGATCACTTGAGTTAGATTTGGAATCGTTTACATAACACTATTGACCATCTTTTTATTAAAGGATTTACCATTATTTGTTACAATGGCAGAGGTGATGCCATAACGGAAAATGAGATGGTTCATTATGAACTTGGAGATCTATGAACCGGTGGCATAAGTTAGAGGAACAACCTCTACCCATTTGGTGAAGTACTCGATGGTGGTGATAATATGAGTGTGGCCATCTGAGGAAGTTGGAGTGAGCTTCTCTATGAGATCAAGTCCCCACTTTGAAAATGGACAGACTATTGTGATGGGCTACAAATTCTGTGCTAGTGAATGTATCAAGTTTCCATACTTTTGAAAAAGTTCACATTTCTTGAAAAATTTACAATAATTTACTTCTATTGGTAGGCCAATAGTAACCTATCTCTTAATAGCTTCTTATCGAGTACCATTCTACTTGTGTGTACTCCACAAAAATGTCTCCATGTACTTATTTAATTGCTTGTATTGACTCGGTCAAATCAAGAAAACATAACGGATTCCTGTCATAGCCAAAAAGATAGAGGGTGCCCCCTAGGTAGGGTATAATAGGTTATATGGCGGATAACGAGATCTTTTCTCAATATGAGTGATATTCGGGGGGAAGGTGCCATATTTTAAGTAGTTTAAAAATTGGATCGTACCAAGGGGATAGAGGATCAACAACTTCACATGCTAGACAAGATTCTGGCATGTCCTATGTAGGCACTCGCAAATGTTCAACAAAGAATGGCATCTTATTTGCCTGAAGGTGGAATTCATAGTAAAGACCCAATTGTAGCCATGGCGTCTGCTAATTGATTGTGTGATCTTGGCCTTTATTCAAAGATAATCTGTATAAATTACTCCTTTAGAGTTTCAACAAATTTCTTGTATGGAAAAATCTTCTTATCTTTAACTTTTTATTCATCATTAACTTTCTTATTGATAAATTTGGAGTCACCAATGACTCATAGTTATCTGATGTTCCATGTGATAGATAATTTCAAGCCAGCAATGAGTGCCTCATATTCTATAATATTATTCATACAAGGGAATCCCAAATGAAATACATGCAGAATGAATTCTCCAGTGGGAGTGATAAGTACCACTCCTGATCCTGAACCATGAAAGGTGAATGAACCATCAAAGTGGACTTGCCACAAGATGGATTACTCAATGTACATTATAGATGCATCTTGAAGATCTAGACATAATGGTTCCATTCCTAGTAAGGGAGCTTCATCCAGTTGATCTACAAGTACCTGTCCTTTTAGGGATTTCTAGTTAACAAATTCAATGTCAAACTCACTGAGGAGGATGATCCAATTAGCCATTCATCCTGTAAGGGTAGGTTTAGATAGGAGGTATTTGAGAGGGTCAACTTTGGATATCAGCTTGGTCTTATTATTAAGGAGATAGTGGTGAAGCTTCTGAAATGTAAAGACCACAGCTAGGCATGCCTTTTCAATCTGAGGATAGTTCAACTCATAGGCAATTAAGGTGTAGCTAAGGTAATAAACCACCCTTTCTTTGTGGCCAAGATCATATTGGGCAAGCAGTGCACCAATAGTGAATTGGGTAGCTGAAATATACAATAGTAGGGGTTCGCCTGAGGTAGGCGACATAAGAACAAGTGGACTTTTCAGATATTGCTTAAACAATTCAAAGGCCTTTTGATAGTCAGGTCCCTAGTTAAAGGTGACATCTTTCTTCAATAAATGTGTGAAAGGATGACACTTATCCACAAGCTGTGATATGAATCGATAGATTTCCTGAATATTTCCTTGTAGACTTCGTAGTTGTTTAAGGTTTTTTGGTGGAGGCATCTCTGTAATAGCTACAACCTTGGCAGGATCTACCTCTATCCCTCTTTGTGAAACAATGAAACCCAATAACTTTCCTGATTGTACGCCGAAGATGCACTTCTTGGGATTCAAGTGAACCTTGTAATCTCAGAGGCATTGAAAGATACACCTCAGCACTTCTGGGTGCTCTTCTCTAGTCTTAGATTTTTCTAGGATATCATCCACGTAATCCTCCATGATGTCATTCATCATGTCATGGAAGATGATGGTCATTTCTCATTGATATGTAGCCCCGACATTCTTGAGTCCAAAAGGCATTACCTGATAGCAAAATGTCCCCCAAGGGGTGATGAAAGCAGTCTTATGTTGGTCTTCCTCTGCGATCTTGATCTGGTTATAGCCTAAAAAGCCATCCATTAAGGACAACATCTCATAACTAGCAGTTGAATCAACAATCATGTCAATGTTAGGTAAGGGGAAGTCATCTTTGGGACATGCTTTGTTGATGTCTTTGAAGTCGGTGCATATTTTGAAGTCGAATGGATTCTTCTGGAATGGGACTATGTTAGATATCTAGTCTGAATAGTCAATAGGTTTGATAAAACCTACTGCTAATAGTTTCTCCAGCTCTTCTTTGACAAGTAGTGCAAATTTTGGGTGCATCTTCCTTAGTTTTTGCTTGATAGGTTTGGCATCTAGGTGTATAATAAGGTTGTGCATGACCAACACTGGGTCCAAACCTGGAATATCTATGTATGACCATGAAAATATGTCTGCAAACTCTCGTAATAGTGTTACGAAGGTTTTTTGTTCTTGTGCTGAGAGTGAAGCTCCCAACTTTATCATTTTAGGATCCTCTTCTGACCTGATGTTGACATTGATTGTCTCTTCAACTAACATCTTTGATGCATCCTCCATCCATGTAGGATCAGTGGGGAGAGTAAGATCCACTTCTATAGGTGGCTCAAAGAGAGTCTTATCTTCACATGGAGGAACTATCTTTTCCATTGATTTTTCCATTTGTTTGTCCACAAGCGCCTCAAAGAGGTTTTCACTATGGGACTTATGCTTATTCTTGCTGCAAGGATTTTTTGTAGTAATTTTTCCCTTGCTTACTTTTTTTTGCTTAAGTGACCACACAATTCTGCCTCTTCCCCAAAGTATGCACATGCATCCAATTTAATGGAGAAACCCTTCTTATGGTCACTGTTTGGAATGGTATCTCTAAGTCCCATGAACTCTGTGATTACCTCATCATTTTTAAAGAAATCAACCAGAACGTGAAGTTGTTGATCCCAATCAATGAGGTCGGGATATACAAGGGTGACTTGGAAATTGGCTTGGGAATTGGATCCAGAAAGGGTGAAGATAGTTGAATCTAGAAACAGATTGGTAGAGGCAAGGTCCTCGTATAAGCTACATTGGGAATCTATATCATTGTTTGACTGAGGCGAGCTATCCTCATGTTTAGAAGAGGTAGCATATATATCTAAAGGTGGATCATTATGATGTCTGATACCAAGGCCATGTTTTTTTGACTTATAACAGGGAATAGGAACCGGCTCTAATCTTCCTTGTGCATTTGCACCACATCTGAATCCCTTATAACCCATGGTGTGCATCATTCGGTGACCCTTAATATACTGTGGATCCTGGTGACATGAAGCCATTGTTCCTTTAGGTACCCAGCTAGTAGGTGTATCTAGCATCTTCTCATTTGACAAAAGACCACTACGAACAAACCTCTTAAAGGGTTTAGTGAAACTAGCCCAAGTGCTTTTAAACTGAAAGTATTGTCTACCACATGTCTTAGGTGATATCGAAAGATCAGACATCAAAAGGGTATGTTGAAGATTGAATTCATCATTTGGGCCATATTTTCCAAATGTTGCTTCCCATGAGGTAAAGGGATTGACTAATGAGGGAAAATTTTGATTGCAAGGAGTCAATGTATCTGGATCTATATGATCCTTCATAGCCTCAGTTTGTAATGGGACAACAATATCGGTAGAAGGACACTCATATGTTGCACGAGAAAAAATATGTAGTTCTTGACAATGTGTAAACGGTTATGGATCACCTGGGATGGTGATCGTCTTTCCTCCATGACATAGCTTGATACAATGATGGAAGGTCAAAGGAATGGCCTGCATGGCATGAATCCATGGGTGACCTAGGAGCATGTTATACAGAAGGTCCAAGTCAAGGACATGGAACTTTGTATCATGATATGTGGGCCCCACTTCCATTGGGATCACTATGGTACCTGCTGACTCACACTCTTCATTATCATAAGCCATGATCATAATGGTCTTAGCATCCAAATCTACTTATGTATGGCCTAGCTTCCTGACAAGCTTCAATGTACAAATATTCAGACTGGATCCACCATCCACAAGCACTCTTTTTATCTTACGACGAGTAATGAAGACCTCTATGTACACATGTAAGATATGTTCATGATTGTTACGCGGTATTTCATTCCGATCAAAAGATATATAGTCATTGGGACTAAGATTTACAACTATTTCTTGGAGGTGTGTAGGATCTACATAAGTGGATACTCATGATCCTTGAAGCATTTTATATAGTATGTTCTTATGAGAATTTGAGATTTTGAGAAGGTCTAAGATTGAGATCTTAGTCATGGTTTTCTCCAATTTTTCTAATAAGTCATACTGACCTTCCTGAGGGATAGGTAGAGGAGGTTCTGGGATCACTAAGCGAGCACGTCGTGTGCCCACAACACAACTGTTACCTAAGATCCTAATAGTGTTTACTTGTTCACTAGATGAACGAATATAACCTATGAGGGAATCAAAGGGATTATCATTTGATGGATACACATAGTTAACAGTTCTATAGTCATTAGAGGATTGGCCTGGATCTGGCTTCTTGTTTCCTTTGTTATCATGTTTAGGGAAAGGGTGTTTGAATATTCCCATATTCTTGTTAGGACCTTGTCCCGATTCAAGTGAATCCACCTTAATCTTTCCTTCTTCAATAAGGTCTTGAATGAAATGTTCCACAATTTCAGACATTTTTCGGTCTTGTGTCCTTTGACATAGTGAAAGTCACAGTAATCATGTTCTTTCAACCATGTTGGTTTAGGTGCATCATCTGGATAAGGTATTGTTACAGTTGGATACTGCACCATGTTTACAACATCTAACTATTTAAGGATGACAGATAATGATTCTGTTAAAGGTGTAAACATTCAGGGGCACTTTTGGGTGAGGTCCTTATGTAAGCTTCAAGAGCGGACTTTTTTTATACAGCTTGGACTCTTTTGGAGTCTATGATGCCATCTCCGATGACATTCTTGTTCTTATTGAAGAACTTGGGTTTGTCTACGGATTTTGACTCATGTTTATCTTTTGAAAAGGGCTTGATTGTTCCCTTTACTATGAGAGCCTTCTTGATTTGGTTTCCCTTCTCAATAACTTCTTCAAAGTTAGTGACATAATACATTTATAGATGAAAGGCTATGTCTTAATTCAATTTTGGAACAAATATACTAACCATTTTCTTTTCCAGAATGGGACAAGGGAAACGGATTGCTAACCCCTACCATCACTGCAAGAAACCAATGAAGGTCTCATTTGGTTTTTGTTTTGCATTGCAAAAGATCTACCATGATAATTTCAATCTCCATGTTAAAAGAGAAATGACACACAATTTTCTCAGCTAGTGTGGGCCATGTTGCGATCGTTCCCTTAGGTATGTGGAGGAACCATTACAGTGCTTGTCCTCCTAAGTTGCGAGGGAACAAACGTATGAGATAGTTGTCGCTAAAAGCTACTTCCTGGCAAGCCATGTAGAAGTATTTAATATGATCACGAGGATCACCTTTACCTTTATATTTTTTGAATTTAGGAAAATCAAAGTTTTTAGGGAATGACACTCATAACATGTCTCTATCGAAGCGATACAGACATAGTTCTTCATATTGGTACTGTTTACTATGACCTATGTTACTCTCCTAGAGGGTTGTGAGTATGTTCTTCATGGATTACAACTCTTGTGTAATGAGTTTCTCTTTCATAGGGGATGATGGTCTATTCACTTGAGTAACCTTTAACATTTCATCATCGTAAGGTTTGGTGTGAAATTCACCAGATTTGGATTTAAGTTTTTCCTTACATGTACTCTTGCTCAAGGAACCTAAGTTTGCTAATTTTTGACTAAATTTTAGTTTTTGTCTTTGTATAAACTCTTCTTTGATTTGAGGATCATCTTCTTCATCATATTGAGGAGGAGGTAACTCCTTGTGTTCACGTTCAATCCTAACTTTACGTGAGGCTTTAAAGTATGGTCTCAGAGAACCATCTATTTGTTTTGTCCCTTCACTCTCAAAGTTTTTATTATGAGCACCAGAAGTGGAAGCATATCCTCTGTCAAAAGGATTATCCATGTCGATAAGGGGAGGTTTTTGTGGCTCTTCCTCCTCTTGGTTAATGGTTTTGATAGCTACTTCAAATTCTTGTGGTAATTTGGCTCCTAGTTCTAGGACTCGTGTGAGTACTTGATCTCTATTATAGAATAGGAGTTCATCGAAGCGAGTGAGATCAAGGGTGTGTTTCTCTTCAGATGAATAAATATCATCCCCACTATGGTCAATTAATAATTCCATGTCTTTAACCTCTAAAAAGAAGGAACCCAAGTTGTGACCACTAAAGGGGTAGTTGAACTAAAAGGATTTAAATCTAATTCGCGTTCAACTCTCTTAGATGCCATTTTTGTGATAGGTGGCATCACTAGTCTCTTCTATACTAGGTTTTGTCTAAGTGTAATCAAGGTGTAACAAACCTAGGTGCAACATGGTATAAGTTTCCTAAAGTCTCAATATTTTACCAATCAATGTTTTAACAAATAATGGTTTAAAGAATCAAAGAATCTAATGATTTTTCCTAGATATAAGTCTATGCAACTGTTATCACACAAGGAACAATCATGCAAGTCTATGAGTAAACCAGTCAATCAACCAACAATTTACACCTTATGTTTCTCAATGGTAGTTTGACGTATAAATGATCAACTCAATGTCAACACTTATGTCAAGTTCAAATGAACAAGGTGTAAGTACTAACAAGGGGTTGATGTGACTCCCAATCAAAGGATACTATGACAAGTTTAGAAACAAGCAATACCTAAGTCCTAAAAGGTAGAAATTACGCATGTAAGCAATGCAACAATACTACTAAGGTACGTTAACCAAGTTTCAAGAGAAAGCAAGGTTTTAGCACCGAAATAATATGGATACGATACACAAACAACATAACCACCACTTTTAAGATTTGAGGTAATGTTTGAAATAAAACTAAGTGCAAGTATACTAAGGATTTGCTAAGATGTAGGAAGTGTAATGCCACAATGAGACACTTAGATCACGTTCACGAGGAATGAGGCATAAGTATCATAATTGTGTTGATGCAATGTGAAAAAGTAACATGTCTAAGGGAGATCAAAAGATGAATCAAGCCTAACTACGTTGATAATGTGTCTCAATATGAGTTTGAGACATAGGGCCTACTAGAACATGATGATGTACCATTCAAACTTTCAGCACTTGAATTCTGGTAGTGCAACCTAGTCATGCAAGTAGACTACAAAATTGGTGGACATGATTATTTCTAGTGGTATCCACACATGTTATTTCTCTTTTTTCCCAAATGGGAAACAAGATAACAAAGGTGTAGACCAAGTGATGATGAAACAAACTAAGTATAACTTTGGTAGAGTTTCACCTTACCTTAGGGTAAGTGAAGAACTATGAAAAAGTAACACGTTGTAAGTCTCGTGATGAATAACACATAGTTTCAACTCAAACGGTCTCTAACTTTGTTCAAATAACAAGGTTTTGACTCCAAGTAATTCATCACTTCATGAGAGCTCTATAAAACATGATGTCTTGATACGAAAAAGTGGGCTCTAAGATGATATGGCTTTCTTAGGTGGTTCTCTCAACTAGGTACCACAAACACCCTCTGCGAGCTCGATTTACCAAGAAAGTTCACACTGAATAGTCTTGGAGTATCTCGGCTTTACTTTACCCCCTTCAAATATGATGAGAAATGAATGCATTCATGTGTATCTTTCACTAGGGTCGCAATGGAGAATGTTTTGGTGCTAAAATCACAAGTAAAATCTAGTCAAGTGGGAAAGTGGAGAACTTCCCATTTCATCCTCAATGTTCCCTCTTGTGTGGACTACTTTGGGATTCCTAGGACCACCCCCATTTGTTGTAGCTTAAGGCTTATGCCAAGGGGGTTATGTCCTAGTTTAAAGCAGGATAGGGGTGTACCCTTATCCAAACCTGTAAATCAAGTGTGTTGAATATAGTGTGTTTTTTTATCTTTTTAGCTTAATGTGGTTTTTTTCACGCACCATTTGGCAACCTACAAGAAATGAGTTAGCCTTCATTTAGACTTGATTCTTTCACATGCGATATGGTCTTTCACACAAAGATTAGTAATTTTCCAAGTGATCAAAACACCATATAAAGGAGATATAATATCATTTTTGATTTCCCAGATCATCCTAAGATGCAAGGAAAGAGCATACACAACAAAATACCTCACTAATCTTTGAAAAATGGAAAACACTCAATCAAATTATGAAAAGTAAGTTCTTTTTAACCAAATTTGAAGTTATTTCCCTTAGAAAACTTAATTGAAGTGTTTGTGAAAGCATAAAGAAGGTATTGACCGTTTTTTATTCCCAAGATCGCCTAGAAGGTGTGATGGAAGAGCATATGCGTTTCAAAACCTTACAAATAAAAATGCAACATTCATCAACTCAACTAAGTAAATTTAGCACAAAACTACAATATTATCAAAGTAACCTGCAAAACCATTGATTAGTATCAACAAAAAAAACCTGCAAAG
The DNA here is from genome assembly GCA_019776745.2 of Taxus chinensis. Taxonomy (NCBI): domain Eukaryota; kingdom Viridiplantae; phylum Streptophyta; class Pinopsida; order Cupressales; family Taxaceae; genus Taxus; species Taxus chinensis. The sequence continues at coordinate 112,781,076 of CM034151.1, forward strand.
TGTTAGAAACTCCAAAGAATCAACCCCTGTAAGTGTTAGAACAAAGATTGATTTCAAACAACAATGCTTGTGTACCCTTTATGACATGTGCATGCTCCTAACAGCATGTGCGTGCCTAAAATGACAAGTGTATGACTATGTGGAAAACATAGTTAGAAATTACACCTGCATGGGTAGAATGACACCTGCACTCTTCTTTTAAGCATGTGCACGCCTCAGAAAACATATGCATGTGCAAGGTAAAAAGGTGATTTGACACAGAGTTTAATAAACACGTGTGCGTCTCGAGAGACATATGTGCGTGTATGTAAGCATGTGTATGCTGTTCATGACATATGCATGTCTCTGGTTTAAATTCTTGATAGGGGTCAAAAATACAAGGTAACACGTGTGCAGCTAGGGAAACATGTGCATGTCCCTGTGAACATGTGTGCATGTTGTCAAACAAGTGTGGGTGATTTTCGACATGTGTGCACGTGCCCCTCCAAAACACCTACATGCGGGCCTAAAAAACCACAAAAATGACTAGAAACATAAATCTAAAACTGTAAACAAGTTAGATTCTTTCCTTTTAATTCAATTTCTAACATAAACCCAATAAATTTCCATGCAAAAGGAAGATTTACTACTTTTAATATCACGAAAATCTTGAAACTACACTAGTTAACCTTCGAAATGCATGAAAATGGTTAGAACTTGAAGTCAAAAGTTTGAAAAAACTTCTAGAGACCATGGAGTAAGGTCCCACGGGTGTGCCATATGTGAACATGTATAAATTAGAAAAGCTATAGAAATGAGGCTAGAACACTAAAAACCTCAAAGCTTTACCAACTCAACTATGAACCATCAAGATAAGAGATAAACAAGAGCTACTCCTATGCATGCATTATAACTTTGAAAAAACATCAAACTAACATGTATATACTACTCTCTACTCTTTGAATGCTACAAAACATGAACCTATGAAGATCCTAGCAATCAAATTTGATTGTTTGATGCTCAAGGGTTTGAGAGTGAAAGCTCACCATTAATGGCTACAAGACCATATGGTTCCCCTCATTTACTCAAGCTTGAGTTGGAATATGCAATGGAAGATAATAGCTCAATAACAATGGAAGAAATACTCAAATCCTATTTTCCTATAGTTTATGTTAGAGGAGGAGAAGTGTTCTTAGAAAAGTGAGGGGGGTAGAGGTCTATTTATAGTTTTCTTATTTCAAGAAAGGGATGGTTTGGATGCATGTGGGACAAAAAGGCCCAAAAGGTAAAGTCAAAGCAAATTTGACTTTGGAAAGACTGATTAATGGACTTTTAGAAAGGCTAAGGCCTTTTAGCAAAGTGGAAAGGGGATTAATTAACCCTAAGTGGAGTTAATTAATAGGGATTTATTGTGGAAGCCGTTTAGAGGGGTTAATCAAGTATGATTTAGGGAATTAGAGAGAGTTAGGAGGGTTATTTAACTATAACATAGTGTAGTTAATTGCAGGGATTAGAATAGTTAGTGTAATTTTAGTAATAAATTTTCTTTGATCAAACTATAGGTGCAAAACTCCGTGAATCAACTAAGGCTCTTCTAACCCTCTTTGCAATTAGGGTTTCATATTTCATTGCTTACTTTCTTGGGTTAATTCTTGCATTTCATTATTCACTTATTTACTGCTGCTATAACATCTAGATTAGGTTATTATTTAAATTTTAGCATAATCATTGTTTTTAAAAACGTATTTGCATATAATTGGATTCTTTCTAGGTGGAAGATCTATAAACTGCCATGTTTTTCACTTTATTAGGGATTGATATTCACTTTCCATTTTTTCTTTTCAATATTTTGAATCTAGTTCTTCTTGAACATAAGTGGGTTCGTATGTGTCAAAAAATCTACTTGTTAGTGCCATGTTGACTTCTTATCTTAATTTTTTGTGAGTCCTTAGTCTAGGATTACATGTGTTTAGAGCACCATCTACTTTAGCATCTCTAATCAAATTTGCATACCACCTTGGCATTTGTTGAGTTGTGAGTTATGGATTTTAGTTACCTTCAATCCCATTATTACTATCACCATGTTATCCATCATCTAAACTAATCATATGTCTATTTTCCATAATTTCTATTTATGAGTTTTTGGATGATGAAATGGAACCACTTCTTTCATCAAACTTAATAACGGTTGGGGCGGTTCATGCGATGTATATAATGTAATACATTTCAACAATTGACAATTCGAGCCACAAGATTTATTTTATTATATGGATATTACGGTTGAGAGATTTAGGATCGGGCCCCCCTCTATGTATGTATGTATGTATGTGTACATGTATTCACTTGAATGAAGTGGTTGGGGTCACTATCTAAGCTATGATATTGAGTAATTCGTCACTCTCTATGATTTCTCAACCGATACGATATCGATCTCTCTCATCTCACGTCACATCGATCAGGGAGTTTCGTGTGGTGGTCAGACCCGTATCTATATATTAAGAGCAAGCTGGAAGAATTCATTCTAGCTCTTTTAGAATTCCCAAGAGGGATTTGATAATTCCCATGGGCCATGGGACCTATACCTGATCCAAGGGGGAAAGTGTGATTGGCCATACCTATTCGGCCAAATCCGCTTCTATTTTATACAATTCAATCATGCCAAGCCAATATATAGATAGTTTAAGGATGTCAATGGTTTCATTCACCAGCTAATCACCTTTTTGATCTCTAATCATTTATGTAGGTACATAGGTAGGGAATACTCCCTCTAGCTAACATCTCATCAGATAACTCAATAATCATTCTACATGTCTTATCTTCTATTCAACCTTATATTCCATTACTTGTAAGGGTAATGAGATGCTGGAATAGATTAGACAAATATATTTGATCTGATGTAGTTCGGTCAATGGGATCACGATTCGAGCGTGATTGACCCCTGTTGGTTCATTTACAACTCCTAGAGGGGAATTCTAGGGGAATTAAAAGATCATCCTCCCCTAAAAAGGTGAGGGTCTCCCTGATTTCTATACATACCCCATGCATGCAAGCCATATCTATACAGGGGGATCCATGAATTGATCATCCTACCCCTATAGAGTCTATAGTGCTCAGATCACCCAAATATCTATACATACCCCATGTGTGCAAGACCATACATCTCTATAGGTCATCAATGAATTGATGGTCCTGTCCAAAACTATGTCGGGTTAACCCCTACCCTATAGAGAGATATGGATGATGGATGATGAATTTAGGCCCCCGTTGTATCACAAAGATAATGGATAGATACATGTGTGACCTGACCATATATCTCTAAAGGTTGATGAAAACATTGCATTGATATCACGTATATAATGGATGAAATATATGATGTGTACTAAATGATTGATGTGTACCACCATCACATTTCTCTAGTGTAGGTGTGTTACCCCCTATATATATGGTGATCTGATTCCATCCATAAACTACACATTTGTAGATCTAGATATAGAATACATATCTTAGATCTACCCCACTCTAACCCTGAACATTCCATCTATCTGACGATATTAGATATTAAATTTTTCCTATCCCTATCCTTGAAGTATTTCTTTCTGATCGATCTGATAGCTATTCATCTAGATCTATACTAGAAACTAAATAGATTGAATGTTCAGAGTTAGGGTAGGGCAGTTCAGAATATTGATCGGTATGGATATTGGTTTTTATCTATATTTGTATCCATCTAGATACATTTGTATTACAACAATAATATAGATATGCACATGAGATTTTATCTATCTGATCAGATTAGGACCGAATCAACTCTGGCCATACTAGATAGATGGATATGTGGATTAGATAGAAGCAGGATGACTAGGAGAGCCACCCTTTCAATAAACACAAAAACAAAGCATGGTGAACGCTATAGAAATATCTTGCCAGTCCACCATAGCCAGGATTGCCATATCTAGTTCTCTATTTTGGGTGGGGGACATACCCGATCCATCTCTACTCCGAGATGGACCTAGTAGTAGGTGAGCTTCCTTCCCTCTTATGGGTATTCATCATCATATATTCCTAAGGGAAGTTGCTTGCATGCTTTCGAATTGAGGTGGATTCATCCCTTCACATATCATGTAACAAAGTGCTCTAAGGAGCCTTGGATAATACATGAAAGGGAACTTGACCCTCCATCCCCTTCTCTCCACCCCATAGTGGGGCTGTTCTAGTTGCATCACTCTCGACCTTCCCCTCGCCATTTTCATATTCAAACCCAATGAATTCCAAGTATATCCCAGTGGCCCTTTATCTCATCTTAGAAAACCCCATGATCCAAGCGTGATCTTGCATATCCCCCTTCAATTCACCCCCCTTTGCATGCTCTCATGTTCAGCTCCCTATCCCCAAATGTTAGTGGATGTCATGCATAATGATGATCATGATGGATGCTCACCTTGTGGAAGGGTGCCTGATGATGGATCTATATGGGAGAGCCCATGTAGATATCTAAACATACCCCTAAACTCTAGATATGGCCAGTAGCCAATACAAACTCCCCAATCCCATAACCAAGTATGGACGGGCATCTTGATTCCCATTCCCAACTCCATATCAGCCCATAACCATGTGTTCATTCCCATGATATATTTGGCAAGTCCTGATTCCTAAATCAACAATGAGAGGAATAGAAGGATACCCCCAGAATATAGGCGTATGATGTGATATTTCCACATACAGTTACTTTAAGAAGGGTGTGATACCACCACTTATCAGACATGATGAGTGGTCCTCATAGATACATCCTTACTCACCCAGTCTATGCACATTGCTCTTTCCAGGAAGTTGGATTCCTATCCTAGATCTTCCCATATTCAAGAAGATCCCAGACTCGATTTGGTCTTATATCAAGGTGATTTTCTTTCTGTTTCTATATATCTGGGTCCATCCCACATTTCCAAGATATCCTTATGATCAATCAATGGGAATCAGATGGAAGGTATTTTCACCTCTATAATTAGCTCAGGTAGTCTTCATTTCTGGTGTTCTAGTCACCCTCCAATGACTACCTCAAGGTCTAAAAATTCTCCAACAAATATGTATTTTAACCCTCTTAATGTCTATATTATCATTCTAGTCAAAGAAACTTTAATTCATGCAAAATATTTCAATCTCATACATGTTCCATACAAAGCAAATTAGGGATTTTTGCATTTTCTCAATCTTCAAACAAAAATAGAGTTATATCTTCATAGATATGTTTAGAGATTCTTGAAAATTTTTATTACAACCTCCCTTAGGAATTCAAGTAGCCCTTTCTAAGGATGAACACAATCACATACAATCTTAAACAATTTGTTGCATTAGAAACAAAAAGCAAGTCATGATCTCACCTCCATAACTTGAAATCAATCACAAATACTTACATCCATGCTAAAGTATCAACTGTCAACTACACATAATATGCAATGAATTTTCATGTCAATTTTCTCCATTTATGACTATATTCCATACAAAAATCAGTCTTCCCCTCTCAAAAAACAAAGCTCTTCTTCCAATACTACAATATAACCATTCAAAATTCTTTCTACAGTACTTTCTTAGAGATTTCTACATGATAATTACATGAGTAACTACTTCCATTCGAGTTTCTTTCAAATTTTATGCCCCTTACTTAAAAACCTAGTTGTTTTTGTGCTTACATGTCATGCTCCAAAACATAGGAAAATACATTTTTACCTTTTAACACATCACTTTTCTCCTTTACACCCTAGGAGTCTTCCTCAGTATGACTAGACACTAAACATAGATCCTCTAACCATATAAATCCATTAACTCTTACTACACAAACCCAAAATGGCTTAAACTAGTTCAAAAATTTGAAATTGTAAAAAGGTGGGAAAACACACATTTGAAATTTTTGAATATTTGGACCCCACTTAACATCATGATATGAGTTAGAACGAATCTCTAAGAAATCCTAGACCAACTAAAGAAACTTCTAAACCAAAATTGTACTAACAAACCAAAAATTTCACACATAGGAGAGATGCTCCCGCATCATACTCCTGAGGGAATGAGAAAGTTTCCCAAAACTTGTCTTCTTCTTTCTATATTTCCAATTGAATTTTATCTTCTTGAAGAGGTCCATGAATTTATACTATGCATACTTTACATTCATCAGTTGCATTATGTATTTTACAAGCTTCTTGGCCTTTGAAATGATCATATTATTGAACAAGAAGATGGTTCTTAGACTGTTTATGAGCTTCTACACCTTGTGCCTGCATATATACACCTTCTCTAGCTCTTCTTGAGATTCCTCTTCATGTTTCACGACTATTGTTCCACCTTCTTCACTCTCTTGTTGCTATTCTTACTTCATCATAACTTTGAAATATGATAATAGAGACTTTTTCTTGAAATGATCACCTTCATTTGACGGTTCCATATCTATCTCACCTATCAAACCTGCATACCCAACACTCAAATAAAAATTATTCTAATAAAACCAAGATTTATCATCCCCTTTGATCATCTCTTCCATCACATGCTTTCTTCCTTCAACTTGCTCTTCTTGATTTTCTTTTTGCAATTGTAGTTTCTTGATTTCTTGGACTTTTTTAACCCACTTTCCATGACTCTCATTCTCTTGTTCAAGGTCTGATTGCTCCCTATTGTCTTTATGCTCTGAATATGGCTTCTTCTTGTTTAGTTTTTGTTCTCTTAAGAGCTCATCTTTGTCTTTTCCTCTCATGGTATCTACAAATCCATTTGTCTCATCCTATTTGCTCTTTCTTCTTTGTAGGTTTTGTTGGTGCTTTTTCCTCTCCACTTATCCATTCCTATAGTTTCTTGACTGTAATAGGCTTGTTTTCCACCTTATCAAACTTCCTTTCACTTTCTTTCATTTTGGTGTAGTAACTATCTAACAAGAAGCCTGACATTTTCTCTCTCCTTTCTTCTTAACTCACTATTTCTCTCTCTTCTCAAGCAAGTCTCTTTCACCCTGCTTCTTATCAACACCTCGCCTAGGAATTCTATCTGATATTTTGGTGTTTCTATTCTCTTTTCTTCACTCTCCAAGTATTTTTCACCTTCGAATTTCTCTTCTTCTATCTTTTTTCTTAACTTTTAAAATTTGCATAAGCACTTATACATTAGAACACACAACTTCTCTTCTAAAATACCTTACCACTGATACCGCTATAATGTAGAGTGCTATTCAACTCAACCAATCCACAAGGTTAGTTTGATCTAATTAACAAAAAAAGCCCTTAAACATGTAAAATAACTTAGTTTCTCAAGCCTAGATCTTCCCAAAACAATAAAAATTGATCATTTTGGTTTGTTTGTCCCATTTCTATCAATGCACCATGTCAATATATCATTTTTCATGGTAGATCACGAACCAAATTGATGGAAACCATAAGAATATTCAAATCTCTCGCCTTCTCAAATTTGTCCTAAATTTTCCCTTAACAACAATGACGTTCCCCAAAATTGGATGGGAACAAATTGGAAGGCTTCCAAAAAAAGTATGATTAGTTTTGGACACATATTGGGCTCCTTATGACATGTAGGAAATTTGATTTCCCAACTCCAAGGTTAAGTTAACTTTCTAGAATTCACTTTTCCTCTCTCAAACTCCTTCCTTAATGGTTTTTATAACTTAAATTTTGTTATAGGGACTCATTTAACAAAATAAAGACATCCTAGAGTACCCTTATCCCAATACAAGTTTTTACAAAGTTTTAATCCACAACTCCCCTATTAAGGTCTTTTTCCAACACTCTCACTCTTTTATTAGGCCTAATTAAGCTTCTTGATGATCCAAGGTTGTGGTTTAGACAAAACCATAAATATTTAAGGTATCCTAAGATTATTTCCTTATAACCTTTTCCACTCTCATTCTTCTTACCAAATATTAGACCCTAACTCACTGTTGCACCCCTCCAAATGGCTTTCTTACCTTTTAATCTAAACCCTCATTCATCACCTACAAAATTGCTCCTAAACTGTCAAGAACAATAGCAAGTCAAGAGATATCCATGCTTTAAATATCCTAAAATTTGTTATATTAAGGTTTTAAGACAATATCCTTAAAGTTGAAAGATCTAATTCAACCCTTAAGGTCTTCAGATAGTAAATTTTTAGCAAACCATAGGAAGATTTTACTGTGAATTTGAGAGACATCAATCTCTAATAAAATGCATGAAATTTGTTTTCAAGGTCTAAAAATTCTCCAATACATATGTATTTGAATCCTCTTAATGTCTATATTGTCAATCTAGTAAAAAACGTTACTTCTTACAAAATATTTCAATCTCATACCTGTTCCATACGAAGGAAACATGGGATTCTTGCATTTTCTTAGTCTTCAAACCAAACTAGGGATACATATTAATATATACCTTTTGATATTATATAATGAAGTTATTACAACCTCCCTTATGGATTTAAGATAAAGAAATATACCCTTTCTTCATACTAAAGTGCAACATAGTCCTTTCCAAGGATGAACACAATCACATACAATCTTAAATCGTTTGTTGCATTGGAAACACAAAGTAAGTGATGAGTTCACCTCCATAACTTGAAATCAATAAAAAATACTTGCATCCATGCTGGAAGATCAACTAAACAAAATATCTAATAAATTTTCATGCAAAATTTCTCCATTTATGACTGTATCCATACAAAATTCAGTCTTCCTCTCTCCAAAAACAAATATCTTCTTCCAATACTACAATATGACCATTCACAATTCATTCTACATTACTTTATTGTATCTTTCCACACTATAATGACATAAGTAACTACTTCCATTCGATATTCTCTCAACTTTTGTACCCCTTACTTAAAAACCTAATTATTTTTGTGCTTACATGTCATGCTCGAAAACATAGGAAACGACATTTTTTTACCTTTTAACACATCATTTTACTCCGTAAACCCTAGGAGTCTTCCTCAGTATGATTAGACACTAAAAATAGATCCCCTAACCATATAAATACACTAACTCCTACTACACAAGCCAAAAATGGCTTAAACTTGTTCAAAAATTTGAAATTACAAAAAGGTGGGAAAACACATATTTGAAAATTTTATACATTTGGACCCCACTCAACATCATGATATGAGTTAGAATGAATATCTAAGAACTCCTATACCAAATAAGACAACTTCTAAACAAAAATTGTACTAATAACTCAAAATTTCACACCTAAGAGAGATGCTCCTACACCAAGATGTATGCCTTGGCATGCAATATGTTGTAGGTGTAGGTTCCCTGGGAGATGTGTATGCAAATTACAGTAAACTGCTAAAAGGAAGTGTATGGTGAATTAAGGAATTGACATGAGTGGGCTAAACAACAATGATTGCAGGATATGTGTAAAATGGTTTTTTTTAAAAGGCCTCAAAAGGTTTCCAATAAATGTAATGAGAACTGTAGATCCATACACCACAAATGTTTTCCAAAATATTTCTAGACTATTTCATAATGAAAGCTTTACAACATGGCATGGACATTCATCATAACATAATACGAAGCCAATTTTTTGTTTTTTTATAAATTCAGGTGCCGTTGTGCAAATGTATGCAAAATATGGAAACATACAAAAATCACGTTAATTGTTTGACAAAATACATGGAACAAATTTGGTGTCATGAATTGTAATGATTGTAGAGCATGCATAATACAAATTTCTTCAAATACCTTCCAAAATATCAAATAAACACATTTGGGAGATTCAAAATGAGACATTACAACCTTTTTTAGTGTACACATAACCAATGCCAAAATGGGAGCTTTAGTTAATGGTATGGACATCCATCAGAACATAATAAAAAGTGATTTTTTTTCTAATGTTTTTTATTTTAGTTTCTGAAGAGATAAATATTCTAGAATACTAGATTAATAGAATTTCTAAGTTATAACACTCAAGCTAAACAAGTAACCAAAGTACACTATCTCAATTCTTAGGGTTAAAGAATAATACTATGTTCCATAAAGTGGTCAAAATAATTTGAAAAACTGACAACTAAGTGAATCCTAAAAATATTTTAAAAAATTATTTTTTAGAAAAAATATGAATGCACCCCCCTTTTGTATATTTAAGCTCTTAAAAATGCATATTTGGTCATTTTATACATGTTAGGTCAATTTTTGTTTGTGAAAATATTTTGCTGGTGTATAAAAAATGGAAAAAGAGGGGACATGATTATATGCTTGAACTCCTTACCAATTTTGTTTTTTTAGACAATCAAATTTGGCAATTCACTCTTTAACACTGCTAGTTTTTCGGAATGCACTCTTGTTAAGATAAATACAACCTTCCCATTCCCAGTTAGCACATTCTAAGGTCTCTTGTTTATCTAAGAACACAATGCATAAAATCCACATATAAACATCAAGTAATAAGTTGCAAACTTTATATTGCATGTTTTCCATCCTTATTCAAGGTCGTATAGTTTAGTCAAGATATTATATCTAGACTTGGCCAAATTGTATGGTCTTAGACTGACATGTTCTCTAAATGTGATTTCAAATTCATATGCTTTGCTAGGTAAACCACTCACAAAACCCTTACAAGTAAGTAAACACTACCTCATTTTCTATCTAGAAAATCCTATGACAATACATTGATACACTCTCTTCTTACACTTGTAAAAGGTACCCAAAGCTCCCTAAATATCACAATGACACATCTATAATCATTAGGGAAACAATATCTACATGTTTTAAGCTTCTTATCAGGTCAAGACATCAATATCTCTTATCCACAAGTACTCAAACATCCCTTCCCAAATTATCTTACCAAGATCTAACTCAACTCAAACATTGTCAAAGGTGGTTGTAAAATCTAGTTGTATTCATTCAGATATCACATATTAGGTGGAGGATGATGCAAAATTTGAGGCCTCTTCAAAATATTGCCAATGTTGGTGGTACACAAGGGTACCCACAACCCAAATAATATTTTTTTACGGGACTTCCTGCCCATGGCTAGGGTTTGAGATCATGTTCTGGATATTTATAGAGCTTCGTAACATGATCAACAACTCAGGTTTTATAACAATAAATAGTTTTAATAAATTGAAAATGTTAAGAAATGACTGAGATAGAAGCTAAATAGGTCTAAAACTATACATAAGGGTTAATACCATATAAACGGTCCATGTAGAGTTATGCGTTCCTACCCTAGGTAAGTTTCCAATTACAAACTTTAAAAAAAACATAATCAGGTTTAGATCTTCCCATTTTAGCAATGCATCCCCCTAGAACTTCCAAAATTCATCTATAATAATCTAAGTGAACTCATTCTATTCTGTTTTCAAGTTTGTATCTTGCTTAACATATCAATTACAAGTATAGATGTATTATTATGATATTATTAATTAATGTTGGAAGTTAATTAACTAGAATAATCACTTGTTTCTAATCCTTACATCATTTAGTGTAGTGATTCTTAGATTTCACATAAATCTAAATAGAGTGTAAAAATATTAGTGAACATAACTTGTGATTTGATCTTAATTGATTCCCTTAAACACCCTTAGGGTTCGTTTATCCTATCTAGTTGTATATTTCTTTTTATGGGTTTGACCATTTTGTTTTTTTGATTGCAATGATGGATTCCCCTCCTTAATCCACTATATCCCTCCTCAAATTCATTCAACTTAATCCTGCATGTAAAGATATCATCCATAACATATTTCATAATTTTCAAATCTATCCTTACACATCTATTAATTATGCATAAGTAGTCATGAAAGCATCTATTTATTTTTAAGAGGAACCCATATCTTTATTTCTATTTACCTACCCACATAAGATGTTATTGATAATGGATTCCATCTATATATTCAAGCAAAATTCATAGAAATTTGGTTAAGCATGTTCTCATAGAAAATGGATCTGACCTCAATATTTACAACATATCCTTCCTAAATGTATTAGGAATCTTATCTCATGATATCACTCCATTAGATATAAATATATGTGGTTTCGATAATATTCCCCATCAGGTGCTTTGGAAGATCACATTACCTATTATTTTAGGCCCTTGCACTTATCAGATTGATCTACGAGGATCAATATGGAACCCTGTGCACATTGAAAAGGCTGCACTTCCAATGGTGTCATGAACACTTCATGTAGTAAGCAAGAGATTGAATAAAAATGAGAATCAAGTATTAAAGAATAGGTCTACTCATGCTCATAGATCAAACATAAGAGGTACATATAGAAGGGTTGTGTAACTCTTGTACATGACACATGGACATAACCCTAACTAACCCTAATGACCTATGACCTAACTAAGTGAGATGACTAACCATCTATGGTGGAAAATATGATGAATGACGATGAAACAAGTCATATACACCAACACCCACCTTCATCAAAGATGAGGTAGAGGTCATGAAAAGTCATAACAAAAGAGAAATTCCCGAGACAACTAAGAAATATATGTCAATAGATCTTGAAAACTAAGCCTAATAAGGCACTCATGTATAAACAACAATATTTTTGGAATAAAAGAAGAGGAGAAGAGAAATGGGTCCCAACAACTAGACTTGATGAGGTATCCATGTATAATAAGGATCTCAAGTAATGGAGGAAAACCCGAGGGAAAAACATCCACTTACAAGAGATACAAAACTCTCCTAAAAAACCTAAGAAAGATGCATTAAATGAGTCCCAACAACTAAAGGCCTTATAAAGTACTCATGTACAAACTGTAATATTTCTAGAAGAATAGAAGAGATGAAGAAATGCTATCAAGCCTCCCAAGATGAAGAGCATGTCGAAGGCCATCCTGTATCAAGTGAAGAAGAAGAAGAAGATCCCTGAAGTGAGAAGGTGTGGTTCCTATCCAAGGAAGAATGCTCCACATGTGAGGTGGAAGTGCCAACTACTCCATGAAGGGATGGTGAATCCAAAGCAATAGAAAAAAAGGAAGGTGGAATGTCTTGTAACTGTATAGAAGTGTTTCTAAAGTCTGATGAGTCCCGAATCAAAGTACTTGCTCCATAAAAAGTCTGTAGTGGACCAAAAGTAGCTGGATAAAGAAATAAATCCTCAATATATGGTAGATGATAAGTAGATAATGGAGGTGGTTCCCCATAACTATGGAAATCAACCAAGCTAGAAGATAAGTCATCATCATCAGAAGTGAGCTCAGAAATATCATCAAGTACAGGTGAATCTGATAAAGAATCTAAATGAGAAACAAAGTGAGAAAAGGAGTAAATCTGAGTGTGATGATTAAATGTACCAACTGCAATGATATTGTCACTATGTAGCTCTCCCACATAAAAAAAATCTAGAGTGAACTTAGCTCGCATTCCCTGACTAAGGTGAGTAATACGATAAACTAAATGGAGATTAGTTGAAAGTGAAGGAACACTAAGAACATTTTTTAAAGTTCTACCATTCAATTTAATAGATCCTTTCCTAAAAAATAGTGTAAAAATGTCATCACCAAATTGAAGAGAAGACATGTCACATGGCTCTAATGAAACAAACTCAATGTATGATGAGGCCATATGATGAGATGCACCCGAATCAATCACCCATGTAGGAGTAGGTGACACAACTACAACTAAAGATCTTACCTTTATTTTCTCCTTAGTTGATTATTTTTCTTTTTATTTTACTTTCCCATTTCTGTATAACTTTCATGAGTTAATGATGAAGATGGCTTGAGAGAATCAAGAACTCCTATATTGTTCTTCTCAAGAAGACTCGTGAGGAGATCAATATTTTTCTTCATCTTGCATACCATTACAATACCCAAATTTGATCCGTTCTTGAGGAGATTTAGAACTAGAAAAGGAAGTGGAAAATTTTGATTTGGTGGTGGATTAGTCTTTTTTATTCTCATGATCCTCATTGTTTTGATTCTTTTCTTTTTAAACTCTTAGTTTTTCAACAACAATGAGAGTAAAATATTTTGTGGATCTTAGAGTACCCATCTAAATTATATTATCTTATTCTCTAGCCTAATTAGTAACAAAATCATTGAAGGAGAGCATAGTCCAACTTGCACCAAGTGCTCTTTTTGTAGCATGAAAGGTAGAGACAAAAACAGAATAGTTGGGACCAAGTTTTGCAAGGACGAAAATAATGAGCTAGGAGTAATTTTTGTCAATTCCACAACTTTTTAGTTACAATCTTAGAGATTTGAGTTTAGTGAAAAATTCCTGGAGAGTGTCAAAACTACTACTATTGAGACCAATCAACTCATTTCTAGTTCATGCCCTTTCATTTCATCCTATTTCCCAATTTTTTTAAGGCATCCCAAATTTCCTTGGGTGATTTGGTTATGTTAGTATGAAAGCACAATTTTGGTGATATAAAAATAAACAAAAGGCCAAAGGCTTTATCACATTTGTCAAACCACTTTTCTTTCTCTGCATCATCTTTAGGTTCAGCTTGCAATCCCATAGTTATCTAGTAAAGTTTTTGTTTTCTCAAAGGGAGAGATACCTCGTCTTTCCATTCGTAATACTTAAATGGGGTAAGCAAAGGAACAACATTGAGATTCATGATAGATAAGAGTAAGCAAATAAAATAGTGAAAATAAAAGAAGCAAACAAATGAACACCCCCTGAATGTAACACATTATTAGTAGTGTGTTGATTACACCCAAGTGTTCATGTGACGTGAGATGGTTGGTCATTCATCTTGTAATTAACAAAATATCGCACAAGCATAGAGACCACAATAACTCATTCGTGCGCAACGAAACATGAAAAGAAGCACATAAGCAATCAAGAAGGGAAGGAGGCTCTCTTGCTGTAAGGTTGTGGCAAACACGCTCACTAACCCTCAAATGAAGAAGAGTAATTCCAAAGAAAAAAGGATCTCAAAATGAGTCCAAAGGACTTCCAGGATGCAACAGGGGCTCCCATAAGGTAAAAAAATGATAAGAGGGAAACTACACACTCCAACAAATGGTTAGTAGTAAAAAATTCCCAATAACGTCATAAAATGCAATGTGAATTTTTCCTATTAGCCTAATAGTGATTAAAAGGAAAGAAAAGTGCGGTAATGTTAAAAAAGATAAAATGAACTACTAAGTTGATTAAATTAAGAACCTAAAAATTAATAAATACACCTAATTGAATTTAATTAGATCCCAAATTAGTTTAAAGACATTTGATTAGATTAAGAACCTAACTTTAATAACCTCCCCTCTTTTAAACTAACCAAACAACTTTATAAAAATACCCCAATTTTAATTAAAAACCACATTATATTTAAACACCCTCACTTAATAAACTAAATCGACCACCGATTTAATAAAACCTAACCCAACTTTAATTAAAAACATGACTTTAAAAAAAAGAGCGGGCAAGAGATGGGTCAGCTTGGACGAACCACGTAGTGGCTCAGTGGCCGAACTAGGACAGGTGCAAGGCTTGAGAAGTAGGAAAAATAGTACAAAGGGAGGATGGGGCAAGTTGAGTGGGTTAATGAGGTTGTAGGTGCAATGGAGGGGCAATCCAACTCACCAAAAGACCCATGAAGAGGAAACGGTGGTGAGAGAACCAATGGATCAGGCACGGAAGGGCTGAGTGGCTCGATCGTAGGAGTCGTTAGATTGAGTGAGTCCCCCGGAAGGTGCAACAGATCAAAAATGTAGAGTGAATTCAATGATGAGGTGTAGGAAGATCAGCTGAGTTGAATCGAAGCAGAGACACTGACCATTTAAAAGATCATAGATCCTCACAAACATGACACTCGCATGTAAAGAAAAAAAACACTCAACTAGAAAGCAAAGAGATAGAAAATATAAACAACTTGCATCAAATATAAACCCAACATGTCTCCTAAAATGATGCATATTAACACAACTCACATGTAACCAAAATAGTTGACCCCTAGGACAATGCAAAAAACTCGCCAATATAGAGCTCATCTCATGGGGAAAACAAGAAACTCCCTAGAGAAAAGCAAAGACAACTTGCAGGAGTGCAAAAGAACTTGAGGAAAAACTAAGAACAAGCTATGAACAACTTGACCCGACCTAAGTGTTGAGTTGTGGAGCTCAATTACTTCATTTTAGCATGCAATTGGAACTTGCTGGAAAACACAGTAACCGACATCGGTTAAGGGCAGACCGACATCGGTCAGGGAAGACCAACATCGGTCAAGGGCAAGTAGGAATCGATGATGGTTAGGCAGAACCAGCGTTGGTTACCTGTGCGACGAAGTTTTAATTAACTCTCGGGAATTATATCTATTTTTAGCATTAAAATAGATTTATTAATTGTAATTGAATGGATAAGTGCCCTAAGGATAAAAATGACTATATGAAGTTAAAATTAGGGTTTAGAAGTAAGTGTGTGGATCATAATTACAAGATAATTATGTGAGAGAGATTTCTTGGTGAAGAAGAAGAAAATATTGAAGGAAGAAAGTACTGAACATCTGAGAGGTGTGGAAGATTGTAAATCTTCATTGTATATCTTGGAAAAACTTTGGATAATAGATTGTCTTGTTTCTTGATGGACGTAGCCCACAATAGATGAACCACATTAAATTTAGTGTTGATTTATGTCTCTTGTTTTGCATATTTCTTCTGGTAGAATATCTAATTTTATTTGCATGTATGCTTAGATATGATATATTGTCTGTACAACCGGTGTGCTAACCCCAACAACTGGTATCAGAATTTTGTTTGAGGGTTTTGTGTGTTGAAAGATTTACTCACAGAGGGTTTTCTAATTGAGTGGGAGCTATAACAATGGAAGAAGATGATAAATACAAGGTAGAGAAATTTGACGGCCGAAATGATCAACTATGGAAGATGTAGATTGAGGATTATCTGTATTAAAGAGATTTGTACTTACCGTTGGATAAGAAGTCTAGAGCTATGAAGATGACTGATGAAGAATGGAAGATTCTTGACAGAAAGGATTTGAGATCTATAAGATTGAGCCTGACAGCATCCATGGCTTCCAATATTGTAGAAGCATATTATACGGTAGAATTAAGATGCTAATTCATATGAAAAACCTAGTGCTTCAAATAAAGTTTATTTGAAGGTGAATCCGCCTCTAGTCATTTCAATGATTTCCAATCTATAGTAAATCAGTTAGAATCGGTTGCTATACCATTTGATGATGAAGTAAAAGAACTTTTATTCTTATGTTCTATGCCTGATAGTTGGGACAACTTGGTAATGGCTGTTACTAATACAACATTTGCTAATAATATTTTGAAGTTTGATGATGTGGTTAGTGTAATCTTAAATGAAAAAATTCGTAGGAAGAGTACAGAGGAATCATCATCTGGAAATGCTTTGAATGTAGAAAGCAGGGGTAGGCAGAAAGAGAGATCCAAGAGTAAGAGTAATGGGAAATCAAAGTCAAGGGAAAGTAGATTTAAATCTAGAAGTAAGGGAATTACTTGTTGGAAATGTGGAAAGAAAGGACATGCAAAGAAAGATTATTGGTCAAAGGATAAAGAGAATCAACAACTAGACAAAGGTAAAGAGGTGAATCTTGCTTTATCAAAGGTAATACAAGATGCTCTTATTCTTTCTTTAGACAATATAATTGAATCATGAGTTTTAGATTCAGGAGCTTCTTTCCATGCAACCCATAATAAGGGTTATTTCAGAAATTATGTCCAGGGAAATTTTGGGCATGTTTATTTGGGTGATGATGAACCTTACAGTATTAATGGTAAAGAGGAAGTTCATCTAAAATTGCAGAATGGAAATACATGGGTATTGAAAGATGTGAGGCATGTGCTAAGCCTCAGGAGGAATCTTATTTCTGTAGGGCAGCTAGGAGAATCTGGTTGCATGGTTACTTTTACAGGAGACTCTTGGAAAGTCACCAAGGGTGATTTTGTTGTGGCAAGAGGTAAGAAGGTAGGAATGTTATATTTATCTTCCTGTATTACTGATTCCTTTTCTACATTATATACTTCAGATTCAGATGCCATAATCAGTTGGGTCATATGAGTCAAAAAGGAATGCAGGTCTTAAAGGCTAAGGGTAAGTTATCAGATTTGAAAGATTTAGATCTTGATTTCTGTGAGCATTGTATCTTTGGAAAGCAAAAGAGAGTGAGATTTTTTAAAGTTGGTGCAACTAAGGAGTAGAAATTGGAGCTTGTACACTCAGATGTGTGGGGAATAGCTCAGGTAGCTTCTCATAGAGGATCCCACTATTATGTTACTTTCATTGATGATGCTACAAGAAAGATATGGGTTTATTGTATTAAACATAAATATGATGTTTTTGATAATTTTATAAGATGGAAAGCCCTTGTTGAAAATGAATCAAATTCTAAGTTAAAGTGCCTTAGATCTAATAATGGTGGTGAATAATGAAGCAAGGATTTCAATGATTATTGTTCAGTGAATGGGATACGTAGAGAAAGAATGGTTCCAAGAACACCACAAGAGAATGGTGTTGCAAAAAGAATGAACATGACAATCATGGAACGTGCTAGAAGTATGATGATACATTCTAGATTACCCTTGCAGTTTTGGGCAGAAGCAGTTGATATAACAGTTTATTTGATTAACTGTGGGCCTTCAAGTTCACTAGATGGAGGAATACTAGAGGAAGCTTGGAACAGAAAAGAGGTAGATATTTCTTTTCTTAAAGTTTTTGGTTCAGAAGCTTTTGTGCATGTTGATAAGGAAAATAGAAAAAAGTTGGATGCAAAATCCAAGAGGTGCACTTTCATTGGTTATGGATCTAGTGATTTCGGTTTCCATTTTTTGGATTTAGAGAATTCTAAAATGATTAGGAGTCGTGATGTTGAATGAAATGAAAAGAGAATGTACAAGGATCAAATTTTTGTACCCAAGGATGAGAAAATTGAGAAGTTTATTAATGAAAATGAAATCTCAGGTTTTAAGGAAACACCTACAGAAGTACACAGTAACTATGGTCAGTTAGTCCCTGACTGACATCAGTTAGATGGACCACTGATGGCTGTAGAGGATCAAAACTAGCATCGGTTAGCAGAACCAATGTCGGTTAGAGGTGACCAACATCGGTCACTGTCAGAAGTGGATACTAATGTCCAGGAGGACCAGATTGAGCCTCCGGTACCCCAAACTCCTGTGAGAAGGTCACAAAGGGTAAATAAACTTCCAAAAATATTTACACCTTCTCTATTTTATTTATTTTTGACTGATAGTGGTGAACCAGAGAGTTTTGAAGAAACAATGCAGGATAATATTCACGTTCAGTGGGAGCATGGCATGGATGAGGAGATGGACTCCTTGGAATAGAACCAAACTTGGGATTTTGTTAAGTTGCTAGCAGGTAAGAGAACATTGCATAACAAGTAGGTTTACATGATCAAGGAAGAAAAGGGTGGACAAAAAAGGTACAAGGTAAGGCTTGTAGTAAAGGGATTTGCATAGAAAGTAGGTATTGAATTTGGTGAAATATTTTCTCCTGTTGTTAAGATGACTTCTGTTCGTACTGTATTGAGTTTAGTTACATTAGAAGATTTACATTTAGAGCAACTAGATGTGAAGATGACTTTCCTTCATGGCGAATTGAATGAAGAAATTTATATGCAGCAACCGCTTGGGTATGAAGTCAAGGGTAAGGAGAAACTAGTGTGCAAGTTGAAAAAGAACCTATATGGGCTCAAGTAAGCTCCAAGGTAATGGTACATGAGGTTTGATAGTTTTATGCATGAGCATGGTTACTTGAGATGTGAATCTAACCATTGTGTTTATTTCAAGAAGCTTGAAAATGGGAGCTATATTATTTTGTTATTGTATGTGGATGATATGCTTATTACAGGATCTAGTATACAGGACATTGGTGAGCTTAAGAGAAAGCTAGCTCACACATTTGCTATGAAGGATCTCGGAGCTGCAAAAATAATCCTTGGCATGCAAATACATAGAGACAAGAAAAAAATAAATTGTATTTGTCTTAGGAGGATTATATCTACAAGGTGTTAGAAAGGTTCAACATGCAGAATGCAAAACTTGTTAGCACACCTATGGCTAGACACTTCAAATTGAGCAAAGATCAGTGTCCTTCATCACATGAGGAGGTCAAATACATGACATGAGTGCCATATGCTTCAGCAATTGGAAGTTTCATGTACGCTATGGTTTGTACCAGACCAGACATTACACAGGAAGTGGGAGTTGTGAGTAGATATATGGCTAATCCAGGTAAAGAGCATTAGAAAGTAGTCCAATAGATACTCAAGTATTTGAAAGGGACATCTAAAATTTAGTTATGATATAGAGGTTTGGATATTTCATTACGTGGCTATGTTGATTCAGATATGGTTGGAGATCTGGATGGTAAGAGGAGCACTACTGGATATATTTTCATAGTAGGTGGAACAGTAGTTAGCTAAATTTTGAGATTGCAGAAGGTTGTGGCTTTGTATACTACAGATGTAGAATATGTTGCAGCTACAAAGGCTAGCAAGGAGATGATATGGATGAGTAGGTTCATGGAAGAGTTGGGAAAGGAGCAAAGTGATTGTAAACTGTTTAGTGACAGTCAGAGTGTAATTCATTTGGTAAAGAAGTCAACGTTTCATTTGAGAAAAAAACACATTTAGTTGAGGTATCACTTCATATGGCAGGTATTGGAGGATGGATAGTTGAATTTGGAAAATATTCATATGAGTAAGAACCCTGCGGATATGCTAATGAAGCCATTAGCAAAGGAGAAGTTGGAGCTACACTTCACTTCTGTTGGTCTTTGAATTTGAGACTTGAAGAGGAAGAAACTAATCCAAGTAAGGATCCAAGAATGATGCTGTACAGGTATGCTGTAGTAATTAAATTCCAAGTGGGAGATTGTTGAGTTGTGAAGCTCAATTACTTCATTTTAGCATGTAATTGGAACTTGCTGGAAAACACAGTAACCGACATCGGTTAAGGGTAGACCGACATTGGTTAAGGGCAGACTGGCATCGGTCAAGGGCAAGTAGGAACTAGCAATGGTTAGGAAGAACTGACATTGGTTACCTGTGCAACGAAGTTTTAATTAACTCTCAAGAATTATATCTATTTTTAGCATTAAAATAGATTTATTAATTGTAATTGCATGGCTAAGTTCCCTAAGGCTAAAAAAAACTATATGAAGTTAAAATTAGGGTTTAGAAGTAAATGTGTGGATCATAATTACAAGATAATTATGTGAGAGAGATTTCTTGGTGAAGAAGAAGAAAAGCTTGAAGGAAGAAAGTACTGAACATCTGAGAGATGTGGAAGATTGTAAATCTTCATTGTATATCTTGGAAAAAGATTTGGATAATAGATTGGCTTGTTTCTTGGTGGACGTAGCCCACACTGGGTGAACCACGTTAAATCTGGTGTTGATTTATGTCTCTTGTTTTATATATTTCTTCTAGTAGAATATCCACTTTTATTTGCATGTATGCTTAGATCTGATATATTGTCTGTACAATCGGTATGCTAACCCCAACACTAAGGGTTTAACCCAAATTGCCAATGTATAAGATAGATGCACATAGATGTGCAAAAAAAGTAAAAAAAATCGTAGGGAATGAGACAAACTACCTTAAACAAGAAAAAAGCAACCCAACTCGGTTAGGAATGCGATAGCTTGCCAGGGAGCTTGCTAAGCTCTGCAGGAGCTCGGCCAAGCTGGCTGGGAGGATGTAGAAGTAGGGTTCTAGAAAACCAGAATGCAATCCAACAAAGAAGGAAAAAAACCAAAATAATGCAAACATGTAGAGAAGGCCAAATCCATATCCAAAACACAAAATTTCTGTAAAAAATTATTGATAAAACCAGATTGAAGATCCTACCTCTATATTTAGTTATTCCTCCAAACTTAGCTACAACTAGCTGGATCTTGTTGTGAAATACCTTTAACCTGCACATGCACAACCAAAAAACTAACACAAAATCCAAAAAATAAGATGGTTAAACCTGTTAACAAGATTCCAAAGGATAATAAAAAACTTGTACGAGAAGCATGAAAACTAAAAAAATGAAATAATAACAACAAGAATCAAATGAGTGCACATTTACCACATAATAACTCTGATACCATATTGGATTTTTCTACGAGGGTCAATATGGAATCCCATGCACATTGAAAAGGATGTACTTCTAATGGTGTTGTGAACGCTTCACATAGTAAGCAAGAGATCGAATCAAAAAATGAGAATCAAGTATGAATGAATAGGTCTGCTCTTTCTCATAGATAAAAAATAAGAGTTACATAAAAGAGTATTGTGTAATTCTTGTGCATGACACATGAACGCAACCCTAACTAACCCTAATGAATTATGACCTCATTAAGTGAGATTAGTAACCATATATGGTGGAAAAGATGCTGAATGATGACGAAACAAGTCATATACACAAATAACACCCTCCTTACTATTTTCACATGATGCATAATGTTCTTAGTTATATTTTTCTATTCGGATGCCCTTGGATTCACGATATGCACATAGTTTCATCTACCCTTCATAATTACGTAAATTTTTCTTATCAAGTAACCATCCACAACATCAAGGATAATCCCGTCCCATTTAAATATTGTGCTGATAAAAATCTTGATAAAACATTCACTCCTTGTATAAACCC
Organism: Taxus chinensis; assembly: GCA_019776745.2. Classification (NCBI taxonomy): domain Eukaryota; kingdom Viridiplantae; phylum Streptophyta; class Pinopsida; order Cupressales; family Taxaceae; genus Taxus; species Taxus chinensis. The sequence goes on from CM034151.1 coordinate 112,803,628, forward strand.
TAGTTCCCATTCTTATTACCATTATGGGAAAGGTTACCCGTATTTATCACATCATGGCTTTACCAAACATGGACTTGGCCATCATGGCCAAGGCATTTAAGAGCCTATCAAAATTTAGTATTAATGGTCTAAGGAAGGCATTGGATATTCCCTCCAATATTTTTGTAAACCCTCATTGCCCCCGACATTCCTTCTCACATCACGTAAGAATTCCATTGAGTTTTTTACCACACATTCGACACCAAATTTGAATTTTGTAAGACCCGATCTCATCGATGAGAGTTCTTAGCCCGAGATCTCATCTTTGGATGATTTTACTAATGAGGAATCCATCCTTGAACACTTGGGAATATATAAGGACATCCCTTCTTTCTTTCGTAAGAATAGGTTTCCTCATCATTTATAGCCTCTTGCATACATCGTGGATTAAATTTACTCTAAAATATTAGTTTATTCTCTAGACATCATTCCTACCTGCTCATGTATACAAGACTACTCAACCTTGTTTAATGGAAAAACTACTTTCAATTTTGGTACTAATAATGACCTTCACATAGTAACCCTAGCCGTGACCCTTAGCAACACAGAGAGGGATGACATAATAGGTGCTTCAAGATTTCCTTGACCTTTTTTCATATACTTATAATGATATGTTTTCCATCGATGCATCTTTTTCTATGTATAGCATTGTGTTACAAGATAATGCTAAGCCTATCCAAAAATAAATATGGAAGATGCACCCTAAAGTAGTTTTACTAGTCAAAGCATAAATTTAGTGGATTTTAGAAAACAAATTATTCTGAGTTTTAGATTACCCCCAATGAGTATCCAATACCATCTAAGTGGAAAAAACCAATGGTGATCCATTATTTCACTAATTTTCGAGACTAATCAAATCCTACCATAAAGATAGTTCCCATCTTACATAAAGACATGATCATTGACTAAACCATAGGCTATGACATGTTGTCTCTTATGGATGAATTTTCTGAGTAAAATCAATTAAAGATAAACCCTACTAATTAGGATAAAATATCCTTTATAACCCCTGGGGTACCTTTTCCTACACTGTCATCTCCTTCATATTGAAGAATGATGGTTCTTCTTATAAATGCACAATGACACACATCTTCCATGATTACATCCAAAATATTATCAAATACCATGTTGATGAATTTATTGTAAAGTCTACACATCATCAAAACCATGCACATGATATATGACTCATATTCAAACGACTATGCCTATATAATGTCCATTTAAACCCACATAAGTTTGTCTTTGGTGTCATTTCTTGTAAGATACTAGGGTATATTATTTCTCATCATGGAATCGAGGTTGACCCTTAAATTATCCAAGCCATTGTTGATATGCCACCCCCTCATAATCTAAATCAATTATGATCTCTCCAAGGAAAAATCAAGTTATTCTACGTTTTGTGGCCTAATTGGCTGATAAAACCCAACCATTCATATGCTTCTTGAAGAAAGACACTACATTTGAATGGGATATCACTTGTTAGCAAAAATTTGATGATATTAAGAAATATTTACTCATCTCACTGGTTCTCATCCCCCCAATTCTTGAAAAACCATTACTTCTCTACATATCTGCTACAAAGCATGCCCTTGACATCTTGTTAGCACAATATGACAATAACAATTGTGAGCAAGCTATTTACTATATTATTCGTACTCTACTTCATTATGAGTATAACTAAACCGATATTGGAAAATGTTTTCTAGCCTTGGTCGTTGTCATGAATAAATTATGACACTATATGTTAAACAATGAAGTACATGTCATCATTAGTGTTGATCCCTTGCGTTACTTATTAGCACACACATATTTATTCACCCAAATAACATGATGGGTGAAGATATTAAATAAGTTCAACCTTAAAATTTTCTCCTAGAAATCAATTAAAGGACAAGTACTCTCTAACTAGCTTGTTGAAGCTCCACTATTTTAACCCTCCCCCATCAATGGGGAATTTTATGATGAATTCACTACATATAACATCGACATGGACCATGTATTTCGACGGGTCTCACTATGATCATGGTGTAGGTTCCAACATTGTTTTTGTCACCCCTTAGGTGAGACTATTCCCTTCACATATTTATTAGGATTTTCATGCACTAACAATATTGTTGAGTTCAAAGGATTAATCCTGGGTCTCTATACCGCTTAAATGCTACAAATCCAAAATATTCAATTTTTTAGGGATTCAAAACTTGTCATTCATCATGTACAAGACATTTACAACACAAAAGAGGAACACTTAATCTCATATAACACCCTCATTATAATTTTTATTTCAACCTTTATTTCCTACTCCATTATTAATCTTCCATGAAAAGATAATCAACATGTTGATGTTATGGCTAGTGCCACTTTATTAATGACCTTAGATATAATCAATGGCCATGTCAATTTTATATTCAGAAATTACAAAATTCCTCTATTACTACTGAAACTATTGACACTCTTCATGTATTAGTTACTACCCACAATAATAACAACCCTGAATGATTCACTGATATGCACAATTACCTCTATTGACAAAAATTTCTTAAGAACACCTCACCTCAAGAAGGTCATCACATATGACGTGAAGCCACACATTATGTCCTTATAGAAGAATCCATGTTTAAAAATTATTTTGAGGGTCATCTATTATGTTGCTCATGATATGATGAGACAAATATTGCTTTATCCCAATTACATGATAATGAGTGTGGTGTCACTTTGGTGGAAAAACTATGTCTCAGAAGTTACTATGTTAAGGATATTATTAACCAATAATGGATCACGACTATTATGAGTACAAAAAAATGTAATAAATGTTAATGCCACAAAAACATTAACCATGTCCCCTCTCATGCATGTTAAAACCCATTATTTCCCCTTGACCTTTCTCTATATGGAGTTTTTAACTCATTAGCAAAACAATCCCGAGTCTGTGCTTGGGGGGTTAAGTTTATCATCACTACTAATAAATATTTTACCAAATAGGTTGAGGCTATACCCATGGAATATACTATAGGTGAAAATATTTTACAATTATTACAAACACACACATCATCACTCACTTCAGAGTCCCTTCTATAATTGTTAAGGATAACGAGACATATTTTAAGAATCATAATGTTAAAAAAAATTGAGCAAATTTCTGGATCAAACATACTTTTTCTACTCCTTTTTACCCACAAGGAAATGACCAAGATGAGGCCACTAATAAAACCATTGTCAAAATCCTCCAATTTTTTTTTTTTGATAAATATGGTATTGACTGGAATAATCAAATCATTTATGCCCTTTAGGATTACCATACTAGTGTTCATAGACCTAAAAAAGCTACCACCTTTTCTCTCATGTATGAGACATAAGTTGTTTTACCATTATAATGAGAAATCCCTTCAATTTGCATACCATTAAAGGAAACAATTACCAAGAGAAAAGATTATATGAATTGGAAATGATAAATTCTAAATATGTGTAGGATTTGGAACACCTTTGCATGTGTCAAGGACATATCAAACATGCTTATAATAAAAAAATTCATGCCCATGAATTTCAAGTAGGATATCTTGTCCTCAAAGAAAACTGAAAAAATAAAAAATGTAGATAAAGAATTAAAATACAAGTTAAAGCCCAACCCATATACAGTTATCGAGTGTGTTAGCCCTGACATCTATCGTTTAGTCACACTAGATGACAAGTTTGTGAAAAATCCTATGAATATTATGCATTTACAAAATTATTATACTTATTTCCTCCTCTTTCTTGTACATATCTAAGAAATTTGAAAACAATAACATTCATATAATTGTAAAAATACAAAATTAGGACCTGTACACTTCACTTGAGTTGTTAGCATTTTACATTGTACATGTTGTTTGTCACTTTGGTTTTATACATAACATGATTCTTTAATTTTTACACACATGCATTCACGATGTATTTTGAGTTTGACTTAGGACGTAGACATAGTGGTACACGATGATATGTGTTTGATAACCCTTTACGTAGACTTCCTATACATATGGGTGCATTTATATTACATTACATCTAGGTGATATTATTCTATTATAGTTAATTTCTACTTCCTCACCACACTTGATTATTTATATTGTGTACATGATATATTTTTAGCTAACAAGGCTAACACATGTGTCATGTGCAATGTTAACATACCTGGTTTCACATATTTTCACATATATAGTTGTTTTATCATATTATCATGTTCTGACAATATTATTTCTTACATAATTTTTTATGTGTGTGTGTTATTGATTGATAATTTAGAGAGAAAATTAAACAAACATATAATTCAAATTTCAATAGTTTTCAAACAACAACTTAACCCTCTCTCTACATTGAGGATCATACTCCCATTTTTTTATGTTCTAAAAGAAAGCAATCTGCCACAAACTTCTATCATGAAAAACTTCATGTAAAAATCTCAAATAACTATTTCCTTAAAATCCCATTTGAAAAATGGTCTCATAATTATAACCTAAAAATTTCAGAGTCTAACTCTTCAAAACACGGGAGATAAATTTAATTTATCAAACAAACATTCTCTTAAACAATTGGTATGCAACCATAGTCCAACTGAGAAAAAACTCCATAACTCAAAAATTACTAATCATAAATAATTTTTTTTGATAAAGCATATGAAAATGGTTCTCATCATCATGTGGTCCAAATTTCAAGGAATTTTGAGTTAAAACAAGAAAGTTATGCTAAATGATATGAAATAGATCATTAATTTACATATTTCATACACAAAACAAACTTCTTCATTCAAAGATGCAATTTGATACAAACTTGCATGTTCCTTCTCCTCCTTCCACGAGGATTGACTCCCAAAACTTAATCTTCCACTCCCATATTCGAATTCCCTTTCATACATGCATGTACCTACCACAAGATGCTTCAAAACTGTCACATTGTGACCTTTGAACTTCCCTTCACCTTCTACTTACATAACTGCCATTTTTACATTATTGAAAGCATCTTAATGATGCAATCCACACAAAAATAATCACTACACCTCTTACCACCTAATAAAATCTTCTAAACCTTAATAAACTCCTAACACCCTATAACACACTTAAAACACCTTTTACAAAACCATATCTCCATTACATGCCTTTGAAATTTCAAATTCCCTTTTTAGAGGGAATCACATTATTTGAATTTTTAAAATATTATACTTCACTCCAAATCCATGACATGAATTTAATGAACTGTTAATGAACTCTAGGAACTCATAAATCCCTTTGCACACATAAATTGATGAAAACACCAAAGTTTGCACCTTGAAGATAGATGTTCCTACATCACTTGCTTGTTTCACTACTTGTGGCCTATGTACCTTGATTACCTTACAAAATTATGGGTTTCCCTTGTCTATGGCACTGTGCATATATTGTTTTATCTTACTTGCAGGCCTACAAGATGTGATTATCTTACAATATCGTGGGTGTCCCATGTTTGCAACTTTATGCCTTTTGTGTGACATTGTTTGCATAATTATTACATATGATTTCACTATTGTTATGCTTGTCTTCTCTTACATGTATCCGTGCTACTGTTGCTACCATCTATATGTTTTCTATCTATTTCTATAATTACTTTTATTTCACACCATGGTTTCCACCATATGCAAATACCTCCCCTTTTGCAGGTAGAGGTTCTTCAAGGTGGCCACCTCTTTGGCATCCTACACTCTCCTACATTTTCTCATACATCTCATTCATAGGCACAAATATTTTATGTTGAGCCAAATGCTCAAACATGGTTTTTCTACACGCCTCAAAAGAGGGGGAATTCATCCAAGTATATTATACTCTTATAATAGCCATAGACATACTTTTGAGATATAGTATATGTACAAACATGATACAGGTTCTCAAAAATTTAGTTAAACACATAACTTTAGAAAACTATGCACATGTTCAAAACTATACAGATTGGTTAATACCATATGTATGGTCTTGACCTTACCACACGTTTTTTCCTATGGGAAGTTACACAAACTTTCTCAGTAGTTCTATATTTTAACTAGTTTTATTGGCACAATTTCAGATCTAGTTCACTCAGTTCAAACAAGTTAGTGGGGGCATAAATTATTTCACTCCCTTTCCATGACATTCAATTTCTATTATAGTTTTAGGAATATTGGGGGCATAAGTCTCCTTCTTACATCAACGTTTCAGTACATTGTATTTTTTATTCAGTTGTGCGGTATATGGAAAAGGCATGGGGGCACTCATTCTCATAATACATTACAGTTTCTATTCAGTTGTGTGGCACATAGGAAAGACATGGGGGAACTTAGTGTCTTTTCTACTACATGCCCATATTTATATAATCGTGCCTAAATCCATATATATTAGCATGGTTGTGGGGTTATGGAAGGTATCAAAGCAGAAAATTTCTTCATAGGAAGGCTTTCCTTTCCTTTTACACTCAAAGGGGAAGATATCAAAGTTGCCGAATAACTTTGATACCCGATATTATTCCTTAGCGGGGTATTTCAACATTTCATTTTTATGATTTCTCCTTAGCATTCCATGTTGGGCTACATGCACCTAACACTCCATTTTCTCCTCACATAATTGGGGACTAATCACCCCCAATAATTTGACAAAGCACAAAATTTTTAGCGATGTAAATATTCAAACACAAGAAAACTATGAGAAATTCCCTCCTTAGAACAAACAAGTGTATTTCTTCCTTGTTTACATGTCTTTCATTTCATTCTTATGCAAATGCAAATCTTTCATGTTACACTTTACATTTTAGTTAAATTTCAATTCTTTATCATAGACATTGACTACACCCTGTGTTGCAGGTTTCACCATGAGCATGCCAATACCAAGTACAATAGGATTTTGTAAAATAAACATCAAGAAAAGACAAAGTGTGTCTACACACTTAGCTATGTTTTACATTAAGAATATAATTTCATTTCACACTTAAAGGGGTAAAATGTAGACATTCAAATTTGGTAATTCGTTTTTGAAAAAATGCTAGTTTTGAAATTACAATCCTTCTAAGATAAATACAACTTTCACATTCCCACTTATCACATTATGAGGTCTCTTATTTAACTTGTTTTTCCTTGCACACTAACATGTCATAAAATTATGAGAACACAACACATAAAATGCATAGACAAACATAAAGTAACAAGTTAAAAAAATTAGATTACATATTTTTCATCCTTGGTCAAGGCTGTACAGTTTAGTGAGAATAATATATTCGGTCATGGCTGACTTGTATGGTCTTGGAACGACATGTTATCCAACTACGATTTCAAATTCATATACTTTGTTGGTCTTATAATCCTTCTGGTTAACCTTTTTTAGATAAATCACTTATGAAACTCTATATGAGCAAACAAACATGACCTCATTTGTTAACTGGGAAATCCTATGGCACTACATTGATACACTCACTTCCAACACTTGCAAAAGGCACCCAAGGCTCCCTAAATCTTATAATAACACCTCTATAGTCATTAGGGTAGGAATATCTACAAGTCTAAAGCTTTTCACCAGGGTAAAACATCACTGTAACTTGTACACAAGTAATCAAACATCCCTTCCTCAAGTATATTAGCAAGAGCTAACTAAACTCAAGCATTGTCAAAGGTGGTTGGGTAATTACACTAAAGCGGGGGGCCAAAAAGTAGACAAAAACTCGAAATAGGCTAAAACGCGTACACTTTCTTGTTTGTTAAGATAGGTAAGATTTATTTTATTATTTATTTATAATTTAATTATTTCTTATACTTTAAATTTATTTGAGTAAATATAAGAAATTAGGGTCACTCTGCACCTAATGGAACTGATCCTGTAGCTCTAACAATTATAATCTATAAGATAGTTTTTCAAAATCTAATATGGTCAATACTTACTCATTCTAAGGATTTCAGCAAGGACCTAAATATTTCAGGGCATATATATTGTAGTCCTGGTGTTTGTTTTTTGAAAACATATAGTTCATTTTGTACCTTTTTTTACCTTTTGGATTGGTTGTCTAACATTTATAGGATTTTTGGATGTCTCAAAATTAAATTTTACAAACTACACAACACTCAAAGATAATGACACTTTCAAGAGTATATGGACTCGTTATTTTCCTCATGAGTGTGGAGTTTAAGCCTTATTTTCTATTAGAGCATAATTAACGAGGGGGGGGGGGGTGAAGCAATCATATTATGGATGAGTACATACATTTATCAATCCCGGATACTATTCATCAATCAAGTTGTCTATTCAATATATATAGGCCCATTTGAGCTGAAGTAAGATCTTGGCAACATCCAATCATCACAGCATGAATCACGATGCATTCATCACATGGAGGGATCACCTATAAATTTTTTATAGTGGATATGAGGGCTTTATGGTGAATAAACATACTCAAATTTAAAAATATGACTTACTCTTTCTCAAAAGAGAGGAATTTCAAGTGAAATACCAACTTCATAGGGAGCACCATGTCATAGTCTATATACAGGGGTGTTGACCCTACAAGTATCTACCAATCCCTAGGATAGTGGGGTGGGGACCCCATGAATGAGGTTAAAACCCCATAGGGGTGTATCAACATCTGGACTCAAATACCTAGATATGAATGACCACTAAGGGTGTGTGAGTCCTCACAACTAACTGATAGTGATCCAAGTTCATCTCATAACTCATCAAACCCTCGGTTCTTTCAACTGATCATAGGTACTAATTAGCTGAAGTGGATCTAGATACAAGAGGTTGAAATACCTCAAAAACACACATAAATTCCTTTACAAATAAAATCCTCAATCTTTCAAAAAATATTTCTTATCTCTTCTAGCAATCTTTCACACTAAGCCTTTTACACTCATTACAATCAATCCTTTATAGGGCGTTCACATTAGCTCATGGAAAAAACCCTACAAATAGTTCAAAATGAACCATTATAAATGACAAAAATTACACAACACAAAGTCAAAACACCCTTGGATGGGCTAACCATGAAAATGTAGTGTGCCAAATCATTCCAAATCGTAAATTAATGCCTCACACAAATCAATTGGCAATTATTCTAGTAGGTTGGCAGGGGTCAAGACATTTATTAACAAGCTCTAAGGTCCTAGTCAAACAAGCAGAAAATGCACGTTTGAGGCCAAGCTTTAGACCACTAGATGAAGGACCTCCTGGGCCTGATAACATATGCATAAATGGCTCCAACAACCTTTCAAAAAAATTGGTCATAGTATAATTACTCAGCATCACCAAATATCTTAGCCAGCCCTAGAAACATTTCAAGTTGATCCACAGGGTCTGATCAAAAGTTATGGCCTTCAACAAGTATATGAGACTCCCGAATCAATTAGTTGATTTTTAAAAATTGTAGATGAATCCTAAGAGCTTATATCAATGGATATTTTTTTGCATGCCTAACTCTATAAGGAGACTCGAAGGGGATGATCCAGTGAAGTTTTGTATCACATCATGTTTCACTATTCTTATCCATGCACCTAGATATACCTGGTCCCTAAAACATTGCTCCTTGAATTGGTACCTAAAGTATGCTGACAATTTGCATTCCATCAATTCACATTCAAGTGACTACACTTTGTTAACCAACTCTACGATGCTTCGTCTACTTCATTACTGAAATGAGATCCTCACTTTGTAGATAGAGGATTGCTCCTTCTGAATGGTATTCTTGTCCTATGGCCAAAATTATTTGATTGCTAATTAGCCTCCTCCTTGAGGTGTTAGCTAAACATTACTCGGTGTTCGAATGAGTGTTTAAGAACACTCCCTAAGTGAATGGCATCAAGTGACCACTAAGATGATTGGTCATTCGTTGGCTAACTATCAGATGGTCCATATGAGGATCATATCCTAGACCTTTCCCTGACTCTTAACGAATATTCCTAATCACTGGAATCAAATTCAATTATTAACTAGCATACACATCTTTACTTATATCTATCTCATGGAGATACCATTATGCATTAACTAAGCTTCACACACGCATCGTCTTGGATACCTCAGTGGCATGACTAGCTCATTTTGGCTTGTTCCTTGGAGAGATTTGGGTCCCACATGCACCCAGAGTTCCAGGATATGATGATTGTTAACCAAAACTTATTAAGTTCCACATTTCAGGCTTTGAATGTGATGACTCCATTCACAACTCACAACTTTACTTGACACAAAGCCATGACATATGGGTGGAAGACATGCTTATGAGTACCTGGACACCTTGTATTAGCTTCAAGCTTGTTCCTCATTGGATCTTGGGTTTTCTTCCTCCGAATAGTTGGGATGACACCTCCATTTGCATCCTTACACCAACTTTTGAGTAATGAGTGGACATGAACCATTTTCCTCCATAGCTTCACTGAAACACTGCAGAATCACATTTTATGATCAATAAAACTGAGTTTCATAAAAAACATCACATTCTTTCATTGCTAAGTTCAAAATTGTAGGTTCATATTTCATTTTAAATTGAGAGGAGGAGTTGCAAAGTTTTGAGAGTACCTCAATAAGTATGCTGAGCCTTGAATAGATGTTTACTATGTCCACCTTGTATGATGCATGTATAATAAATTTCTAATTCTTATTTTTTTGCATCTCTAATCCCTTTGTGGATACTCCTGGAATCATCCGAAAAAGTCATGAGGTTCTTTGTTTTAGCTTTCATTCCATATACTTTGAAAACTTTCCAGTCTGCAAACAGATTGCTCTTGAATCAGATTTAATTTCCTAAACTTTCCTAAAATTATCTTAGAAATATTCAATTCTCTCTAGCATCACCCTTAAGATGCTTTATATTTTCCCTGAACACTTCTATAGGGTGTTCATTTAGCTACAGAATGGCCAAAAATGGCCTTTTTAGGCCTTTCCAAAGGAAGTAATCTCTCATCAAAACTGAATGAGTTGATCAATCACCTTAGACACTGTTCCTTGCACACTGAAACGAACTAAATGATATTATTAGGAATTTCCTCTAAGATGGGGTAAAAGTTGAACTGAGTGTAGTCTGGCCAGAAGAAGGATACACAATGACTGAGAAGCCTAATTTTCAAGTAAGGGCTTAATTGTCATGCTTCAAAATTTTCAATTTTCATGCTAGTTATTTTGGACTTTCTAGAGCTAATCAAACACCCTATATGAGAGTTTAGAAACATATTAAGCATCTAGAGGTGATTTCAGGGAATATTTGAAGTGTTGGAGGTAATTTAGGAAGATTTAGGAAAGGTTTTCTCATTCAAGGATAATTTGCTCAACAACGGGTTTTCTAGGTGCAGGGAACAAACACTCTAATGGTGAAACTTGAATTCTCCTGATGATTATGGGAGTTCCGTAAGGAGTTAGGAGGAAAAAAATAGGCATTATGAAATATATTTGAATCCTCTAAATGTTGGAAACATCCATTTTTCTCTAAGTCTTAAAGGTTTCATGAAACATTTCAAAATAGTTCAGCTTCCCCTTTTGGTTCTAGACAAAAATGGGCCTAAATTTTTAGGTTCAAGAAAAATCAAGTCTTGAAATTTATTCCATTGATCTTATAATGTGTTGTTCCATTGATATTAGGATTTTTTACACTCATGGTCAAGAAATTGAGTGAAATGTGAGACTCAAGGAGTGAGTTGATGATCTCCATATCCTGACTGCTGCCATTATGTTCAAACCTTCTTCAAGGAACAAGCCAGGATGAGCTAGTCCAAGCTACCAAGGCATATGAGACCATCATATATGAAGGAATGAGAAATCCTATAAGGATAATTTTACACACATATTAAAACTTTAGTTTCTTTGTTCCTCTCTACTAAAGGTTTAAAAACCATTCTCGTCATAAAAAATCCCTTTCTACATTGGAACACCAAAACTTCTCACAATACATTTCTAGGACTAAGCCTTATGGTAGAAAAAAGATTCATAATATGTTTCTTGGAGTATTATAAATTAATGTATACATGCTTCAAACATTCCTAAAATATTCCACACATTGGCTCAAGGAGAGAGGTAGTTTACCCTATTTGAGTCATATGAACTTAATTACGATGATGTGATGAGATTTAGGGATTAGTTGGTCTCAATAACATCATGCACAATAAATCAAATGTGACTGTATGATGTGTTTTTGGGTTTTATGGATAGTAACTACATCATTATATGAAATAATTAGTTATATGAGTGAAGAAGCCTCCTAAAATGATGAATTTTTGTAGCCCTGTAAGGTACACTGAGAGAAGAAGTGAGAAAAATCTTGATGAATGGACCATTGAGATCAATGAAGAATTCCCTCTTTCACTTGAACCAATCCATGAAACACTTTCATGCCTTTCTGATCCTCTTGCACTTGATGAGAACTTGAAACAATTGCCTGCACAATGCAACCATGATGATCCTTCCACCTGGGAAACATAGTGACTAATGAAATGTGAGACTGAAAACCTTCTGACCTTGAGATGGGTGAAGGTAGGAGATTGAATGAAGAATGCTTCTATATTTTGATCAACCCATCTAATGAGATGAGAAACACACTGAGACCAAAATACAATTTGAGACCAAAATTGGAAACCGAGAGGGCTTCCCTACTGCCTGAGTCACAATTCAACTGCCAATCCTCTGTAAGCATGAATTTTTCCTTATCATTCCTATGAGAAAAGCTCCAGAGAGATGCTCACCACATAGTCATAGGTGGATATTTGAAAATGTTGAGAAGTACCTCTTAGAATGAGGACTTTCATAAATAGACTATTGTTTACCAGGGGTGAGGATCTCATGAGGATGGTGCCAAATTACGTGAGTTGAAAACACCTTCCTAACACCCCAGGTGTTTTTTTGAGTGTAAAAACTTATCCTCCATAGGGGAGCACATTTTTTGTGTCCCCCATGTCCCCTTGTTATTGGAAAAAAGGGACAAGGGGACATCATCCCTCCAAAAGGCCGCCATGGGTCCATTCATCATGAAAAAGTGGTAAAAATGAGTTACCATGAGTTGAAAGCATGTTTCTAACACCTCAAGTGATGACTTAAGTGACGCAAATGTTTTTTAACTTCACAATTCACTTCCCTGACCAAGATGTCACATGAGTGGAAACATGTTTATAGTATCTAGACACCTCTTTGCTCGATTGCTCCTTATGGAAATAGATTTACTCCTCAAAATGAAAGGATTAATCACTTAATGAGACTTGAAGGAATGTTTGAGGGTGAGATCCATGTTATTTACCTCCAAATTCATTGAAGAAATGTGAAATCCACTCCCTAAATTGCAAGATGTGAGCATAACGCCAAACATTGATAAATTGTTTAGAAACACTCTCAAGAGATATGCACTGTTTGTGATCTCGAGATGATTGCCATCACCACTCATGGTTATCCTTTCTCATTGTGCTCATGATGATCATTCCCTTGATTACTTGAATTTCAATGAGCTTCTTGATGTTTCATATCCTTCACATACCTCATGATTCTCTTGATTACACATGTTGTCCAAGTGAGTGTCTTTTGTACACATTGACACCGTGATGTGTTTATTGTCACAATGTGATCCCCATGATATCCCTTTTCATTAATTTATTCAACCAATATGAATCCCTTATGCCATAATCATGATGAGGTCCCTCTTGTCCCCCTTGCACCATGGGGGCATATGGGACAATGGGGACACTTAGGACACTTGGGTTTCCAAAGTGAAACTTGGGGAGGAGGATGAGGTTAAAATTTGGTGTCCACCATGTCCACCTTGTCCACCTTGTCCCATGTTAGAAAGAGGGGACACAATAATGTCCAATGTGTGAGTGTTCCTGATTTGGAAAGCCATATTTTCCTTGGATGTCTATTTTTAGACATTGAACTTTATTTTTTCACCACGGGAGCTTAGGAAAATGGTTCGGGGTAAAATATTATATGATTTGAATAAAAATCACATTTAAAGATCAATGGAAGCATCCCAAAATTCATTTCTTCCTAAAATTCAAAATTTAGGGCCTATTCCTTCTTAAACTAAGAGGGGCATCTGAAGTAGTTTGAAATATATTAGGAAATACTTAAGCCTTAGATAAAAGTTGATATTTCCCTCTTATAGAGGATTCCAATAGCTTTCTGATGCATAGTTTTTTCCTCTTAACTCATTCGGGAACTTCCAAAATCTTCTAGAGAAGTGAACATTCATTGTTGAAGCTCTCGTTCCCTACACCTTAAATACTCGATGTTGAATAGATGGATCATGAATGAGATTTTCTTTCAGTTTTTTCCCAAATTGCTTCAAACGCCTTAAATTCTCTCCACAATCACCCTTAGATGCCTTATAATTTCCCTGAACATTCCCGAAAGGTGTTTACCAGTTATAAAATGGCCAAAAATGGCCTTTTTAGGCCTCTGAAGGAAATTGTCTTTCACTGAATCTTACTGAATTAATTTATCACCTTGGGTAATCATCCTTGCACACTAAAAAAACTTGAAAACCTTGTTAAGAATTTCCTCTAAGATGGGATGAAGGTTGAATTGAACGTAGGCTAGCTAGAGGAAGGATGCACAATGGCCGAGAAGCCTAATTTTCAATTAGGGGCTTAGTTGTCATGCTTAAGATTTTCAAATTTTCATGCTAGATATTTTACATGACAATAATGATTTTGGACTCAATTGTATCCCCTAATTATATCATGCATTATATAATTAGTTTATTGGTTTAATAAGAGAATAAATATTCATTAAATTGAGTCATTTGAAAGTTATTGAAAGTATATGATTTGATTTTTTACTTCATTTAGGACTAATTAAAAATCTATATTAGTTTAGTACATGGGAACACATAAGGATGGTGAGAAGGATAATGGAGAAAGGAACTTGTGCAACAAAAAAATTGGGTGATGCTGAAGATTACGAAGGATTTTCATGAACTCTTTGTGCAATATTTGAACTGTATAATGCACATTGATTAAAAAAGTGAAATAACACAATGTGTACACAAAGTGAGCTGAATCTATCATTTGAGGGGATAGAGATGAGGAGTAGAAAGACGATCCGAGTCGCACAAAACAAGTGAAAATTTTCAAGGGTTATGAAGAAACACCATTGTAGTAGCTTTAGGATTTTTGTTGATTTTTGTAACAGTCTCAATAATGAGATTAGTATTTGTAGATGCCATCAAGTATTTTCAAATTAATAAAAACATGTACATATATTTTGATTTGTTATGTATTATAAGGCATTTCATGAGTCCATATATTTGAGCAACTTTTTTTTCCTTTGAGAGTTGTGAGGTTTGTAAAATTTAATTTTGACACATCTAACACTCCTACAAATGTCAATAAATAATCCAAAAGGCCCCAAAACCTAAGCAATGACTATATTATTTTCCAAAATAGACATCAATTGTAGAATCTAAACCCTAAAAGATTTAGGCTGAATGTTGAAATCCTGAAAAATACCTATCTACTAACCATATTCTATTATAAAAACTATCTCATGTACTATGACTCATGGAGATGTGATACTATTTACACAAGGTACAAAGTCATCCTAATTTCTTATATTTACTAAAATAAATTTAAAGTATAAAATATTATACTTAAACATTTATTTTTGTATATAGAAGGCTGCCCCAAACACATATACAACCCATACACAAAGGAACGTGTATGCATTAGAACATGTATGTGTTCTAACGTGTATGCATTCCTTTCATTAAGAACATAAAACAAAATTTTCTAGGCTTAGAATTGCTTTGGTTTCATGTTTTCGTGCAAATGTGAAACAACAAAATTTCCAATTTTTAAGCACAATAATGATACCCCTATGTCAAAATTTTCAAATTGTACCTTTCCAGGACGCCCTAGGTCTACTCGTCTTCAGCACCGACCTTACCCAGTCATTCCAATGATCCCCATTTGATGTCAACTCAGTCCCTTAGGTAAATTAGGAAAGTCAAGTCAACCCCCTAGGTGATTTTAGGAGTTCTTGAAAACTTCTATTTTTGGGCAGTTATGAGAAGGGCTACCGCTGGCCTTCCCAAGACTAGTGCAACCTTCTGGAGCAGAATGGAGGAGCCAAATTCAACATGGGAGTGAATGGAAATTATAGTAACATCATGGAGTTTATTTTTGTATATTCAAGAAATATTTAGAGGATTTGAGGAATTTTCATCAAAAACAGGGTTCCTAGGCCTAGGCAGTGCACAAGACCAAAAATGTTACTGAACTTCAGGAAGTGATTCCGGGAGCTCTGGATGGAGTTAGGAGATAAAAGAGACATCTTCGGAAAGGTAATTAAAATATCTAAAAGAAGGTGAAATCATATTTTTCACAACACTTTGGAGCAATAGGTATGTAGGTAGTTTTTCTCATGCATAGGTAAGGGACTAGATAAAAAATACGCTTTTTCAGGGCTTAAATTGAGGAATCAAGATCTAAGACCCAAACCATTGGATTTAAAAGGCCATTCTCAGTCAAGTTAATATAAAATTTCACCAAGCTCAAGGTATTTCCACTTCAAGTTTCCCTCAAGGTAAGCTTCTTGTAGTTAGTCAAATTTCAGTGAGGACATGAGTCAGCTCCATGAGCCTAGCGCAATTTCATATCCCTTTCATCCCTCAAGCTAAGGGAAATGAGAAACATAAAAATGTAACCAGTCCCAATAATTCCTCTCATCACACATGGAACCTCCCGGATTGCTAGTCCAACTCCTAGGTGTTTGTTAGAGCTCATCCCTTCACTCGCTCTAATCGTGACAAGTGTCAACACCAGGCGCACTGTGAAAATTGATAACCCTCATGTCCCTTTATGTTGAGGGACATGAAAATTTTCCCAGCCCCAAGAAGCTCTCAGGTCATCCATGTGACCCTCTTCAGTGAAAATTTCCAACCCCCAGGAGCTAGTGAATCCAAATCAACAGCCGCCATATCTCTGCCAAGTGTTAGCACCAGATGCACCGTGAAAATTGATGACCCTCATGTAACTTAATGATTAAGGGACAAGAAAATTTTCCCATACTAAGGAATTCCTCCTAGCTCCTCATACGATCATTTTCCATCCCCCTAGGTGCTTCTCTCAAGTTTTAAGCCTTAATGACTCGACCATTGGATTTTCGCAAAGTGTCGCATTAAGGTGCATGTTGAAATTTGATGTTCCTCTCATCCCTTAATTTTTAAGGGAAATGAGGGAAATAAAATTTTTCCCCAATCTTGTCATGCATTTTTAAAGAATTTTAAATTTTGTATTCAACTTTCTTTCCCGCCGCTACTTCTTCACAATTCATATCCTGCCATAGCTGTATGTTTGTCTTCACCCAGTCCATCATTGATGATCCGAAACAACTCTGTGATGGAAAAAATACCTTCCATTCCATGAATATAAATAGATCCCAGAGGTAATATTGATCAAGATATTTGAAGGATCGAAGAACATAAGGAGAAGAATGAAGAAATTCACCTAGAAACCTCCATTGTTGTGAGACGAAGATCTGAACATATCTTACAAACTAGTGCACAAAACAAAGAACCATTTTTTGTTGTGTTATTAATTCTCAAAGGCCATGAAAACCTCACATACAAATCTTACTTACACTGCATAAATTTCTTGCAGTGAATAAAGCTTTCTCTCGGCTCAACGAAGACAAAATTTGAATTTCTTATCAAACCGACAATCAGTTTGAAGAGAAATTTCACTAGTGGAATTAGAAACAAAAACCCACAAAAGAATATGATTTTTGTCTTGAAAAAAGAAGAAAACTAGACCTACAACTTTCAAGCTCCATTAATGGCTACCGTGTCCTGAGCTACCGCTAGGTTAAAGTTTGAAATTTTAAAATCTCACGAACAGGAGACCGGGTAAGCCTAATATTTCAGAGGGATATTTTAGGAAAAAAACCATATCAAACAACTTCCTTCCACTGTGATCTGACATCAAGAAGCCCACTTTCTAATAATACCAGGTCTTCTACATAGGGGACTGCTATTTTAGGTAAGTCACCATTTGAGGAAATTGTGAATGAAGTAGTGCACACACAGAAGGTATTGCAGGTGAAATTCATTAAAAGGGCCATCTTGGTCAAGGATTGACACTCACTAAAAATAATAAGTAGTCCCATGAGCACTTGCAAAAAATATCAAACCATTCCAGAAGGTGAGATGAACAAAAGAGAAAGAAGAAATTAAGTTGTCACATCCAATTGAGATCTAAGAGATTTGAATTTTCACACTTACTAAAAATAGCAAGTTGTCTCATTGACACTTACTAAATATGGGAAGTCACTCCAGAGTGTGGATTACATAAAAGGAGCGTTCTGGGAGTTGAAAATTCAAGTTGATATCACCAGTTGGAGACCAAAGAGGGAAAATCCAAGTGACACTTGCTAAAAATAATTACCTTTTCTAAATATAGTAGAAAAAGTGAAGTTCAGATTTGTAGGGGAGAAAAAAGTGCAATCTCTATCATCGGACTATACAGGAGTAGATGACAGTGAGGTTACTTACTTGGATCTCAACAATGTCTTTTGAAACTCATTTCATGCTTCAATTGGTATATGTGAGGTGTAATTCATAGTACTGTTAGACTATTCATGATGTGTTTCATCAGGATCATGTTCAAATCAACTAAGCAGTGTGGCAGTATTGTAAGGAGTTAGGGCAGATTTTGTTCCAAAGCTTTAGCCTCTTCAAAAAGGTTCTTCATGAGTGATGCTCATGGTCACCAATGTAATCATTTAACAGTGTTTTTAAACACTTAGTTTGTGATGTTCGTACATCATCTAAAGGAAGTGTCTCATGGTATAAGACATTCAAGGATCTGAATGTCATTACATTGGAGCATTACATCAGATTGATCAAGTAGAAAAGTGGATCAACAAGACATTTTATTCATCGGAATTGTTCTCCCTCTCTCTCCTCCCCCCTAAATTTCTCTCTCCTCAATATTCTAATCTTACATTGGGGTTGCACTTTTTCATATGTCTTAATGTTTTCAATGTAATAAGTCACCCTTAAGTTATAAAAGGGGAATCAATGTTTTCCTAAGAATGTGAAATTTTTTAAGACATGAAGGGTCAATGGGGGATAGGCAAAGCGACTTCAAAAATTCTATAAACTGTAATGAGGTTCTCATTCAAAGGGGTTATAATTATGAGATTCTTCTAGCTAGTTATAGTATTGTAAGTTCATGAGAGATTTTGCTTACTTGTGAGTGAAAAGAGTTAGCCATTTTTTCCTTTCAAATTTCTTCATTTCTCCATTATGTATAAATTTTGTTTTAGAAATCAATACAAGAAGGAGTTTCTAGGTTTCTTTGACCAAGGGATTTCTTGATACTTTGTGATCATAAATTCTATTTGGTCTTGTTGCTACTTGTAGAGTTGTTTCCTCTTGATTTTAATGCATGTGATGAAACTTCTAACTAGTGTTTGTAAGCATTTGATTTCCTACTTGCAACATTAGTTTCCCCCTACTTCATATTCTCACTCCCTTTCCCATTCTCTTGAAAAAGTCCTCTCTAGCAATAAATTGCTAGTTTTTCCGCAGAGTCAATGGAGTGCCCTTGTTGGATCCCTGACCACAAGTCCACTAGGAAAATCCACCTTTACTCACACATGCATATACAAAAGTTGCACCGATTAGGTAGAGGGACTTAGATTCCTAGAGCATTGGCAAGAAACTCACAATTTTATCCTCTGACAAGTTTTCTTGCCAACAGTTCCCAAACACGAGCCTTGGACCTGTCACAACACAACAATCTATGTGTTTTTTACAAAAAATGTAAAAACTCACCTTTCACCATGATAAATCCTATAAAAACTATTGTAATATTTCTTAAAAAATTGTCTGAAACGTTAAGAAAACCATCCTCTTTCGAAATTTATATTTTTAATTTTTTTTTTTACTATTATAAGGTTTCCATTTATATTTATTTCAAACTATGTCTCTAATACCTCTATTTTCATTGATTGTAAACATTTATCTTTTGTCATGTATCAAAAGTTTCACTTCAAATTGAAAAACAATTATATAGTCCCAAACTAGGACTAATTCTATACATATTAAAAAAAATCTAATTTTCAATATTTTTTGAGGTAGTTGGGGAGGGTGGGCATGGTCGGCTATCCATTATTTTTTAATTTTCAAAATATTTGTACTTGAAAAATCATAAAAATAAATACTCACTAAAAAAATCTTTAAAAAATTATATCCTAAACTATATTCTCCTATCTATCTTTCTACCAAAGGGTTTTCAAAAATACTAAATAGAAAAAAATTGGGGGAGGATGACCGATTGTCTACTATTTTTTCACAAAAATAGGAGCACCTCTTGACATTTTAGATCTTTAACCCATTTACACTTAACTATTTAAAAAATAGTTGTTTAGAAACTAGACTCAAAATGCTACAATTCATGTTCTTATAACACCTTCAAATTTTGAGTGTAACTATCTCAAATAACTCGTACAAGTTGAAGTTTTTATTTTTCAGAAAAAAGTGTCCACTAGAGACCGCCTTTTGGCCCCCCATTTCCATATACTTCCTCAGTTATCAAATCTAGTTGCATTTATTTGGATATCACATGCTAGGTGGAGTATAATGTGTGGTTTGAGGCCTCTTTGGAGTAGTGCCAATGTCAGTGGTGTATGGGGGTGCCCACAACTCAACTAATGTTTATTTTTCAAGACTTACTATCTATGGCTAAGGTTTGAAATCATGTTCAGGATATTTAGAAAGCTTCACAACATGTGATTTAATAAAAATTGAATTAAATTTTATTACATAGTAACTATTGTAACAAATGATGTACAAATGCTAATATATAATGAAGATATAAGAAAACAAACATGTAAATGTGAAAACCTAAGCACGAGAGGGAGATAAAGAGACTTAGCTTATTTTTAAGTAGTATGGAAGTGATCTGGGCAAGTGAAATATTGGAACAAACTAAAAAGAGTGTTGCAAAGGCATGTTGGAGTTTCTGAACTCTGAAATTACATAGGACATGAGCACTTGGGAGAGGACGGGAGCACCTGACACTAGTATCTAGATCTAGGTGTTGGTGTCTAGGTAAATGCTATGGATCTCATTCTTTTTGGGCAAGATGGTTTTCACTTTCCTTTCCTGTCTGTCACTCTGGATTCATTGTCTGATCTACAAATGTACTTATAACCTGCAAGAAATAATTTCACCTGCACATACCCAAAAACCACATTAAACATAAAAAGGAAAACATAGAATGGGGAGTCAGATTGACCCCGATGGTCACCCAAAGAGTGAACTTATGACCGAGCATTGCTCTATGTATCATACTCCATGTAGTTCTTATGTGTGTGTGTAGAAATGATGCCCTTGTGTAAGTTACTTTATGATAATGGGCTAGATCTAAAATGTAGCGAATGTATAGAATGTGTGGGATGGAATAGAATAGAATTCCCCTCTTATGTTGTGTATGTAGATGTAATGCAACCATTTTAACTTGTATGAGTGTTGGATAGATGCCTTTGATGCTCTTGTGCCTTTTGAATGCAAGCTTAGGTGGTAGTATGTAATGCTTAATGTTTGGTCCATTATTTTGAAAACATAACTATGTATTTATATGATTCCCTTGTTTGAATTTCGTAATTGACAACTAAAAGGCTAACCCAAAGTAGTAAAAAGTAATTAAGAAGCGAAAGGGATAAAAAAGGATAAGAAAAATGTAAAGAGGGACATGAAAACCCAAAAGGATAGGAGCACCTGGAGCTAGTGTCCCAATTGGGCGCTAGTTTCCGAGGCCATAGAATGATCTGTAAACTGACTAACTTAACAACAAACAAATCACTATGCTTGTGAATTATGAATGAATTTTATGAGTTCTTTGTAAAACCAGTTAATGCATAATATCAACCATAATTAAATTACAAATACAAAAAAAGAGAGAGGTAAGAATGAGCCAAGATTTATCCTGGAGAAACCCAAGGTAGGAAAAACTCTAGTGGGTGAGAAAATTAGCTCCGCTTTACTATGTAATCTAAAATGATACAACTTAATGCCAAATTGGCCTTCAAGAAAGATGGATAATCCAAATTGTATCTACTTACTCTTAATCTCTCAAACAATAAGAAATCTTCACCATGAACAAATAAGAAAAGAATCCAACTCTCCAAATTTTCTCACACTTTGATTTCACCCAAAAAAACTTGCTTGAATCCTTGGAAATGCTTGTATTTATAGATTATTAGCTCAGGGAGGTGCAGAGAGGTGAAACAAACTGATTGGAAATATCAAACATTTGTAACTGTTGAGATCCTGTGTTTTGGAACCATGTCGCATAGGACCACCGCTTACTATAGATCGATAGTTGTATAGCTGCCACTTTACACAAAGAGGCGGTTACGTAACCACTGGGGTAGTCGTATAATTGTCAACTGAAACCCCCAAAAAACATCAAATGGCCTAAGAACATCATTCAGAGGTGTTTAGATCACCCTAAGCCTATCTAGACCATCTTGTGAAGACATAATAAGATGAGAACTTGTGAAACAAGTATCAAATATAGAGAATACATACAATTGGGATTTTCCTGATCTAATTTTGGATCATACCTCCCAAATTTGAGTCTTTTAAGTTCCTAAGAGCTTTAAGGAATGATGAGGCGAGGAAATTTCTTCCCCACATCTTCTCTAGAATACCACTTGGCTTTGGTAGGTAGCTGTCCTTTCAATCCAATCAACCACCTGTCCAGCACTCCTTTTTGTGTTGTCCTTTCCTTCCACTGAAAAACTACATTTTCCTCCAATTCCAGCTGACTATCTAGAGAAATATCATCAATAGACGGAAGCAATACTCCTCCATCATCTAACATGTAGGGCTCAAAAAGACGTAATTTTTCAACATTCAAAACTGAATAAATCTTCATATAAGGAGGCAAATCCAAGAAAAATGCATTCTTACACACTCGTTCTAGAATTTCAAATTGACCATATCTAAGAGGCTTGAGTTTCTTATCCTTTCATTGTAGCTGATCCCAACTCAAATACAACAATACCTTGTCTCCAACAAGAAAGGAATGGAATGATCATGCCATGCTTTGTACTTGGCCTGTGACTTTGTTAACCTCTTTTGTACCTGAAGGTGTATTTGCTAAATTTTCTCAATAAGCTTCTAAGCTTTGTGGACCTCCAATTACAATTTCCCATTGTCTTTGCATGGTAATATTAAAAAAAATCAAAATCACTCTTAGGAAAATAACCTAAACATGTTTCAAAAGAAGTTTTACTAGTTGAAGCATGAATTGCCCTATTATAAGAATGTTGGATATACACCAAGTTCTCATCCCAAATCCTCACATTTTTTCCTATTGTACCCTCTCAAGAGATGGACCAAGGTATGATTCACCACTTTTGTTTTCCCATCTGTCTGTGGATAAAAGATGATAGACCTCTTCATCTTTGTATCTATCTTTTCCCACAAAGTAGATTTAAACTTCCCTACGAACCATTAGTCCCTGTATGCCACAATAGAACTAGGAAACCCAAAGTGAACCCACACATTAACATAAAATAACTTAGCTACATCATTGGCCTTAATAGTCTTTTTGCAAGGAATAAGAATATACATTTTTCTAAATCGATCTACAATCACAAATATATAAGCATGACCCTTTTTGGTGGTAGGAAATCACCCACAAAAACTATGGAGATACTTTCCCATGGTCAGGAAGGAAATGGAAATGACATATATAACCCCAACTTCATGTTATTAGGCTTATTGTACTAAATAAAACACAATTGCTGATGAATTTATAGACTTCTACTTGCATGTTTAGCCAATAAACATACCTCTGTAAGTGAGCTACAGTCCTTGTCACACCAAAGTGACCAACTACCATGGAAGTGTGTGCTTCTCTCATCAACTATACTCTTTCCCTCCTAGGAACATAAAGTTTCCCATTATTGTAGAGAAAACCATCTTGGAAATAATATTCCCCTCTAGGTGAAAATCCCCTACTTGGAGGTTTTTGCTGAAATATCTCTGTAAAATCTGGATCTTGCTCATAGCCTTCCTGATATGCTTCACACAAACAATGCTTGAGAAGAGTTAACATGCCCATAACTGAAATAAAAGGAGGTCTAGATAGCATGTTTTCTAATTTTTTAGTCACACCTTTCTTATTTTTTGATAACCAAAGGAAATTGGTGTAAGAAACCCATCCATTTATAGTTCTTAGCTTGTTGAAGTTTACTTTGAGTAAGTAAATATTGGAGAGGTAGATGATCCATATGAATGATAGTTTCCTTACCCATCAAATAATGTTTCCATTTCTGGATTTCTTGAACAAGAGCATACAATTCCTTATCATAAGTATAATAATTTAGAATTGCATCGTGAAACAATTCAGAGTGATAACATAATGGCCTACTTCCCTGAAGTAGGACAACCCCCATAACATAGTCATTGGCATCAGTTTTCACTTTGATGGGAAACTCTAGGTTAGGTAAAGCCAAAATTATATCATGACTGATTTTATATTTAAATGATTCAAAAACAATATGTTGTTCCTTACCCCAATTAAATGTTCTTAATGAACTTCCATAAATACTAAACTGCTCCAACAAAACTCCTGGTCTTTATCAAACTTGATGCTGTAGGAAAATTTTGAATGGCCTCTATCTTAGCCAGATCAATTCTTAACTCTCCATCTCCAACCAAATCTCCCAAAAAGACAAGTGACTGTTGTGTAAACTCCCAATTCATTTTATTCAACACAAGCCGGTTCTCCTTAAGAACTTGCAAAACTTGACACAAATGATCAATATGCTCCTCAAAAGTTTTGCTAAAAACTAGAATGTCATCCAAGTACACAATAACAAAGGAATTAAGAAACGACATCATTACCTCATTCATTAACCTCATGAAAGTAGTTGTCACATTACATAGCCCAAATGGTAATACCATCCATTCATATAACCCTTGCATGGTCTTGAATGTTGTCTTCTAGATTTCCTCTCCCTTAATATGCACTTGATGATATCCAGACTTCAAATCAAGATTAGTAAAATATTTAGCATGTTGTAATTGATCTAATAAATAATCAATGCGAGGAAGAGGGTATTGATTTTTAAGGGTTATTTTGTTTAAAGCCCTATAATCAACACACATTCTCCAAGAACC
Source organism: Taxus chinensis (assembly GCA_019776745.2). Lineage (NCBI taxonomy): Eukaryota > Viridiplantae > Streptophyta > Pinopsida > Cupressales > Taxaceae > Taxus > Taxus chinensis. The sequence goes on from CM034151.1 coordinate 112,828,783, forward strand.
ATCTTTCTTAGGTACTAAAACAATAGGAGAACCACATGGAGAAGTGGTAAGATGGATTACATCTTGTTCAATCAAAGACTGTAACTGTTGTTTTACCTCATTGGCATCTTTCAAATATTACCTATATAATCTCAAGTTCAAAAGTGGACTATCAGGTAACAAGTGGATCTCATGCTCAATTCCCCTAACTGGGGGAAACCTGTAGGTTCCTGAAAGATCTCTCTAAATTGCTGAATCAACTCTACTATCTATGTCTGATCTTTATTAGAAAACATAATACAAGTGGTTTTAGAGGTAACAATCTCATTATTTGGCATATACCTCAACATAAGAAATGTAAATTTACCACTAGCATTAATGAGTTTCTGGGCTTCATTGACACTTACCAAATATATCTTCAAATCTCTTAAATAGGATAAAATGACGTAGCTCTTACCATACTTCACCAAGCGGTACTGGTTAGCTCTCCTCATAAAGATATCATCCCTGATATACAAATATGGGCTGTCAAAGACTACACCACACACATAAAGGGGAATAAAATCCATAGTAACTTCATCAATATTTTTTTGTCAATACCAAAATTGATCTTACACTTCTTAGTCACCTTGATGTCTACACCTTTCTTTACCCAACCCAAAGAATACGGGCTTGGGTGATTGTAATTTTCCAACTTTATCATGTCCACTAACTCTTTAATAATCAAATTAGCTTGAGAACATGTTTCAAAAAGAGCATCCACCTTAGTTTTCTTCACTTGAATTTTTAAATGAAAAAGCTATGTTAGTTCGTTTTCTTGAACAACATTGGTACTACCCAAACATACCTCTCTATGGGCAAAGGCACAACATATAGTCTCATCCACCTCTTCTCTGAAAAATACTTCCTCTCCCTAGAGGGCATCCATGGCCTTCTTTTTATTCTTCTTGTTTTGGAAGGGATGTAATTCCGGGTGGAGCTTCCATAATTTTTACTCGAATTGAGTGTCAACATCAAAATACCCATAGTGAATTTTAGTATCCTTTTAGAAACAGAAGTAGCATTTTTCTTACCCTTTCCTTTTCCTTTTTCCTTCTGCTTGGTGTCACGTTGTTTTTTTGAAGCATGCTTAGAGGTAGATGAATTTTTTTTCTTGTCCATCTCTAAATAGTGAGCTTACGTACAAGCTTCATCTACATACATAGACTTGTCCAAGAGGATGGGTCTCCTCAAATGTCTATGGAGTCTATTGATATACTTCATCAATAGGTCTCAATTTATATCTTTTCCCATCTGAATAGATTCTTCTGGAACTCATACTCCTACACCGTCTGGCCTTATTTGTGCTTGAGATATTTCCAATACATGGAACTCTCTTCCTCATAACAAATAGGATACAAATTCTTTTGGATTAGTTTCTTAAAAACATCCCACTGAGTAATTAGAGGAAGATTCCTAAAAATCAATGTATGAACATAACTTTCAAACCATGGTACAACATGTTTGGTTAATTTTAATTGAGCAAAGGCAATCTTATGACTTTCATTGATTTGATGCAAACTGAAATATACCTCCAATTGAGCTAGCCAATGGTCTTGCTTCTCAGCATTCACGTCTCCATCATAAGGCTCAATTTCGATCTTGGCCTCTTCTTTGAATAGAGGAGGTGTGGGAATGGCATGGGATGGTTCTTCTTCACGAACCTCTTCTTCATGATCTTACGGCATCGCATTTGTAACACCAAGCTTCTCCATGAGTATTCTCATGATTGAATACAATTTCCCGATGGAAAAGGAAATACTACCCACATCTTTGGATAGACTTGCCACATTAACCTCCAACTTATAGAAACGTTCTTCACCGCTATCTTCTGCATATTCTCTATGAACCATCTCTCAAATTCCTTGCTTTCACTTCCTTATAGAAATATATTCTTTGAAAGGAATAAGGCTACCTTCATCACTTTTTTCCCTTTCGGGTAAGGGGCACCTAACTGCAATCTCAACACAAGTTAACCACACAAAATAATTAAATCTTAACTGCTCTAATACCAATATGATCCTTAAATTTCCTAACTTAATAATAAATAGATCACTATCCTTGTGATTTATGAATGAAGTTTATGAGTTCTTTGTAAAACCAGTTAATGTGTAATATCAACCATAATTAAACCACAAATACAAAAAATAGAGAGAAAAGAATGAGACAAAATTTATCTTGGAGAAATCCAAGGTGGGAAAAACTCCAGTGGGCGAGAAAATTAACTCCCCTTCACTATTTAGTCTCAATTGATATAACTTACTACCAAATTAGCCTTCAAGAAAGATGAATAATCCTTCTAATTGTATCTAGTTTCTCTCAATCTCTCAAACAATAAGAACTCTTCACCATGAACAAACAAGAAAAGAATCCAACTCTCCAACTTTTCTTACACTTTAATTTCACCCACAAACACTTGCTTGAATCCTTAGAAATGCTTGTATTTATAGATGCTCAACTCGGGGAGGTGCAGAGAGGTGAAACAAATCGAGTGGGAAGCTAAAACATTTGCAACTATTGAGATCCCGTGTTTTGGAACAGTGTTGCATAGGACTACTACTTGTTTCAGACTGACAGTTACGTAACCACTGTGATAGTTGCACAACCACCACTTTGCATAGAGCGACGATCATATAACTGCCAGAGTGGTCGTGTAACCATCGATTGAAACCCCTGAAATAGAACATAAAATGGCCTAAGAACATCATTCAGAGGTGTCTGGATCACCCCCAACTTGACTAGACCATCTTGTGAAGACATAATAAGCTAAGAACATGTGGAGCAAGTATCAAATATAGATAATACATAGAATTAGGATTTTCCCGATCCATTTTTGGATCATAGAAAGACAAAACATTCAAATGCCAACAAGAGTGCAAGATGTATAAATCCAATAAAAGTGTATAGGAAAAAGTAAAATGCTAAAGGGAGTTATTAATTATTAGTTTTCTTGCTTACGAATCATGTAAATTCTATTGTGCTTTTAGCACCTAGAAATGTACCTAAGGGCATAGATTTTGTGTCTGAATACTTGACAACATAAAATAGATAGAAGATTCATACCTTATGATCATGTAGAGAGTATAACAGATAACATGCCAAGTGGACAATTGAAGCGTGAAGTGATTGCAAAGTGAATCACAAAGACTAGGAAAAGGAAGTGGAGTGAAGCATATGCGTTGCTTGTACTTGTTGTTATGCTTGTATTTGCTGACGTAGGTTTCTTTTTGTTGTGTATTAAGGATGAACATGTAAAAGAAGAGCGAGAAAGTAGTCAAAGTTTCGTGTATGAGAAATAAAAGTAATTTATGTATAAGTAAATAAAAGTGTGAAACTATGTAAAAGGAAAGTGTACACTTGATGTATAAGAGTGTAAAAGATAGATAATTTGTCCTTATATTCTGAATTTGTTGCCGATGGTGAGTTTTTTGAGTGATATCACACCAAGAAAAGAGTGTTAGGGAGAGAGGTCTATTTTTTCTCTCCTTCCATAATTGCTTACTGAATGAGCACCACTGTAGATGGTATGTCCCAATTAGTTTCGTATGTTCCATATTGTAACTGATATCATGCATTCTGTATTTGGAGGAAAGTTTCTGCTACTAGAGAAAAATGCTGAAGACTGTTCTATATTGATAAATGAAGTATTTTACCCCTAGGACATTAACGCCTTGGGGAGGACACAAGTGTCAGGTGATACTATTTGGGTCTAGGCGCTAGTGTATGTACTATGTGTGAAGTCCAACTCTAGTTCCAGATTGTTCCATGATTGTATGCTTGTGCTAATTCTGTACTGTGTTGATCTAAACTATAGATCTAATCTTCTGTAGGGGTGATTTTTTCACCCAATATATGCCCCCCCTTGTATGGGGTGCATGGAACAATGGTAAGAGAATGCGGCCCAAAGGAGAGGACCAGAGACTGACATGTATATCTAAATTGGAGATACCTACATGAGGTAGGCAATCTTCATGGTAGAAACCAATGCACATACAAATAAATTAGACAAGTACAAGTGTTAGTAGTAAAAGTAGCTAGCATGAAAAATAATACTATGTAATAATCAAGTGTGTAAACAAGATGAACCGCAAAAAGTGGGTTTCAAACATGAGACATCACTCACAATGTCTCAAGAAAATCATGGAAAAAGTGGCTAAAAGCATACAATGGTCACACAAGATATAGAGCATAACACAAAAACAATATCATACAATAGCAAATAAGATCAAGAAAAATGTATCAGATAACCATGGTTACATATAGTCCTGTAAGGAAAATTCTACACATGAAGCACCCATTAGCATGTTAGAAAGATAAATAGTATGTCAAAACATGTATATATCATCGAATAGTAAAGTGACAATAGTAGTAAAGAATGTGACGATAAAACCTATAATGTGTAAGAGTAGTAAAGGTAGATGTCCCCAACAACCTTAGTGGGACTAAAAAGGGAGTCAATGTTAGGAATCATGCATTGTGTAAGGAGATGTAAGATATCTGCATTCACTTCCAGAGACCAAGTGGATGAACACGTGTATATGATAAAGATAATGACATATTGAGTATTCATCTAGCATAGTAAGCACAATGCAAGATGTAAGTAGTTTAAACTAACAATAATAAATGTAACCAAGATATACAAATGTTGTATGAGTGTGATGGTGTGGTATGCAAGACATGAAGATGGAATGAGGTACTTTTCCCCTAAAGGATGTGTATGAAATGAGGTTCATTTATAAATTCCCCCTTAGTAGTCAAGAATGAACCATAGAATAAGATTGCATCAATGGGAAATGAGTGTGTTGTGTGAGAGTAGATGTTACAAAGATACAGGGAAAATTTTAGTGGTAGATATTCGTTAATTCATGAATATTCTGGTTTTCAAAATTTGAAATTGGTGAATTTTTCAGGTATGAATAGGGGTTGGGTTGCCAAAATTTTCCGTATAAAATTTGATGTAAGGGGTCGATTCGCCAAGGATTTTCCACCGATAGCCAACTGTTATTATTAAAATCGCTCTTATAGTGAAATTAAAATATGTCAAATTTTCCTCACACACACACACACATATTATATTTAAGTATTTATAATTTATTATTCATAGTTCTAAACATCAAACTTTGGAACATCTGTAAATTTGAAATTACTAAATATTTCGTTAAGGCTTTATTCTTTCGAAATTGGAGGACTGGTGAGCAGAGGCAGATATTTACTTTCTACTTTCAAGGTACTTTAGTTTGTTATGTAGCATGTAAGTAGCATACTGTCTGGAATTTACATGATTCTAGATGGCAACATGAAGGATGCTATTGACCGGTGGCATATTGCATGATGTCAACCGGTAGTACAGAACACATACTACCAGCCAACATCATGCAATATGTTACCAACTGGTAGCATCCTTCATGCTGTCAACCAACATCATGCAACATGCTGTTAGTTGGTAGCATATTGTATGATTTTGGCTGGCAACATACCTCATGCTATCAACCGGTAACATAAATCATGCTACTAGCCGTTAACATTTTACATTCTATCGGTCAACATCATGTAGAATGCTACTAGTTGGTAGCATTCTAATACCAGTTGGGAGCACTCTGCATGATGCCTTCCGATAGCATGCATTATGCTACGGACCGGTAGCATCCATTGTGCTTTTGATTGCATTTAAAAACTTTAGAACTATTTAGATGTTGATTACATTTATCAAATTTAAATATATTTCATGGATAGGTACAATGACTTCTTTGAACAATCAACAAAAGGTAGAACAACAAAAAAGTAAAGGTAGTATAGCAATTTTTTTCAGCCCCACAAAAAAATGAAGACCCAAATTGCTTCCACTGGAAACATGAACAAGGGTACTGGTAAGTTGTAACATACTATCATAACCATTTGGCATTTTCCTCTTTTTCATCAGTATAGTTTAATTTTTAAAATATCTTTGTAAAAGTCAAAACATTTTTCATTTTTTAAAATAGAAACCCCTTCTGTTAATTTTATTCAGAATGAAACAGTAAACAAAAACATAAACCCTAAGGAAAAAATTATTTCAGTAGATGAAGATTTTATTGACCTAGACATGTCAGGGGTTGAAGATTGTATTGAATGCTAAATGTGTTTAATAGATGAATGTTCAAATGAAAATATTCCAGCAGACGATGATAATGATAAAAACCTTCAAAAAAATAAGTCTAGGAGGAAGAAGAAAACATCCTGGACAATTGGAAGGTTGTTTCAAGAAGATTGGGTAGAAAAATACCTATTTATTAAGAGTGTACAACTAGATAATGGTAGTGATACTCCCAAAGAATGTATATCTACTATTTGTACTTGGAAATTGGGTAAAAAACATAGAATGCAACTTAAATTTGACACTCTAGAGAAACATTGTGGAAAAGTATATTACACAGTCACTGACAATGATGGAAAAATAACAAAGACTCATAGATGGAAAAATGCAAAAGAGTGCATGCATGTAAGATATAAGGAGGAGTATGGAAATAAGATGAAACACACTCAAAAACTTCAGGAGAAAGAAAGAACCATAAATGATTTTTTTGAAAAGCTGCAAATGAAAATCAGAAGGCAAAAACCTCCCAATTTTCAACCATATTATTTATTTTGAAAATGGGCAAACCAATTTCAGAATTTTTAGAATATAAAAATTGTTCAAGTTCAATGGGTTTCCAAACCTTCCAAATTCACATTGGTTAGAGATAAATGCCTGGGAAATGGAAAGATATCTTGTGATGATTGAACAAGAAGATCTGAAAGAAAATGTAAAGAATGTAAGTTTCATCCCCCTTTCAATGGATGAGGTTATAACTGTTGACAACACTTCTTGGGTTTGCATGCATGTATATACATTCTAGAACCACACCAGAACACCTCATCTGCTATCGGTTCATAAAATGCAAGAAAATTAAAATGCTGAAAATCTTTCCAAATTAGTGATATCTAATTTGAAAGACATAACAAGAATGGATAATTATTCTATAGCCACAAAGCTGATTTATGTTGGTGTTGATGGTGCATCAATGATGGAGGGTCATAGAAATGGTCTATGTGTTCTTATCCAAACATTTTTTGCTCCTTACATGATTCCTATTCAATATATGGTTCACAGGATGAATCTTGCATACAAGATAGTAAGCACATTCAAATGTGTTGAGAAAGTTGAAGAGCTTATCAGTGAAGTGCATTCTTATATGTCAAGCAGTCCAAATATATTTCTAGATTTTCAAAAGTTTTCACTTGGGGTCACAGATGGTAAGAAACTTCTTAAAGTTGTTGATACAAGATGGAGTTCTATGTATAAGCCTACACATAGAGTATTTAAGGAATATCCATCTTTGACTAGTTTCATGTATAAGAACTGTAGGCAAGTTGATAGGGAAAAATATTTTCTTTACCTAATTACAAACTTTGAAACTTTTTTAACAATTTGCGGGATTCTCCCAATGTTGCATGAGATGAATTGCATAACAAAACTTGCACAAAAATGGTCCATATATATAGCGTAATTCATTAAGTTCAGGAAAAGGGTATTTCAAACTCTAGATATGTTATATAACTCTGATGATTACTTTAAAGGACAAATTTTCAATCATTGCAAAGCTCTAACATATTTAAAGGATCCTAATAGCTACTTCAAATTTAATATATCTGGTCATCTGTGTATCTTTGTTAATGGGAAAGAGATTAAAATGCACACATTCGAAAAATGAATGGATATTACTGGAGCTGAGATCAAAGAAGTGCCTATTACATGTAATTTATATGATGCTATTATATCTGAAGCAAGGAAAAAAAATCAAAAAATCTCACAATGCTTATAGCGTGAGATCAGAGGTCGTTTTAAAAAAGGAGAGCTTCTTGAGGCCGTGGCAGTTGGCAATCCTAACTTTTGGAATCCTGTAGGAGGCACTGTAGCTGATTCATTTAAAAGACATATGGGTACTATAATTAAACATTTTGGAAAATGAGTTGAATGTAATGGATTTCAGATTAATGGTATTTTTCAAAAGGAAACTCTTGCATTGCAATCAGTTGATTTCAGACAGGTAATGAAGGAACAATTTGAATTACTGGAAGAGCCAACAGAGAAGGGAGAAATTAAACTTCTATGGAAAAGGTTATATCCTAGTTCCATTCTTTATGAAAGCATAAGTGAGTATTTAAAATTGTATTAGCCATGTCAAACAATGATATTGGGATCTGTTGAAGGTGAAATATTTTTCAATGCATTAACATTTATAAAATCAAAATATCGGAATAGGCTTGATAAAAATCTTGAGACAATCTTGAGAATGTACGTTTCATGATATGATGTTGATACCTTTCCTTATGAATGGGTAATGGTTGTATCAAATTCTCTTGCAGAGAGGAGAGGGATCAATAATACTAATACATGGACTACAAATAATAATGAAACTGGGACTACAAATCACAATGAAAGATTAGATAAAAGTGTTGGGCAACAATTTTTCAAGATAATTTTGTGTTTAACCTAGCTGATATTGAATAAAGAAAATTGTCTGTACATTTTTATTTTGGAAAGAAAATTTCATATAAGGATTTTGATTATAATTATGTATATTGTTATTTTTGTTATACACTTGTTCATTTTGTAATATTATTTTCAATGTTGCAATATGTTTACTATTTAGATTTTTTAAATGTGTCATACTTATTATTTTGTTGTCTTTAAAATGAAAAAAAAAAATTTCCATTATGGAAGAATTTTAAC